>OZ025297.1:248225485-248825485 GCA_964019185.1 Maratus speculifer | reverse complement strand
ATTATCATGGATTGTCAATATATTAAGAAAACTTCATTTATTATTAACGAGTAGTACGTTATTTTGTTGTGTTTTACTGAAAAAAAAAATATATATAATTAAATACAGCATATATAATTTTTAATACATATGTGATGTTATTTAAAATTTTCCTTTTCTTAAGATTCTTCTGCTCGATGTACATTTAAAAATGACATTTTTTCGAAATTGTAACTTTAATGCACTTGTACTTTTATTTTTTAATAATCACATTATAATAAAAATCCCTTTTTGGAAAATGTAGAAATTTCCTTAATTCTTTGCCATGAAAGGATGCAAACGTTAATACGTTTATCTTTACATTTACTGCATGTACAACCGCGATATTACGAAAACAAATTTAATGTAACAGATTTTCTTCTGCTATTTTATTTAAAAGCACATTTCTCATCGTGAGTTTTTTAATACCCCTACATTAAGGACAGAGGCACAATCTTGCATTATGTAATACGGTAAATATGTTCAACTCCACTAAATATAAACATATACTCTGGTGTTCTAATAAATCGGAGAGATGGAGATAAAATTCGTATCTTAATTTTATGCATGAAACTTAATATAGGATGTAAAAAAATACTCGTGTCTTCATAGGGGAAAATGTAACAAAATGAAAAAATAATTTCTTCCGATACTGAAATGCATTCTTTTTCTTTTAGAAACTTCTTAATAAAATAAGATATTTTTTTAAAATAGTAATAATAGTAATAAAATATAGACACTTACAAAAAAAAATTCTTCCAATATTGAATATATTTTTCTTATAAAAATAGAGCGTAAGCATTAGAAATATATCTAATAAAGTAATATAATTTCGAGATTTAAAGAGGAATTTCAAAAAGCAACTTTTTTTTCCTTTTTATGAAAATAGGATGTGAATTTTTAGTGACTTTGATGTGAAAAGATAAATGATGATTTACAACAAACAGACAAATGTGTGAATTAATAACATTAATATCACCATTAAAATTAAGCTGCTCTACTACTTTCAGATCTACAAATTCCGTTGTTCGGATGAGAATGTTTAAGAGAAAATGTATAGAATCTTTCAAAGCGCCTTACGTTTTGAGAAGGAAATTCATTGCTACAGTAGAAAACACTTTTTAAAAAGAAATAGCTATAAAAAATGTGTTTTTATTAATCCTTAATCACAAACATTTTAGTTTCTGAAATTTTTAAGATGAAGAACGTCTTTTAGCTCGTTTCTAAAGGTATGATTTTGCAGTGCATGTGCATTTGTATCTCAGTATGTGTGAATTTCTACATACAATTTCTTTTAGGATATACGCATAATAATGTGTTTACTCTTTATTTTAACAACTGTTAGTCAAGCATAATTATAAAAGTTATTTCCTCTTTATTCCTGCAGAACTGTAAACAATAATTCCACATTACAAAAAATGAAAATTGTTTTGTTGATATTATAATAACGTATAACGTAATAAAGTTATTTCTTATAATACTCCAAAAATTAACATTAAATATGATTATAATAATTTGATTTAAAACAATACACTTTTGCAGACATTCAATGCTTATAAGAACTCGTTTATTCACAGGAAAGTTTTCATCACTTTAAAATTGGATCAAAAATTGAATTATTCGTAAGTCTCGTGTTTTAATTATGATTTCTGATACCATGCATTGCAAGATTAAAGGGATAAAAAATTAAAAAGAAACATTTCAGATATACATTCCTTTTTTTTATTTTCTTTTTGAAATCTTTTTTTATTATTATTTATTAAAGATTTATTCACAAACAAATTAAAAAATTTAGCACATTATAATACATACACATATTTTTTCAATAAAAAGCATTGCTATGCATCATTTTTAGAAACATTATAAAACCTTCATATTTTGAGAGTACATGTCAACAAATAAAAAAACAAAAAAGTATTTTGTCTAATTTATATTTATTTTCAAAAAGTTTTGTTAATTTTGTGTTTTAACCTGCGCTTCAAAACAAAATATAACGTAAAATATTAATAAATGTAATGAGAATTTTTTATTTTCAAAAATATAATTTAAAAGCTTAAATCTATAAAAATTCTGCTATATATATATATATATATATATATATATATATATATATATATATAGTCCAAAAATCTCTGCCGTTACACATTATTCTTAAAGTGCTATATATATATATATATATATATATATATATATATATATATATATATGACATTTTAAAGTAAGGGAGACAGAAACATCATCGCCAGGTTTCGCTTTCTCCTCACAGAAGTCATGGCCAGCGAGAAAAAAAACAAAATAAATAAATGTAGTAGATCCAATAAGTCACTCCTTGACTGCTGCACGTTCATTTTATTAAACTGTAGCTATAACAGAGAAAAAAGGTCCTTTGCAGACGATCTTTTCCCCGAAACATCCAAAAGAATATTCCATCATTTACTACATCCAGCCTTACTCATGGAACAGAGAACCCAAGAATCCTTCTTCCTACCACCTCTCGAGGCTTCCTCTTTTTGAATCTAAAAAGAAAATTCTAGAACATTCTTTAGTCTCTAACCCTCATTCTTTTATGCAAACATCACTCATACGCAGAGTCGAGTTTAATATTTGACAGACAACAATTTTATAATATATACGTATATATATATACATATTATATATAACCAATTTATAATCGACTCAGAATTTTAAATATCTTAGGCAGACGATTTTTATAGACGATTAATTTTAAGAGAAAAAGAAAAGAAATGAATGTATTGATATGGACAATATCAAATGTTGACTGAGGAAAAATAAATAAATAAATAAAATAAAATAATGATATTTTTTAAAGGTATGGTTTTGGAATAAATTTAATAAGACTTTCTTAAAAAGGGTTGATAAAAACATAGAAAAAATGAGTTTTATTTGGAATATAAATAAATAAAGTTTAATAAAGAAAAAAATTCAGAGTCATCTTTTAAATTTACGCATACTGGAAATAATGTTTTTTAAGGCGAATTAAGAATTTATATCGTTTCCATAAAGATTAACAGATTAGATCTAGAAACAAGATTTTAATTTAATAAGTTGAAGTAAGTGCGGAAAATTATTATAAGAAAATTAATATAGTATAAAGGTTAGTTTTGGCGATAAAAAATTTAAAATTTGTAATATATATATATACATATATACAAATATATATATAAATGAATACATAAAAAAATGATTGATTGATTTATTTTTACATATTCATTTATTTATTCATACTTTTATTTTCAAGTACTGAACATAATACCAGTTTTTCTTCCCCTCATCAGAAGAAACTTCTGTACTTAATATATATGTATGTATATATATGCTTTAAAACAATTTAACTTTAAACTATATTATATGTTATTGCGCAAGGTAACATTGTCATAAAAATCTTTCTATGTATTATTATTTATCATGTTTCGCAATTTTTTGCCTATCACACTAATTTGATTTAAAAATTTTCAAAATAGATAACAAAATGCTTTTACATTTTTGTTAAAGGAATAAAATTGTTTACATTTTAAAATTTTACTAATAGTGACCACCTGAAATCCTGCAATAGTCAAAATACAGTATATATGAGTTGAAAGACCACAGTTAAGAATTTTTAAATATTACTAAGAAATAATCATATATAAATAACTGAATTAAATTCGTAAATTTTAAAATGTAAAACGTTTAATATCTTGTGGGTTCTAATTTGGTAAAAATATTTTATAACATTTAAAATTAGCATGTTGATTGTTTAAAATGCAACTAAGAAGTTCACTAATATCGACAATTTTCAAAGCCATTATCCGGGAAAAATTATAAAATGAAACATTAACTCTTTCAAATTTGATGTACTTATAATAGTACATGTATTTTCATTAAATATTATTCTGTTTTAACACTTTCGGAGTTACATTATTTATGTAGTATATGGCTGTACCTTTCTCATTATGATTTCATTTGGGTTTTACATGTAATAATAATAGCGATTCCTTTATTTTTCACACATTATTTCATTCTTTAAATTTAAAATATAAGTTAATTTTCTGAACCAATCGTGTAAGATAAAAATAAAAAAAACATTAAAAATGTTTAATGCCATGTGAAATCCTATTCTAATATGTTATTTTCTAAACATATGCAAAAACTCTTCCTCAGCCTAATGTGATATAAATATGAATTGTATCGTACACAAAATAAGTACTTTCTAAAGATTTTAGACAATGAGTTAATCTTTAAACTTCAGTAAGTGTAATTGGATAGCTTTCTATAAAAAGGAACTTCTTGTATAGGTATTTGTAGTATTTTTTAAAATTAATTACATTCGGCTCTTTAAAATGTTTAAGAAATGCTTTTATAAGAAAGTCTTAAAAATAGTTAAACATCAAAATATTTTTTAAAGCTTGGGGTAATTATTATTCTTTTTTTTTAAAGTTTAATGCATAAAAAGTACATACCTATTTATTTTTAACTGTGTAATAAATACATTTTTCGAAAAGTCTGATGCAATGTACACGTCATATATGGCGGCGCATAATTAGTGAAAAATAAATAAAAAGAATATTGCCCAGTTAAACTGATGGCATTGAGCACACAAACTACGCATACTAATTGTACAATACAGCCTTATATTTTCAAGGGTTAATTCCATTAAAAAAAAAACAGAAGGGGAAACAGCTCTCCCCTTTCCCCCTTTTTATACTTAATCATTGAACCTCCTAAACTATCAAGGACATGCTTTATCATATAAAAAATCTACATCCAAAATTCAGAGCAAATCGGATAATTCTTAATAAAAACCCATTTAGCAGTTATATAATTTAAGAAGAGTTATCCCCCTCTTTTATACTTAACCATTAAACTTCCAAAACTATTCAGAGATTTGAACAAAATCTGGCAATTCTGCTTTGAAAAACCCATTTATAAAAAATAAGCCGAGGAGCATTAGAACCCCCGTTCCCCCTGTTTATACTTATTCAATGAACACCTAATAACAGTCACGGAATCACCTCATCAGAATGATCCTATATCTAAATTTTGGACGAAAACTGTTAATTCTGCATGAAAATCCCGTTTATATCAATTAAGGGGAGGGGCATGACCCCCCCCTTCCTCCCGTTTATACTTATTCAATGAACATCTAATAACAACCACGGTATCGCCTCATCAGAATGATCCTATATCTAAATTTTGAACGAAAACTGTTAATTCTGCATGAAAATCCTTTTTATATTAATTAAGGGGAGGGGCATGAGCCCCCTGTTCCCCCTCTTATACATATCGATTGAACTCCAAAAACTAATCAGGGAAGCGCCTTATGAGGATATACTTATATACAAAATTTCAAGTGGATCCGATATTTTTATCATGAGTTATGGCGTTACGCACGAACGAAATACAGAACGGACGGGCACATAAGCTCTCAGACTATGATAGCCTGTGAGCTAAAAAAATAAATCTCTTATTACATAAATTATAAAATGTGCTTCACTTTTCAAATTTACTTTTTTATTTAAAATTTTAATTTAAGTTAGTTTTTATTTTATTTATTATATATTAAATATTTTTAGCGGACAATTTTTTTAAAATATATTTTTTTATAAATCACAAATTTATAAATTTTTTAACATGTTTTTTCTATCCGAAAATACTGTTTGTATTACAAATACATAATTAGAAATTGGCTATTTTAAGGCATTAATATGCTATAATCTATACATACATATATATACATAAATGGTAGTGTCTGAATAACTTTGGATGTATTTATAAAAGTATATATATATATATATATATATATATATATATATATATATATATAAGGGTGGACCTTATTTTTCAAGTTTCAAAATGTAATCTTCTCACCCTCTAAATTTGTTCCTTTTTATGAAAAAACAATTCTGGTAAAATATTAGCCCAATTGAACAATATTTAGAGGTAGCTCAATGATGTAGAAGTTTCCAATGTATGAGCAATGATAAACATATGCGTAATCGCATGCTATGTCATAGAAAATAAATTATATCTTCTAAAATATTTTAAATTGCATTTAGCTTTACATTTTTATTCATAGATGGTAGTACTATGCACAATAATATTTAAAACAATAAACTGCATTTAGCAAATAGCAGTCTTTGAAGCCATTGAAGACTGCGGAATAGCAGATAATATACGTGCAATGTGCTTTGACACTACCAGCTCAAACACTGGTTATAATTCTGGTGCATATGTTCTTTTAGAACATAAATTAAAAAAAGAGCTCTTATCATTTGCTTGCAGACATCACATTATGGAGCTGATAATTAGCACTGTATTTGAAGTATGCATTGCATGGGAGTCAAATATTCACCTGAGGTTGCATTATTTAAACTCTTTCAGGAATATTAGAGCTTAATTGATAAAGACAAGTACGAAACGGGAATTTCATTTGATGATGTTGCAAATCTAGTAGAAGTTATTAACCCCTTGAAGGGCAAGCAATAATGCTTCTGTAATACTGAATTCTCACCGGAAAAATCGAAATATTTTACTTTAAAATAAGAAAAGCCAATTTCCCAGCATTTTATCGCGAAAATTAAAATGTAAAATTTCGTTAAGTATCTAGTGAGAATCTCGATTGAATCAGGTGGTATAAAATATATACCACCGACCCTCAAGGGGTTAAGCAAGAGACTATCAAGTATGCAAAGAAGTACCTAGAAGAGCAAACAGAAACAAAGCTAAGGGGTGATTATTAGGAATTTTTAGAACTTGTAATTATATTTCTAGGTGCTGTCCCAGAAAGGGGAATCAGATTTATGTCACCAGGTGCAATGCAACATGCCCGTTGGATGTCCAAAGTAATATATTGTCTCAAGATCTGAATGTTCAAGGCTCAGTTTAAATTGACTGTAAAAGAGGAAGAAGGTATACGTGATATGTGTGTTTTTACAGTCCGTGTATACTTGAAAGCTTAGCTTGGATCACTGCACCTCAAGCTTCATGTGCCCCATATAATGACCTGTTGCTGCTCAAATCACTACTTGACTATTCATCAATACATTCAACTGTTTCCAAGTCATTATCACGTAAATTTGCTAATCACTTGTGGTATTTGTCAGAAGGACTTGTTGGTTTAGCTTTATTTGATAGCCACGTGAGCTTGTTAACTAAAAGACACATGGTTATTGCATTACAGAATGAAGCTAATTCTAAAAAACAAGCTCAAATTTATTCCAAGCGAGTCTGTGTTGCTCTACATCCATTCAAGAATAAAAGATTGGAGGATTTTGTCACAGCTAAGTCAATGATGTTGTTTCAATTGTTGAAACTTCCGGATGGATTTCTTGCAGTAGATCCTGAATTGTGGGAGTTAAGAGAAGACTATAAACAGGCAAAAGAGGTAATAAAATCAATACAAGTAGTAAATGACCATGTCGAACGTGCAGTTGCACTTATTCAAGAATACAATGGATTGATAACTCATGATAAAATGCAACTACAATTTTTACTACAAGTTGTTGAAGATCATCTTAAAATGAACCCAGATAGCAGAAAAATGCGTCTCTCTCAACCTGCACAAATGCAATAAAATTTTAATGTAACATGAAAATCTAATAATTGTGCTATAAATTAAATAAATTTTCACAATTAAATCATTAAAACATTTAAAGTGCTTACTTATTTGTGTAGCTAATATTCTGAATTTTTTCCTAATTTTATAAATTTCAGGTCAATTGAGCTACCTCTAAATATTTGAATTTATTGCTCAAACTTTTTATGTAGTGTTTTTGTATCAAAAGGAACAAAATAGCGGGGTGAGACTTGTAAAAATAATAATTTAAAAAAATCATGGCATTTAAGGTCCACCCTAATATATATATGTATACATGTGCGTTTTTTATTACAAGCTTTTATTTATTTCCTCTTGACTATCTTTTTGTCAAATATTTCACAATTCAATTTTTACAAAGCTGTTGTGCAATTATTGTCTTATTTTTTGGTACTGTAGCGTATTTCGACTGTCTACAAATTTCTGTAAAAGAGAATAAAAACAAAGTAATAAAAATAAAAAATAAAAAATAAATATACTATTACCCACAATTTAAGGAGCAAGAGCATTTATGCATTAGCAGTGATAAAATATCATTGCGCATTTAATAACATAACTTACATTCATTGGTTGAAACATACGCTAATCGTCTTGTATAGAATGTTTGGTAATTAAACTGGCTTTAGTTTCCTCGTATGAGAATTGATATGGGATCAATCTTCATAATGAGTTCACATTTTTTCCCATTTCAGGAAGCAAGATCTGAAATTCTACGTAGGAGTATCGCAAAATTGCAATTACGTTCGATTATGTTTTACTACTACTACTTTTTGCAACTTTTTCAAAATAAAATATTTTACATACGTTTTGGGATGTTTTACACGAAAAATATATGGCCAAATGTATTTTTTCAAAATAGTTTTGCGAATAGATTCTAAATCTTGTTCTCTACAATTTAAATTTGCGATATCCTTACGTATATGAATTCTTTTTTTTATGATAAAAACCACTTGCAATTTAACTAATTTTTGTAATTTTTTTTGTATTTATTTCCATTTTACTATATTATAACACAAGACTGACTTTGAAGCAATTTTTCTCAATTATGAATTGTTTATCTAATAAACTACAGCGATTCATTCACAAAACATACTTAAAGTATACTTCTAATAATAAGTAAAAGCATGAAATAACTTTGTTATTTTGTTTCTTAAAATCTATCCAAATTAGTATTTTTGAATGTTGTATTAATTAGCAAGATCTACTTCTGCACTAATTACATTTTATGCTTAAATATATTAATAAATAAACAAATAAATCATTTGTATTGGTTTACAATGATTATATATATATAAATAGAGAGAGAGAGGGGGGGAGATTTTAATGACGGGAAAAAATAATAATTATGCTTTTAATTATGCTTTAAAATTTTGCAGGTATCACAGGTATTTGCACGCATCAATATTTAAATTGATATAATTCTGCAAATAAAACCCAGTATTGAAAAATTAATTTAGGATTAATGCTATCAAAGATTATACACCTATAAGTAATAATATATTTTGTATGAG
The DNA here is from genome assembly GCA_964019185.1 of Maratus speculifer. Taxonomy (NCBI): domain Eukaryota; kingdom Metazoa; phylum Arthropoda; class Arachnida; order Araneae; family Salticidae; genus Maratus; species Maratus speculifer. Next base: position 248,816,362 of record OZ025297.1, on the reverse strand, counting down.
ATTGGAAAAAATTCTTTTTTAATATTTTTAATAAATTATAGAGAAAATATTAAAATTTTATCCTTTTGCTCTGCGTTAAGCTAACTGGGCTGACAACCAGCAAGAATTTTTCTCTCAGAAAACCTTCTAGGAAAAAAATATCTGGAATGTAATTTAGACAGCTCACAAGAATAAATTTCAGGTAAAGAACTTCATATAAAGGGCGAATACAGAATTAAACTGTTATTTTACCACAAACAAACTGATTGGTGAACGTATCCTACAAACTGAACCTGTAAACCATCGAACTGGGTTCGAATCCTAACCTGGGCAGTTTTTCGTTCAGTTGTAATTATTCAGTTTGTAGGTGTAAGTACAATGGCAATAGAGCTTGAAACTATGTGGCATTATTTAAAAAAGAAGTTAAAAGGTTTAAGAAAAAGAAGATTTTATAGACAATATCATAAACTTCCTGATTCGGAAGATCAAATGTTAAATTCATCTAAATTAAGTTGTATATTAGTTTCAGTGGAAATGTATACTAAATGGATCACAGGTAATTCAGCAGACGCCTTTAGCTGTATATAATTATGCAATCTCCAAATGCACTCTGTAAAAGCATCAATGTAATTTTAAACTATTTACTCAATCAGATTATAAGTGAAACAGAATTGGAAAGTGAACTGTATGTCATCTCATGTACTGGCTTAAATGAAGTGAAAAGCATTTATGCTAATTTCAGTGCAGATTGTATAGAATATCCAATTAAATATTGCAATTCACTGAAGACCATTAAAACGTGATTTTTAATAGAATAAGAATGAAATTTATCGTTATGTTTGTTTCATTTAGACGTTAATTTATTTTTACAGCTAAAAACAAAAGAAATGTATCACGGAAAGAGAAAAATAAATTCGTTAGTAGCATGAATGATTTTGGAGAATGGAAATTATATATCATTCCTATTTTCCATGCGATATAATGTAAGATGTATATATATATATTAATTAGTCTTGTTAAGTAGAAAAATATTCATAATAATAGTAATTATTATTATTATTATTATTATTATTATTATTAGCTATGTTCAACACAATTACACAGCTTCTGATAATAAATAAGATGATATACTAAAAATTATTAACAACAATTTTTAAAAAGTGAATAATATAATAATAAAAAAATAATAATAATTTGTAGGTAGTTATAATACTGTTGACAATTTCATTTAAGTATTAAATTTTAATGCGCATAATAACAGAATAAATTTATGTAAAAATAGAAACATAGTAGAAAATTTAATAAAAATTTTTGAACATATAAATCTAAACTGAATCTTCTTTCACTGACACAATGGAAAACTTGCGACTTTGAAAGTGACTTTACAGAATGTGTAAATTTATGTTTAGCCCATACAGTTAGTAATTTTCCTCCACAATTTTATTTAAAATAATATTAAAATAAATTACACAAAAAATATTCCGTGATTTCATATTACATGATTTCATATACATAAAAATTTTATTTAAATTTTGTTGAGCAAGTGGCATATTTTTCTACATTACTTCTAATATATGACATTAGTGTATATGGTTTTATTAGTTTACCTGTTTATATAATTTTTGTATGGGTCAAAAAAGCTGTTTAAGTCATATGTCCAACGCAGGAATTTTTTATTACATGTCAGTGTTCTACTACGTGAGCCACCCTAACGGCACTTTTTCTGACCCCATGTACATAAAAAAACATTTAGATGCAACATCTGGTCTGACATTACATATATATTCAGAATATATCAAAGCGTTTTTTCGATCAGTTTCGATCAGTCTATGAAGATTTCTGTCAATTTCATTTTTTGTTATGAAAGTATGTGACCCATCAATCATTCAACATTTCTGTTTAGAAATAAGAATAAAAATTTTGTGAAAGGTGCTCTTCCCGAGGTTTTAAGTCTTAGTGATATCTATCAATTTTATTCTACATGGAATAGTTTAATATAATTAAGGAATGTCACAAACAATTCCTCCTTTTCACTATGAAAATGAAATCCTTTTATATGGCCCTGTAAATGAATAATGACTTTTTTTTTCGCCACATATGTTACAGAATGCATATTTTAGTGTACTTCGTAAATGAATATACATTTTAATATATTTGACAGTGTATAACATCCTTAAAACTCATTTGGAAATTTTTTTTCTCACAAGCTATCATATAACGGAAAACTTTTTACTTTCCCTGTAAATAAACAAACCATGTTAGAAACTTAATTTGAAATAGGAGCTACGCTAAACGTCAATAACATTAAAAAATTTCTGAGCAATCCGAGTATATTAACGAGAGTTAGAGTGGGAAAAGTCGTACAGACGGCATAAGTAACAGAAATAATAACAATAATTTTCTTGTAAATTGTCACAAAGACATTTTTCAAAACATTTTTTGCTGAAATTTACTATGTTTTATTTACCATGTAGAGTAAACCACTGTATAGCTGTCGAGCTAAGCATTATTTCTTGTTCCAATACCTATTACGAAGTTTTAAATCTATTTTGTTCTTATTTTTATTTTAGAAGTAAAATAGAGAATTATTATATAATACCATTGAAAAATTATGAAAAATTATACGTTGTTTAACAAAAGGGGTCTTTTTTCGATAAATGTCCTCAAAAAATTCCGTTACTGACACCTATTTTCAAAAGCAATACCTGAAACATAACTTTTATGATATTTAATAGAAATAACATACAAATATGTAGTATTACTTAGCACAATTTTAAAATGCAAAAACTGTTTTGAACTAGTTTTTTTTCTGGAATATCCATTACAGGTTTTATGTCCATAAACTTAAGTACCTTGTTTTTTTTTTTTGAAATTGTCACGACGCATTGGATTCCTTAAAAATTTAATTTGGGTATGATGAAAATATATTTTCGGATTTAAAATCTTTTAATTTGTAGTGGAAAAAAGGAATATACTACTGGATACAATAATGAAAACGAATGAATTTTTCTACGACGCATAACTGTACTTTTAAGAGTTGTTAGGAAACTATTAATTTTTAGCTATTTGGAAAGATGAAATACAAACCAACCTACAGTAATTCTGAAAATGTCCATTAAATTTGGATTATGTGATAAAGTAAACTTAATATAATTACTTGGAATTTGAGAGAGATTAGAACTGTTTACCTTAAGACTACGATTACGTCCATATTTATCGAAACTCACGTTAATTCGTTCAGTGTAAAACAGTTAATAATAATCCTGGAAATTCTGGTACATTGAGAAAATGCATTACGCATTCATTGCAAATAAAAGTCTGAAATTCTAACAAAATAAATTATTTTATCTGTAAAACTGAAATAGTTTTTTTTCTGTATCTTTAAAATACATTTAAAAAAAACTTCAATTAAGGAAGTTTTTTTAATGATAAATTATGCATCTGTTCAATGCATATTACTATAAATATCTCTGATTAATGATTCATTTATTTGAATTGAGATTACTTCTTTTTATTTTCATAAAAAAGGATACTGTATGTAAAATGTACATGTTACATACAATTCTCGTTAACATATTCTTCGCTATATAAAACATTGTTTTATAACTAAAAAAAAAGTAAGTTACATACTTTATGTATATTATAAGGCTTAGATATATTTTAGTGATTTCGTTTTCATTATTTCCTAAGCAGTATGCACTTCTTTATTATATCATTTATTTTAAATGATTTATCAATAAAAAAATTAACGCATTTTAAAACTTTTAAAAAAGATTTAAAATTTTCTAATTATTTTACAAATTTACAAATGAAACGCATGATAGTAATTTAATGAGCGGAAATTATTATTCAGTATCATTTTCTTCTGCAATTCATTAGATTTAATTGTTAAGTAAATTAAACTGATTTTAAAAGACTATTCGCGCATTATTTTATGTTATTGTAGAATTTTATACACCATTTTCTTTTAGAGAAACGAAACAATATGCACGATATTAAAAAAATGACACATGAATCTTTAGCAGCATATCTGCTTAACCAATCGAAAAGAAGTTTTAGATATAAATGTTTGAAGGTATGCGAGAAAGATTGTTATGAGTTTAAAAAATGGGGCACGCTTGGTTCATGAGCAAATTCATCATCGCGTTGAAAGTAAATAAATGACGTTGTTATCATATACGTACGATGAAAATTGACAGCGTAAAGCAATTGCAAACGGACTATGGCAAAAGACCAATGGCACAAAGACACAAGGAAGAAGATATGAAAAAAAAAAAAACATTTATCGAATTAGCATGAAATAGCAGTTTTCAACATGCCCAACTTTTTAGACAATAGTATATTGCAATTCCAAATAAAGCCTTTCTGCAAAAATGTATAAGGGTAGAAAACCAATTATTAGAAATGCACATTTAATGCATCAAAAAGTAGAAAACAGCCGTTTCGAATCTATTATTGAGATTCTTTATAGTGCAAGACTCAGCAAGCTTGTAAAATGTAGTTGAACTTTGCTTTTACTAACTCACAGGAGTAATCAGTACAATTTCGCGTTTTGTGGAATTTTTCAATTCTGATAAATTATTTGGATTTCGTGTGTACACCTTTGATTTACTTTAATCCCATGAGAAGTCTGGATACTATGGTAACTACAAAACTATTATGAGAGATGATTCTATCATCAAAGTACTGTTTCTGCACTTGTCAGACAGATTTGGCGACGGATAGAGGAGAATAATCTATCATCATGAATAGCATTAACAATATTCGTTGCTGAAATTCATGAATAACGGAATTATTTTTTTGTATACTGAAGACTTTTGATGGAGCACGTTTCTCATATATGTTGATGCGACCTCTTCAAAAATATATGGACCGAAAAGGAATGCATTTGTAATGCCACACCGCACAGTCATATTTGGTTCATGTAAAGGCGTTCGTATCACATCATGAGGACTTTCATCAACCCAGTAAGCGCAGTTCTTGAACTTTACGTTAGTAGTTACAGAAAAATAATGGACCTCGTATTAACTTAACCCTCTCGAGCATAAATTATTTTTCAATATTTTTCATTATTCACAAAAAATCTTCTTTTTTGATGCATGAGAAACCACAATAAAATATTTTTTTATTGTACTGCATGTTAGATATTATCTGTCCAAAAATTAATCTTCATAAATGAATCCTCAAATTTTTTTTTTTGCTTCATAATGCAATAATTTTACGACCTCATATGAGATCCGTATGCCCAAGAGGGTTAATATTTTGGCGATAAGCAGGCATTGCTTTAGGTGATTTTTTTCCGTTCAGATAAAAGTACGTTATAAATTCACCCCTTTGTTTCTTTTAAGCGTCATCTTATTGGCACGTATGAGCAGCTGATTAAAGAAACAATCTTTCCAGACTGTGTAATGAAATTTTCTTCGCACAATAATTTGCGTATCCTGATCTGTTATCTGTGCTTTTACTATCTATTCCTGTGAATTGTGCAGAGTACGTCAGTTCACCTCGTCTCCGATTTGTCACAGGTACTTTGGAAAAATCTTTTTTTCATATATTTTATGGCGGTGTAACGACCCTAAAATGGCTTCGAATTCTTTTTTCCGCAAGATGCGAAATGGCGAATAAAGTCTGGATAAACCATGAGATACAAATGCTGTATCATTTTCACTTATCTCTGGCTAACTTTCTATCGTACCAAGGAAGCACGTTTTCAGTATGAGACGAACGAGTAGCAACAAGACATTTTTTTCAGTAGCCGATTTGTTTTATTTGTAAACTGAGTAATGTTGTAATAATTGTTTTAACATGTATTTTTTAGTTGTGTTTGTGTGAAAATATTGAAAATAAAAATGTAATCATTTGTTTTAGAATGCTGCATACTATATTGCATATGCATTTATTAGAATTAATTTCCACGCTATTACAACTGCAATCTTATTCATAGGTGTATCGATCCAACGTCATTCATGTTTTTCTTTCAATACGCTGCAGAATTTGCACCGAAAAAAGTGTTTTTGTTCGAAAACTTCGATTTTTTTTCACTGTATCCGAAACCTTAAGAGCCCTGTTCTTTTAAATCATCACGATCTCGAGACTATACCTTCAAATAAATAAATCTGAAATTTCTTTACACTGGTTGAGAGGTTAGATCACTGTAAGTAAATATGTCGGAGAAAATATTTTATGGTCACCCAGTATTTTAAAGAAGAATGGTATGTTTTTTCATAACACTTGCAACTATTTTAATTGTATTGGTTGCTTGTAAACATTTAGATACCTATGAGTTCTTTTATAACTAGAGTGCTCTTGAAATACAGTTATTTACTAGGATATTTACTGTATAAATGTAAACTCGAGGTGTTATATATCTTACGTGCACAGGGCTAACTTTTAGTGTGTTTTTTCGCCTTATATTTTATATAAGTGTCAGCAAAACATAAAACAGTAAAAAAAAAAAATCTTTGTCAATTTTTTTTATTAAGCTAAAAACAGATCCCTAAAAATTTTAAACGCCGTATTTTTAAACATTTGTTATGCCGCTGATATGACATTAAAATGGTTTCCTATCTGACATTCTTTCCTAAAATGTAGAATACAGGGAGTCAAAAAGATCTTTTCTTTTTTACTTATTTTATTTATTTTATTTATTATTTTTTATTTTATTTTGTTATATTTTATTTTTTGTACAGTTAAAAGAATTACAACAAAAATGAAATTGGTTTATTAAGTTATGTTTAAATAGATTATTGCGATTAAAATTTTGGAAAATATGGTAATAACTTTTTAATATCGCTTTGAAAAATTCTGTTCAAAATTCCTAATTTAAGAACATTTTTTAAAAACTTACCTGCTTTTATCTAAAATCAATCAATAGGGCAGATTATATACTTTCTAAATAAGAAAAACTGAATATTGTGTGAGTTTGAGAGCAAAAATAATTTTTAAAAATGAGTAAATAAATAAGCAATTTGTTATTTGAATACAAACTAAATCCTTTAATCACGATCTCTTCAGGAAATGAGGTTCGAAATGCTCATTGGCAGCATTTAAATAATACATTTTCTCTACCATTATAAAAAAATATTGTTCAATTCGACACATTATATCGTTCCTAAATAAGAAATCCTTCCAATCGGATGCATTTAAAAGCAAAAATGAATTTAAAAATGAGTCAGAATATAAGCGTTTAAATATGAGTACACCCTTAAGACAATGTTTCTTCCACTAACATTTTTTTAATTTATTTTTGCTATAAAAATTAATCTCATAAAAAACTTGGACCTATACAATTTGTAGATATTTTCAGAAGATGGATAATAGATTTTAAGGGATTTGATATTATTAGAATTGGCGAATTTATGGATTTTTTTTCTTTTTGAAAACCGCTTTTTGTTTTCATTTTATTTTTTTTTTCTACAAGAATTCGTCCTATTAAAAACTTGTAAAAACAAAAGTTTTAGATAATCATAAGAATACTTATAAAAAAATAATTATATATATTGAGAATTCAGTTATAAATCTGTCGTTATAAGTTATAAATTTTTTCTCCAAAAAAAATATTTTTTTACTTCTCGAGCCCATTTTATTTTTTTTTAATTCGTCTTTCATAAATGTTTGACTCTATTTTTTAAAAAAAAATAAAGACTTTAAACTGATTCGATATCTATTTTCATTAAGAAATTATAGGGTTTTTCTTTTTTTCACAAAAACCTGTCTATATCCACCCCCTTGGCCCATTAACGAACTGGTCCGAGATTTTATTCCCCCCTGATTTTATGTATCACTTTGTAAGAGACTCAAGTAGAGCTTAAGAAGTAATCGCGTCCAAAAAAAGTGACATATATATATATATATATATATATATGCAGTAGACTCCCTCAAATCCGCACTCCTAAAATCCACAACTCTCTAAAATCCGCACATATTTTACGGATGTAAACAATGAAACATTCAGTTCAGATGTAGGGGTAAAATTTCACTTTTATACTTTTATATCAATTCCATATACTATTTAATTTCTAATTTGTGATAGGGTTATTGAATTCATGAAGAAATAATAATTTATTTCTGAAAAAATATCAAGATATTGCTGTTATCATTGGTAATCACAATCTTACCAAGTATATTTATGTATTAATCGAGCTTTTTTAGTTAGGTGTGGCTAAACCTAAAATAAAGCTTTGTTATTTTATGATCCTGATGTGTATTAGCAATGTACCTTTATAGGGCAAGTTTAATTGAATAATTTAGAAAAAACACATTTCATCTTTATAATGAATATTTAATTGTACATTATTGATAATTATCTTGATCTTTGCTTTTAGTATTTTAATCATTTTAAAAATTATCTAAATTTTTATTATTTTAGTTTAGTACTTATTTTATTGTTTTAGTATGTTGTAGGCATTCATTATACTTTTGATTTCATTGTTAGTTACATTCAAATTACTTTTTGAAAAATGTAAAAAATGCAATGACCAGAAATCCGCAAAATTCTAAAATCCGTACAACCTCTGGTCCCAAACAGTGCGAATTTAAGGGAGTCTACCGTATATATACATACATACATACATATATATATATATATATATATATATATATATACATATATATATATATATGTATATATATATGTATATGTATATATATATATATATATATATGTATATATATATATATATATATATATATATATATATATATATATATATATATATATATATATATATATATATATATATATATATATATATATATATATATATATATATATATATATATATATATATATATATATATATATATATACAGAGAGAGAGAGAGAGAGATAAAGGGGGTCTAGGTTTTGGGGTCTAGGTATCATGATTGGTGTAGATCTGCAAATTGTTTTCAGAAATTTTAACATATGGGAGAACGCAATAGGTAGTATTTCATACGGAATCTTCCTAAAATATATCTTTTTAAGCCTAAATATCTAACGCAAAATAAATTAAAAAATATTAATATTTTTCTGCCTTATATGATTTTAAATTATGAACGTTTAAAAAATATATTTATTTCAGTTATTTTATTTATTTAAATTTAAGAAATAATTTAAATAAACCTAAAAAAATGATTATTAAAATATTTATAAACTATATTTTTTAAAACAACTTTAAATAATTTTCGTAATAAATCTAAATACCTATAATCGAAAAACATTATGAACTTGCTATGGCCCTCTCTTACACTTTATGAATCAAATAAGAACAAAATTTTTGTATTAAATTCGGCATTAATGATTGTGAAAGAAATGTGGATAAAACATAGCAGTTACTGCTATAAAAGGTCGGTTAAGTAGCCACTTAACCGGCAATGGGTATGGGGAATCAGTACTTTAATCCCCGACTTATCTCGGGGCAAACGGTGAAGTGGGTAACAACTCTGACTGATTTTTCTACAGTAAGAGTGTAGCACGGAAGCACTTTTTTAGGTTTCAATTCCAGTTTTGGGGGAGTTCTTGGATCAATGGGAGACAGACTACCATCCGAAGTGATTTCATGCAATGTAGTGTGGAACTGACCTTCGTGATTCTGAGTAATCTAGAAAACTAAAATTTAACTTCTGTATTCGAAGATATCGCACTCTACTTGCTGTTTAGGTTACACGCAGCTTTCCTTTATATAAATGTGTCTGAATACCATATTTATTATATGTTCCATGTTTTCTTTGATCTTTGCTATAGTGTGCTTTGAAAACAAGAAAGAAGGCTTTGCATTCCAGATTATAAACTCATGCATATTTTTTGGTGTGAAATTCTTTTTGTCTTGAACACATTCAATGGTCCGTCGAAAATATGACTATTCTACTTAAGTATCAAACCTCAATACAGTACCTTAGTATCCGTCCTTCAAAAAATAGGATTATTCCACTTAAGTATCAAGCTATGGAACCACGTACACCTTCCTGGTTTCTAAGTGTTTCCATTCTTTTGAAGGATTTTCGGTGAACAAAAATTAAGAGTATTCTGCCTGTTTTCTCTCAGAAATCGGAAAATAAATATGAATCATGGACAGCAAGACATTCTCCGATAGAATACTGTTAAAATTTGAATAAAATATTTTTTAATGAATAATTTGTCTTTCGTAAGTATATTTAATAAAATATTCGACTTTTAAAATGCTATTCTGATATAGATTTATTGAAATCTGACAAGAGATAATGTATTTCAACTGGAAGTTCCTAAATTTTAAGACAAGAAAATAATTCCAGTTTTTGCTATCTGCGAAAATATTTTGAAACAAATATCTAGAATGCAATTAAATGAAAAAGAAAACAAAATCCTCATTGCAATTTCCTCTTCACTGTAACTTCTAAATTTCAAATAATCACTTTTCATATAAACAATTCTGTATTAATAGATGTGTCAACATATCAAACCACAATGACTTTACCTATTCTTGTTATACTTATGTTAAGAAGCACTATTAAAAATGTCACTTTTAATTCTACATGAAGGAATCTCATGGCCAATATATTTTGAACCCGCTTCTTGATTTAACAGAAATGTGCTCTTTATACAGGGTGTCCCCTCTCAACGGTGGCCAATGACTAATTTCTAAACCGTTGGTCATAGACATATAGTTCCAATTGCAGAAATGCTTTAAAAAAGGTAAAGAATTATTTTTTAAGCGATTTAGGTCAAAAAAATGTTTTACTAAAAAATTACGAAAATTAAATTTTTATGCGGTCCCCCGGTCCTATAAGTGATATTTAGAAAATTTTTACCACTTCTCTAACAAGTAAGACAAAAAAAGTTCCATTCCTCTGCGATCAAAATTGACCGAGTTATAGCTGTTCAAAGTTTAAGCATATTTTTTGCTGCAAAATTGGGGTCAGTCACAAATTTACTGGAAATAAAAATAAACATCAGATAGAAAATTTAACTTTAAACATTGGGAGTAAAAAAAATTTTTACAATGTTGTTTCTGAATTTATGTTCACATTTACATGTTAAAGTAAAATATGCAGTTTGTGCTAAAAATATAAGTAAAAAAATAACAGAAATTTTGTTAAATTGAAAAGTCACAAATAGTTACAAAATGATACGTATTTAAAGCTCTATTAGAGTACTCAACCTAATAGAATTTGATGTAGTCCTATAAAATAAATAAATCGAACGCACCTAAAATCGTATTCATATTACATTGTCATCGGGTTTAAATAAGTATGGGAATTGAACCTCAATCAGACATTTGGAAGTGAGTTAAAATTTGAATATAAGTTTTGAACTAGGAAAATTTACATACGAAAACTATGAATAAAATAAAAGCTTATCAAAATAACATACCTTTTTAAAATAAAATCACGAAAAGAATAAGCTTCATTTGCTTACAAAATAAAACATACCTAAAAATACAATTGAGGATATGAATTTCAAAACTCGGCTTATCGCTTTTTGATTTCTCTATCAGTCTATACAAACCTCCACTATTGTAACAATTCAATCTCAAAATTTATAATGAAAACCAATAGATGCATTTAAAGTTTTTTCGCTATTTCCCAAAATTTGATTTTTTCGATAAAGAGAATTTTGAAATTCATGTCTTCAGTTATATTAATAACCAATCTAGAAGTTAATTAATTATAATTAACACTACCGTAAAACTTATACGATGACAGCGCCTTCAGTTAAATCGCTCATTTAAAACATTTTGTAATTGGAACTATATGTCTGTGAGAAATAGTTTAGGAAGTAGCCTTTGAACAGCGTTGGAAATCGACTCCCTTTATAATACTTTAAGCACTTAGTGTACGTTCCCTTAAAGCTTCGTCGAACTCATCCGTTTTCAGCTATAGAAAAGTGGTTTAAGTCATGAAATTTAAAGTTTCATAACTCGGTCAATTTTAATGTTAAATGAATGGGACCTTTTCTGTATTACTTGCTAGAGTGTTGAAAAAATTTTACTAAATATCACTTATAGGACCGGGGGACCGTATAAAAAGTTAATTTTCGTAATTTTTTAGTAAAACATTTTTTTGACCAAAATCGCTTAAAAAACAATTTTTTGCCTTTTTTAAAGCATTTTTGCAATTGGAACTATATGTCTATGAATGTATAAAATTGAAACTGGTGTTATACACAATTGAAATGAAAAAAAAAAAAACTTCTTTAAACACCATAAAATAAGTTAACTGCGCAAGGCCTTTCGAAAGAACTTAGTCTTTCTTCGTCAGGCGCAAAAAAGACGTGCGTCCACAATGAATGTAGCGGCACGACTGAAGGGGAATGCGGGAGGGAGAGGGAGCAAGCAGAAGGAACAATTCTTTCCTATTGGCTGTTCCTTCTGCTTGCTCCCTCTCCCTCCCGCATTCCCCTTCAGTCGTGCCGCTACATTCATTGTGGACGCACGTCTTTTTTGCGCCTGACGAAGAAAGACTAAGTTCTTTCGAAAGGCCTTGCGCAGTTAACTTATTTTATGGTGTTTAAAGAAGTTTTTTTTCATTTCAATTATATGTCTATGACCAAAGGTTTAGAAATTAGCCATTGGCCACCGTTGAGAGGGGACACCCTGTATATGTTCAAAAATTCCTGTTCAATGTACGAATTAAGATATTAATATTGATAAATTTATTCAACGTCTTCCTTCAAAATAAACAAGAAAGAAAAACTCATGTGTAAAGCATAGATTACAAAAGTAGTTTCCAACACATCCAGTGTAATATAGCAAAACTGCTCCGTTTAAAAAACTAAAATTTTACGCCTCACTTTATCATATGAAGATACATAACGTTGAGAAACCAAATTTTAGCTGTCTCCATGTACAATCGGAAAAATTTCCAGATCTTTTTAGCAGCCCTGCATATGATATAGAGATTTGTATCTAATAACAACTGCATTTCAGAATTTAATTCGTTTAATTCATACATTTCAGAAAATTCCCCTTCAGTAATTTCCTTAAATATCAAGAATGGTATGCGATAATTTCTGTGCAGACCTGCATATGAGGTATAAAATTTATATATAAAAAGTAATATGCGAAAAATTAAATTTAAAAGCGTTTACCAATTTTTAAAGCATACTCTCTATCAATTATTATACAAAGATAGTACTATAACCGATTTTATGTGTTTCCCAGTAAATTAGTAAAAAAATTATATAAATGCTTTGTTTTAACGACATCCTAGTAATCGTCAGTGATTTATAACAATTTCAATACATTTAAAATAGCTTAATATCATTAAAATACACTTCAAATAATTTTCCTTTATACCATAATGTAATCGAATTCTTTAGACTGTCTCTGTAAATTAACCATTACTCGTACTTACATTATATTCAATACCTAACACGTTTTGGTGACAATAAATAAGCTCTATCAATTCCATGGAAATCCGGATATATTTACGGGAGTTAGAGAGTGGACAGATGGACAGAGAAACCGAATGCATAAGCGCTTTTCATATTTGTTGGAAAGTGCTAAAATGGTGAATTAATTTGATTTTTTTAACAAACAATATAAAAATTCATCAATTCTGATGATATTTTTTCAGATTTGAAGTACTGCGCAAGACCAAAGAATACTAATCATTAAAAAAAAAAAAAACCTATAAAATGCAAATTTTTAACTCTGTTAGAATTTCACCTCAAATTATACTGACTCATACTAATTTTGAATTCAGTAATATTTTCTCCCATAGAACCTTCAGTTTGTCTGAAACAATGTGATACAAATAATTCAAATAGTTTTTTAATCATTATATATGAAAAATATTTATTGTCTGAGCGAAGCGAAGTCTTATACTCAGAGTACGTAACGATATTAAAAGTCAAAAAAATTCTTTCGTCAAGCAAATCTCAAAAAGTATTTGTCGGATTTTGATTCAGTTTGTACCAGTAGGTACCTATGAAGGTAATCTGGTGAATGCACCTACTACGAAAAATTAGTTCCAAATAGTTTAAAAGTTATATTAAAAAAACTGATAAAAAAGCACAATTTATTTGCATACGTCACAGAAATTTGGTGTGCGTCATTTTTCACGGTCTGGATATTTTTGTAGACAACCAAATCAGAGTACATGGAGGAAACAGTTGAAGGCTAATACACATAGTACGGAACGATATTAAAAGTCAAGTATAATTCTTTCGTCAAGCAAATCTGAAAAAATACACGTTGGATTGTGATTCTGATTATACCAAAAGGTACCCATAAGAGTAACCTATTGAATGCACCTATTTTCAAAAATTAGTTCCAAATAGTATAAAAATTATGTTTAAAAAACTGATAAAAAAGTACAATTTATTTGTATACGTCAGAGAAATTTGGTGTGCGTCACTTTTCACCGGCTGAATGTTTTCGTTAGATTACCAAATTTAAGCACATGGAGCAAGAAAAATACGTAAACAATTTTTAAGTTCAATAAATTAAACTTAAGAAACAAACTGGAAAATAGTTTTGTTGTTGTTGTTAAGCTTAAGATTTTGCGATATTCTTTATAATAGCACTTTATAACCGCCATTAGCATCTTTTATATTTCGCACATGCAAATTGGAAACAATACTGCCGTGTATAAATAAAATACGTGTTTAAATAAAATCCTGGTACTACTTGGCTATCTCGTTGATTAATTTCGTCAAATTATACATATTGACATATTTTTTATTTTAAATAACGAAAGAAGAAATAAATTAGTGAAACATTGATAAAAATACAAGGAAAAAGTGCGATAAAAAATCATTTGATGATGTTTTAAACACATGTGTCATATTTAATGCGATTGAATGCGACATCCACGATCATTCATTATTGGCATTTTATCTTATTGTTTCGTGATACTTTTTTGGTCGATGGGATAATCAAGTAATACCAAAAAAAAATAGTTGAAGCGATAAATAAACATTTATAAATGTAATACTTAGTTATCCCGTCGACCAAAAAAATGATCGCCAAAATATAAGATTTATGCCAATAATGGATGAGCGTGAATGTCACATTCAATGACATTAAATAAAATACACGTTTTTAAAGCGTCATTAAATGATTTATTTTGAATTTTTTATTTATATTTTTTATTAATATTCTACTAATTATTTTTTTTTTCGTTATTTAAAATAAAAATTATATCAATATGTAAAATTTGGCTAATAGTATGGCGATTTGTATAATTTGGCGAAATTGGTCGACGGAATCACCTAGAAGTACCGTTATAAATAATAAATATAATAATAAATATTAAAAAAATATAACTATCAGAATAAATCGTAAATCGTAAAAATACTTATAGCAATTTCCAAAAACAATGTTTTCGCCAATTTGGCGGTGGGGGGGGGGGGGGGATCGCGATATCGTGTAGCTTATATTTTTAAGTATTAATATGACATCTGCGCTACATTTATGAGTAAAAATAAACTTAAATGATCATCAGGATTGAAATCTCAATTTCTGAAGCCCAAACTTGACCATGATTTATAAAAACGCCAAGGTGAAGGTATAGGAAAAGCAGAGCCATGCGAAGTGGGCGGTCACCCCGGGCGTGGAAATCGAGAGGCGCCAAATTTATATTACCATCGTCATTGGTTTTTCTTTTTTTTCTATATAAAAAAAAAACATACATATAAACATCTTGGGATTTTTTGTGAAACGAAACCTACATAGTCAAAAGAGCATGTTGCTCCTTTCTTGGAACTCAAAAGGGAATACAATACTGTTAGGTACTTTTTCTCACGTACGTTTCCCAGATCCCCTTTGCCAAAATATAAGTGCCATGTACTTTTATATTATTTAGTTGCTAAAATTAAATTTTTTAAATTTTCAAATAAACAACAAACATGTATTCAATAAAATGCATTTTTGTTTTTACACTTTTCAATTTTGTGACCCGCCACAAAGAGAAATAGTGATGGAAATGGGGATTCGGGGGAGGGCGCCAAACTGAAACCTTAATTTCGGGCGCAATTTTCTTTTCGCACGCCGCTGTGGAAAAGTACCATGGAATTAGGGGAGGGATAACATATACGCATCGGGTTTGCCGCAAATTTGGCGAAAATCATTTTTAAATTAAATTCTATTATTACAATTTATTAATAAACAAAAAACAACAGCCGGGTTACCATGCAATGTAAATAACGATATTGTGGCGCCAATTACATAAAAAAAGTGTACCATATCCTGTTCTACATTTTTTGGCGAGCTTCTTTTTTCTTCCTTTCTTTCTTTTTGCTATTAAATGATTTGATGTTTTCAATTGGTTGCGATCTTCCGCTTTTGAAGTTGATTTTTTTTACACATTCTGAAAAGCTGAAAAGTGTTTATGCATTCGGTTTTTCTACCCTCCTGTCCAGTGTTGAATCCAGGATGTGGCCCGGGGGGGGCATCCCTTCTCCGGAGCAATGAAATGTCCCCCTCGAAGAATTTTAGTTTTTGGGTTTTCAATGGTCAAAAAGTGCAATTTTCCCCCCGGAATTCCATAATGTCCCCCCCCCGGAGTCACAGAAGTCCCACCCGGAGAAAAGTGTCTGAATTCAACACTACTTCTTTCGACGCTCTAACACTGAATATATACCGATTTAAATGCAATTGGTAAACCTTATTTAGAGTCCCCTATGCATGTTTGGTATTGTATATGAAGTATGTGGAATTAATAGTTTATTTACAGGCGCACCCAAAAGAATTTCATTACATTATAGTCTATTGTGGGAAAACATTTGCAGAGTATTTTAATGAAATTACACTATTGCAAATGTGTGAAACTTATATAAACCATTGAATTTCATTACGATTACGTTATATCAGGACATTCATAGCATTTTTAATCCAATTAGAGGGACACACAAAAGGAATCGGTTACAATACTGTCCTTGAGCAATAATTTCTGGGAATGCGTTTTCAATTTCTGCATGCGCTTTTAAATTTAAGTGTTTTTTTAGGTGTGTCCCTAATTAATATAAATATTTAGTACCTATAGTCGTCGTCAGATCCGTCCATCTAGCTGTCCGCATACAACAGCACAAAAATTATCTTACCGAATTCTTTGAAATTTTAAATATCTATTTCGTGCCGAATTTTGTTGAGTCATTGCAAATTTTAATAAAATCGGATAAATAGTTCGAATACAGGGACAATCAAAAGTATTCCGTTACATTACGGCCGATGGGATGAAATTGTTCCAAGTGTTTTTTATTATATTAAACCCTGGGAAACATACTGAAATTGATATGCATTTATGAAGAGCACTAAAATACATATTTTGTAGAACATGCCGCGCAAAAAATATTTATTTTCATTTACACTTCACCACAAAAGAATCCCATTACAAATTAGTATGAGACGGGAGACATTAACTTTTCAGCTTTACTAATCTAGGGATTATCATAGAATCATTTTCTCAATTTCACTAGCAGATCTTTTAAATAATAACTTTTTCGGATAAAACTGCATAATCGAGTTCACATTGGCGTATATGAGCCAGCATGTTATACCGATAAAAATATGTTCAAATTTGTAAATCACTCGTGATGACACTTGACGGCTCAAAGCTTATGCAGACGAGATATTCAGATCTCGTTCGTAGCTTATACTATAGACATTGCCAACAGTGTAATAGTAGTAAAAAAACAGAATATACCTTCTAATCAGGGAGTATACGCTCAAGTTAGAGAATATAACGTAGAATGTATATACTGTAGCCTTTTTCAGAAAGAGGGGGTGTACAGTTCTTAAAAATTCAGAAAGTATACGGCGTATACCTCTGTAAACTCTCTACCACATTCATGATTGTCAATTCTTTTTATTTTATGGATGCTAAAGCGAAATACAACTCAATTTCATGAGAGTGAGTTTGAAAAGAAAACAAAACAGCGTATGTAGTGGCCAGCATGCACGATCCATTTAAATCAAATTGAGCATATCTGGAACACACTCGAAAGGACACATTGTCTTCCTTTGTTGGCGTTTTCGAGATTTTTATATATCATTCTTTAAAGAGATAATACCCTAAATTTGTATCGAAAACCTCATCGCATGTATAGAAAACAGATGTAGACATTATATTATTATGTGTATTAACTATTTTCTTCTAACTATTTAAGGGTACCATGCAAAAAATTCCTTCATTCTAGTCAACCATCATGATTTGCGCCACTTTTAGGTACTAAATTTGTTGTGTATATTCTTGACGTCATTTCAAAGAGTTCAAATTCTGATACAAGATATTTTAATGCTTTATCATCTGTATTACTTTTAATGCATTGCGTACTTCGAATTTTATGCCCATGCATGGCTGTTTTGAATAGTTTGATTTTCCATTTTTTTTAACCGTGTATAGGAATTTTTATGTAATATTTTGCAATTGTACCATTCACTTTGCTATTTTTTGTCAGTTCAATTTGTGACAATGTATAATCAATTAAAAATAGCATCTTTTTTTAGCATATTATTATTAAAACTCTGTTCTAAGCAATATCGCTCAGACTAATCCCTCTGAGGGAAGTCCTAGTATATTCTCAATATCGGATTTCATTCGGATTTCAAATAAGGATTTCATTATTGAACTCCGAATACAGAAATTTCTTAGCTTTGATGCTGTTCAAAAGTTGCACTGATCATCCAGTTATATATTTTTTATTTTATGTAAAAATGCTTATTTATGTACACAGCACACAGATAAGAATAAAATCCCAAAAGTTATTTATTTTATACTTTCAAAAACGAATCGAAAAATGTAAAAATGTTAATTTTAACAAAATGTATGTAAAATATTTTTTTCTATAATTTTAAATAATAAATTGTTTTTTTATTTTAAGACAAATGGCATATATAGTCATGGACTGAAGAATATCCTACAAAATATACACAAAACGTGCAATCTTAAATTCTTAACAGTTATATAATAAAATATTTATTACAATATAAATGTTAAAAAGCACATATTCATATGAGTACTTTTAGTGTAAATAATTGACAAACTATTTGTCATTATTAAAGAATTATTTTATATTTTTACGCACATAAATATTTTAAACATATTTTTTTTTAATATAAATTTATGCGTAATATTTTATTGTCTTTTAACTTTTATTACAAATGAATGAAAATACATGCAGAATTCATAGTTCAGTTATGAAATAAAAATAATAGAATGATTAATCGTAGAAAGATCCTTCCATTGCGTGTTGCCGCCATAACATGACATGTAGAAGTTCATCGTACGGCTCATTATGAAATGATTTATTAATCCTAAATTTAGGCATATTGATGCCTGAAAAATACATTACATAAGTGAAAATCTAATTTACTTGAGATATTTTTATTACATTAACTTAACGCACATTAACTTAAAGATGCCATATTTATCAAAGGTTTTTTTTATAAGGTATTCGAAATGGCATATCAAATTACATAAAAGCTAATTTCTAAATTTTATATCATGTAAAATACTGGATCATGGTGTTCGAAAACTATAAAAAAAAATTATACATTATCTATGTTATTTAACTACATCAGTTCAGTACCATTAATAGTACATGTCTTTTTATCGAGTATTATCTTGTTTTAACAATTATTTAGTTGCTTCTATATATAAATATTTTAGTATAGATTATAGCATTTTTTATTGTTAAGACTTCATTTGTGTTATGGAATTCAGTAATATCAATAACAATAAAAGTTTACTTAATTTACATAATTTGTTAAACTCTTTTGTAGGACAATATTTACTAAACGTCTCAAAAAACACTTCCTTAACCCTTTATCATATATATATGAATTGAATAGTACGCAAAATAACTGCAATCAGACAATAAGTTGCTCATTAAATTACAATAAGTTTAATTGAATAGCTACGATCAACATTATTAAAGTTAAAATAAATATGTTCTTAAAATGGAAAAAAAATCGGCGGTTAAGATGTCTCAGTGAAAGAAGGTACATTTTTTCAGCATTTATCTCTGTTTTCTGTCATTTTTTTTAGATTACTTGAATAAGATTACTTTAGTAAATGGCTTACTTTTTTCAATTTTTGTCAACTTGTACTGCAGTTTTTCTTATAACTGAAGAACATTGAAAAGAAAATTATTATTATAGTTTCTTTTACATTGATTAATCTGTATATATATATATATATATATATATATATATACATAGTTTTTTCTATTATTCATAATTTAAGGTGAAAATACTTCATACTATTCAAATTATTTAATTATGTTTTGTTTGAAAACTACTTCTTTACTATATTCTTTTATGTAGCTTCACATAGTGGAATGTTTCTTTAGAGCAATAACGAGTAAAAATATCATATTATGTAAACCTTTCAAAATTTTCTAGTTCCCAAATAGAGTTAAAACTGAAAAAGTATAGATTAGTTTAATAAACAAATCACAATCCTGTGTTAAAATTCAGTAAAACGTTCTAAATGTATGTATGAAAAAAAATTATTTAAGAAAAAAATGTTCTACAGTTTAAAATAATACATTCATTTTTCCTGATTTGTAAAGGTATTTCATATCTAAAAAAATAAAAAAATAAACTTGAATGCATTATTATCAATTGAATTTTAAATAAAATTGCATATAAAAATACAAATACATAACAACTTTTAATTCGCAAAATTCTTCCCGTGTATTCTACTACAGTCATAGACATTTTCTTAATTCTGAATGTGATGGAATCTTATTCCATATGCTGATTGTAGATATCTAAGACATTCTTTTGGATTAGTACAAACATTAAAGTCAATCATTAAAGAAAATAATAACATTATAATTCTCTCGATTCAAATCAATTTTCTTTTAATTGTAAATTTATTCTTCGATATCCACACAGTAAATAAAAAACATAAAAGAGTAAAAGTATTGTAGCAATGAAATTCTACATTAGAATGCTTAAATATAAGAAGATTATTTTCATTTAGCGAAAAAAATGCACGTAAAATATTGAAAAATGCGATCTCTATTCCCCGTGATATTTTTTTTGGGGGGGGAGGGCTAATGAGGACATTTAAATTTAAGTGATAACAAGCCGATTTTAGGGCATACTACACCTCCGTCTATCTTTTGCTTTCATGTTCGATATCTAAATCGCAACTGCTGTGATAAGCTATCATTTGCAAGCTTAAAACAGCCTAAATTTAAATATACGACCAATATATATTTAGTGCATATCGTCCGCCCCGCAATTAAAAGTGTATGTTCTTACTCACACAAAGTTATCTACTTCAGTCCAGCACACTAGTGGCAAAATAATGAGGTGCATTGGTTCATGTCAATGATTTGAAACCTGCCTTGTGAGGATGGAATGATTTTGATTTACTTTCAGCTTTTTACTTACCCTATTGATTATCTTAATTACTTACACATCATACGTAGTATAGGGAATGTTTTGCAATCGTTTTGAAAACCGAAAAAAAAGGTTTCACGAACTAGAGATTCCGAAAAACACATTTTTAGAAAAAATAAAATTGCCGTCCGTCATTCTGTGTGTCTGTAAACGCTCAATTTCCCGAATAAGTTGAGATAGAGACTTGAAATTTGGTGTGTAATTAGTATGTAATGATGGAAAGAAGTCTACTGAATATCAGCAACCTAAATTACCTGGAACTTTTTTTCGGACTCTCGAAATGTTCGTTCTTATGAAAGGTATATAAATATTTTAGAATATTTTTTTTTCTTTTAAGAAGTGGATATATAAGATAGTAAAATAACACAATTTGTCAATAAGGAACTAAGTCGATCGGATAGTTGGTTGCTGAGATATTTGTGATCTTATTTTCGACACTCTTCGATTTTTCATGACCCTGTATTTCATTCAAATTTCAAACAAAGATATATTTTAATTGAATATAATCCGCTAAATCCGGCGGCAGTAAATACCAAATAGGGATAAGTAAATTTTTAAAAATTTATATTAAATGTATAATAATAAAAATATGTATCATTTATATCTGGGCTCTGAAAAATCAATATCTAAAACGGTAAACGATATGATTTTAAATACTTGATCCCTTCTAAAAATCTATTGCCCCCGTACATCATAGTTTAATGCCCCTACTCTTTGAAACCTTATTATGTGTTACAAACTATAGGAAAATTTTATATTATATTAGTGATATTTATCCTAGTGCATTTTCAAACGTCTGCATCAAAGACGATAGAAAACAATATGATTTTAAACATCTGAATCCCACCCTCGGAAATTTGATGATTCCTTCTCATTAAAATGTGTGTTATAATTTATCTGAAAGCTCCAAATCGATTGTTTCCCGATTTTTCTTAATTTTAAAGTTTTCGCATTCCAGCATTTCTGTACCTTTTTTAAAAATCAATTTTTTGTTTTAAGAAAACACGCTAAAAAAAACTGCTGATTTAATTTTATGAAATTTTGATTTTAAAAAACAGCGTATAAAAATAGGGCTATCTGCATTACTTTAAAATCTGTAAATGCCGTATTTTATAAATGAAATGACACTATTGTCAGGAAGCAAAGTATAAAAATTATCTGCGGTTTCTTTGAGTTAATAAAACGCAATTTTTTGACATCAAAATTAATATATCTGTTTGTAATTGTTTCTCGATATTTTTGAAAGATGAATTTATTTTGCGTTCAACTGTCCTAGTTTCAAATTTTTCTTCTTTTCTATACTGTGAAAGACACCCCCTTTAAAATATTTTTTACCTTCTTTCCCTAAACTAACATATCTCACAATCCTGCCTTTATACTTCTTGCAACCTCGGAAACGGATAGAAAAAAAAACGATTGAAAGAAATTTCCTATAAAATAATAATTAAAATCACGGCAGTTAATTGATGTACCATAATGCAATATATGTATTTGGAATCAGCAAAATATCCTACGCAAGACTGTATAATAATTTAATCTCTTAATTTTATATTTGCTTTCGTTTTAAAATCCTCTTTCTATACCAGTGCCAGAAGTTTTGTGATAAAAGCAGCTCCGTCGAAAAAAAAATCCATTGTTGTTATTTCTATTGAAATAAAATGAAATTTTTATCGGTCAATTTTCAGCGATTTTTGTCTTCTCGTTATGCATTTGGATTTTTTTTTTCTGAAAGTAGTTTTTTGCTCCATCTAACAGTGAAATTTTCAACTTTTTAAGCCTAATAAAATCCTGTATACCTCTCTTTATATTAAAAAAAAATCCCTATAAAATATCTCTTAGGCACTGTTCTAATTACATTAATCCTTTCCTCTCTTTCAGTCTTTGAAGAAATATTTTGCGGTTTGATTAAAATCTATGCTTTTATTCAATCGTAAATACTTTCCTATTCTTCTAATTTGGGGATTTTAATTAATTTCTAACCTGATTTTTAGAATTTTAAAATTCTAAATGTTAGCTTCATTATGAGATTGTTTGGGCTAGTGTCACAAAATTTTTGAGCCTCGTCCGAGCCGTAGATTTTGCTAGACATCGCATATACACAGCTAAATGTTTTATTAGTAACATATATGAGGTGTATGTTGCTATAAAAATTCTATTAATTCTTTAGAGCACTTCTCAAGTAAACTCAGAAACATATTAAAAAGCGCTTGCTGACAATTAAAAGTATGAATGTTTTCCTTCTAATCTTATTAAGGTAATTTGAAGATTTATATTTAAATAATATAAATATATTACTTAAAATATAAATAAATAAAATAAATCTATATATATAAAAGAAAGTCTGGATTTCGTATTAATCACAGCACAAAAAAATCTGCCGAACCTAAAATCTTGAAAATTGGGGTAAAAATACTTCTGATAACATCGAGTGCCGCTAAGAAGGGATTTTCGAAAATTCCACCCTTAAAGGGGTTAAAAAAAGGAACGAACTTTTAAAAAATTCCTTAAAAATCGGCTTTTGTAGTTATTTTTCAACTAATAACATATTTTAGTGTATTTTTTCATGCTGAATCGAATGGCACCAAGCAAATTCTTTTAAGTTCAGTAGTTCGCGAGATACTTCACATTTTCCTGATTTGGCGGTGTCTTCGGCGCAAAAACCTGAAATTTTCAATATTTATCTATATCTATAAAAGAAAGTCTGAATTTCGCATTAATCGCAGCACAAAAAAATCTGCCGAACCTAAAATCTTGAAAATTGGGGGAAAAATAATTCTGATAACATCGAGTGCCGCTAAGAAGGGATTTTCGAAAATTCCACCCCTTAGGGGGTTAAAAAAAGGAACGAAATTTTAAAAAATTCATTAAAAATCGGCTTCGCTTTTGTAGTTATTTTTCAACTGATAACATATTTTAGTGTATTTTTTCATGCTGAATCGAATGGTACCAAGCAAATTATTTTAATTTCAGTAGTTCGCGAGATACTTCACATTTTCCTGATTTGGCGGTGTCTTCGGCGCAAAAACCTGAAATTTTCAATCCTTATCTATATATATAAAAGAAAGTCTGAATTTCGTATTAATCACAGCACAAAAAATCTGCCGAACCTAAAATCTTGAAAATTGGGGTAAAAATACTTCTGATAACATCGAGTGCCGCTAAGAAGGGATTTTCGAAAATTCCACCCCTAAGGGGGTTAAAAAAGGAACGAACTTTTAAAAAATTCCTTAAAAATCGGCTTTTGTAGTTATTTTTCAACTGATATCATATTTTAGTGTATTTTTTCATGCTGAATCGAATGGTACCAAACGAATTCTTTTAAGTTCAGTAGTTCGCGAGACACTTCACATTTTCTTGATTTGGCGGTGTCTTCGGCGCAAAAACCTGAAATTTTCAATCCTTATCTATATATATAAAAGAAAATCTGGATTT
Organism: Maratus speculifer; assembly: GCA_964019185.1. Classification (NCBI taxonomy): domain Eukaryota; kingdom Metazoa; phylum Arthropoda; class Arachnida; order Araneae; family Salticidae; genus Maratus; species Maratus speculifer. Next base: position 248,791,637 of record OZ025297.1, on the reverse strand, counting down.
CGTATTAATCACAGCACAAAAAAATCTGCCGAACCTAAAATCTTGAAAATTGGGGTAAAAATACTTCTGATAACATCGAGTGCCGCTAAGAAGGGATTTTCGAAAATTCCACCCCTAAGGGGATTAAAACAAGGAACGAACTTTTAAAAAATTCCTTAAAAATCGGCTTTTGTAGTTATTTTTCAACTGATAACATATTTTAGTGTATTTTTTGATGCTGAATCGAATGGTACCAAGCAAATTCTTTTAAGTTCAGTAGTTCGCGAGATACTTCACATTTTCCTGATTTGGCGGTGTCTTCGGCGCGAAAACCTGAAATTTTCAATCCTTATCTTTATATATAAAAATCTTCTGTGCGTGTGTATGTAACTGAACTCCTCCTAAACGACTGGACCGATTTTAATGAAATTTTGTGTGTGCGTTCCAATGGATTCGAGAATGGTTTAGATTCACATTTCATCGAAATTGATTCAGTACTTTTTTAGTAATTAGGCAAAAACTAATAGTTAGTGATTTTTCGCTAATTAAAAGTGCTATATATATAAAAGAAAGTCTGGATTTCGTATTAATCACAGCACAAAAAAATCTACCGAACCAAAAATCTTGAAAATTGGGGTAAAAATACTTCTTATAACATCGAGTGCCGCTAAGAAGGAATTTTCGAAAATCTCCCCCCCCCCTCAGGAGGGTGAAAAAAAGAACGAACTTTAAAAAAATTCCTTTAAAATCGGCTTTTGTAGCTATTTTTCAACTGATAACATATTTAAGTGCATTTTTTCATTCTGAATCGAATGGTACTAAGCAAATTCGTTAAAATTCAGTAGTTCGTGAGGTAATTCACATTTTCTTAATTTGGCGATTTCTTCGGCGCAAAAACCTGAAATTTTCAATCCTTATCCATATATATAAAAGAATGTCAAGACTTCGTATTAATCACAGCACAAAAAAATATACCGATCCAAAAATCTTGAAAATTGGGGAAAAAATACTTCTTATAACATCGAGTGCCGCTAAGAAGGGATTTTCGAAAATTCCACCCCTAAGATGAGTAGAAAAAAGAACGAACTTTAAAAAAATTCCTTAAAACTCGGCTTTTGTAGTTATTTTTCAACTGATAACATATTTTAGTGTATTTTTTCATGCTGAATCGAATGGTACCAAGCAAATTCTTTTAAGTTCAGTAGTTCGCGAGATACTTCACATTTTCCTGATTTGGCGGTGTCTTCGGCGCAAAAACCTGAAATTTTCAATCCTTATCTATATATATAAAAGAAAGTCTGAATTTCGTATTAATCACAGCCAAAAAAAATCTGCCGAACCTAAAATCTTGAAAATTGGGGTAAAAATACTTCTGATAACATCGAGTGCCGCTAAGAAGGGATTTTCGAAAATTCCACCCCTAAGGGGGTTAAAAAAAGGAACGAACTTTTAAAAAATTCCTTAAAAATCGGCTTTTGTAGTTATTTTTCAACTGATATCATATTTTAGTGTATTTTTTCATGCTGAATCGAATGGTACCAAACAAATTCTTTTAAGTTCAGTAGTTCGCGAGACACTTCACATTTTCTTGATTTGGCGGTGTCTTCGGCGCAAAAACCTGAAATTTTCAATCCTTATCTATATATATAAAAGAAAGTCTGGATTTCGTATTAATCACAGCACAAAAAAATCTGCCGAACCTAAAATCTTGAAAATTGGGGTAAAAATACTTCTGATAACATCGAGTGCCGCTAAGAAGGAATTTTCGAAAATTCCACCCTTAAAGGGGTTAAAAAAAGGAACGAACTTTTAAAAAATTCCTTAAAAATCGGCTTTTGTAGTTATTTTTCAACTAATAACATATTTTAGTGTATTTTTTCATGCTGAATCGAATGGCACCAAGCAAATTCTTTTAAGTTCAGTAGTTCGCGAGATACTTCACATTTTCCTGATTTGGCGGTGTCTTCGGCGCAAAAACCTGAAATTTTCTATCCTTATCTATATCTATAAAAGAAAGTCTGAATTTCGCATTAATCACAGCACAAAAAAATCTGCCGAACCTAAAATCTTGAAAATTGGGGGAAAAATAATTCTGATAACATCGAGTGCCGCTAAGAAGGGATTTTCGAAAATTCCACCCCTAAGGGGGTTAAAAAAAGGAACGAAATTTTAAAAAATTCATTAAAAATCGGCTTCGCTTTTGTAGTTATTTTTCAACTGATAACATATTTTAGTGTATTTTTTCATGCTGAATCGAATGGTACCAAGCAAATTATTTTAAGTTCAGTAGTTCGCGAGATACTTCACATTTTCCTGATTTGGCGGTGTCTTCGGCGCAAAAACTTGAAATTTTCAATCCTTATCTATATATATAAAAGAAAGTCTGAATTTCGTATTAATCACAGCACAAAAAATCTGCCGAACCTAAAATCTTGAAAATTGGGGTAAAAATACTTCTGATAACATCGAGTGCCGCTAAGAAGGGATTTTCGAAAATTCCACCCCTAAGGGGATTAAAAAAAGGAACGAACTTTTAAAAAATTCATTAAAAATCGGCTTCGCTTTTGTAGTTATTTTTCAACTGATAACATATTTTAGTGTATTTTTTGATGCTGAATCGAATGGTACCAAGCAAATTCTTTTAAGTTCAGTAGTTCGCGAGATACTTCACATTTTCCTGATTTGGCGGTGTCTTCGGCGCGAAAACCTGAAATTTTCAATCCTTATCTTTATATATAAAAATCTTCTGTGCGTGTGTATGTAACTGAACTCCTCCTAAACGACTGGACCGATTTTAATGAAATTTTGTGTGTGCGTTCCAATGGATTCGAGAATGGTTTAGATTCACATTTCATCGAAATTGATTCAGTACTTTTTTAGTAATTAGGCAAAAACTAATAGTTAGTGATTTTTCGCTAATTAAAAGTGCTATATATATAAAAGAAAGTCTGGATTTCGTATTAATCACAGCACAAAAAAATCTACCGAACCAAAAATCTTGAAAATTGGGGTAAAAATACTTTTTATAACATCGAGTGCCGCTAAGAAGGAATTTTCGAAAATCTCCCCCCCCCCCTCAGGAGGGTGAAAAAAATAACGAACTTTAAAAAAATTCCTTTAAAATCGGCTTTTGTAGCTATTTTTCAACTGATAACATATTTAAGTGCATTTTTTCATTCTGAATCGAATGGTACTAAGCAAATTCGTTAAAATCCAGTAGTTCGTGAGGTAATTCACATTTTCTTAATTTGGCGATTTCTTCGGCGCAAAAACCTGAAATTTTCAATCCTTATCCATATATATAAAAGAATGTCAAGACTTCGTATTAATCACAGCACAAAAAAATCTGCCGAACCTAAAATCTTGAAAATTGGGGTAAAAATACTTCTTATAACATCGAGTGCCGCTAAGAAGGAATTTTCGAAAATCTCCCCCCCCCCTCAGGAGGGTGAAAAAAATAACGAACTTTAAAAAAATTCCTTTAAAATCGGCTTTTGTAGCTATTTTTCAACTGATAACATATTTTAGTGCATTTTTTCATTCTGAATCGAATGGTACTAAGAAAATTCGTTAAAATCCAGTAGTTCGTGAGGTAATTCACATTTTCTTAATTTGGCGATTTCTTCGGCGCAAAAACCTGAAATTTTCAATCCTTATCCATATATATAAAAGTATGTCAAGACTTCGTATTAATCACAGCACAAAAAAATATACCGATCCAAAAATCTTGAAATTTGGGGAAAAAATACTTCTTATAACATCGAGTGCCACTAAGAAGGGATTTTCGAAAATTCCACCCCTAAGATGAGTAGAAAAAAGAACGAACTTTAAAAAAATTCCTTAAAAATCGGCTTTTGTAGTTATTTTTCAACTGATAACATATTTTAGTGTATTTTTTCATGCTGAATCGAATGGTACCAAGCAAATTCTTTTAAGTTCAGTATTTCGCGAGATACTTCACATTTTCCTGATTTGGCGGTGTCTTCGGCGCAAAAACCTGAAATTTTCAATCCTTATCTAAATATATAAAAGAAAGTCTGAATTTCGTATTAATCACAGCACAAAAAAATATACCGAACCAAAAACCTTGAAAATTGGGGTAAAAATACCTCTTATAACATCGAATGCCGCTAAGAAGCGATTTTCGAAGATTCCGCCCCTAAGAGGAGTAGAAAAAAGAACGAACTTTTTAAAAATTCCTTAAAAATCGGCTTTTGTAGTTATTTTTTCGACTGATAACATATTTTAGTGTATTGTTTCATTCTGAATCGAATGGTACTAAGCAAATTTGTTTAAATTCAGTAGTTCGTGAGATAATTTACATTTTCCTAATTTGGCGATGTCTTCGGCGCAAAAACCTGAAATTTTCAATGCTTATCTCTATATATTAAAATCTTCTGTGCGTGTGTATGTCACTGAACTCCTCCTAAACGACTGGGCCGATTTTAATGAAATTTTGTGTGTGTGTTCCAGTGGATTCGAGAATGGTTTAGATTCACATTTCATCGAAATTGATTCAGTACTTTTTTAGTAATTAGGCAAAAACTAATAGTTAGTGATTTTTCGCTAATTAAAAGTGCTATATATATAAAAGAAAGTCTGGATTTCGTATTAATCACAGCACAAAAAAAATATACCGAACCAAAAATCTTGAAAATTCGGGTAAAAATACTTCTTATAACATCGAGTGCATCTGAGAAAGGGTTTTGGAAAATTCCCTCCCTAAGGAGGGTAAAAAAAAAGAACGAACTTTTAAAAAATTCCTTTAAAATCGACTTTTGTAGATATTTTTCAACTGATAACATATTTTAGTGAATTTTTTATTCTGAATCGAATGGTACTAAGCAAATTAACCGACTTCAGAAAATCGTTAACTTTTAACTAAAAAGAGAAAAATAAACTTTTCTATCAAAAATTGAATTGACTTCAAAAAATACTGAAGAGTGAAAAATAATTTCGTTACATAATTGTAGTAAGAAATTAAATTAAGAGCGTAGTGTTTATCGTGCGTATTACCATATTTACGTACATTTATTTGATTTCCTAGAGTCGGTGCCAAGAAGGGCAACGTCGGTCGGTGACAGGACAACGTCTGTCGGGTCCGCTAGTTATAATATATAATATAAATAATATAAATAATATAAATTAAAATATAAATATATTTTTAATATAACAATGAATTAGCTGTACAATAGTATACATTATTATTCATTTTTAATCCGTTTTATACTCATCAAACGCAGATCAATTTAAGTTTACTTACTGTAGCTGCATAGAAGTATCTTATTGATCGCTAACACACAAGCATCATTTGTATGCAGTTGTAGGTTTAATTACACGAACATTATACGCCATAGTGAAATTCACTGCACTATTCAACAGCCATCTGTCGTAATAACTATCTCCAAAGCATAGCAGTTAATTAAATGTCGCATTTAATTAGGTACATGCTAAACAGATATTCACCACTTCATTAGTATATTTAAATATGTTTGGCTAAAATTTACTTGTTACATTTATACAAGAAACAAATTATTGCGTTGCTATAAAATAGATATTGTTTTATATAACGCGTATATTCATAGTGTTTAACATGAATCTTATTTTAAAGTAAATGAATTCTTTACTTTTCTTTTTAGAATTTATTTGCGTAGACTTATATCAATAACAAATATTTAATTTAAATTTTTATAACAACGTTATTATAAAAATATGTAATGATGATATAGAATGCTAACAAAAAATAAAATTTTTAAACGTACTATATAGTGATATAACATTTCTTATGCGAAACAATGCAATTTGTTGTTGTTTGGTAGCTTCATCTCTTTAGACGAAAAGTGAACTCTGGAAAATAATAGTTTTATTGAATTTTAAAGATTCTGCTCTTGAAAATTTGTTTTTTAATATGAATCGAATCGTTTTTTAGCAACCATGTACCATTTTACAAGTGCATTATATGTAAAAAAAAATTTAAAATCATATAACTATTATTAAAAAAAATTAAATTCTACTTACAGTTTTACTTTAAAAAATTATCAATTATATATTATTTATTTATTACTTTTCGTACGTGAATGCGATATTTCATTGTAGCTTACGCCCATTCCGTTTGCCTAACATTGAATGTAAATAAGTCGTTATGAAAGTTTTCTTTGTACACTGATGTACATGGTTTACCAAAAATAACTCTTGATTTCGTCATGCTATGTATTTGAATTTAAAAAATATTTTAATAATACTTTTTAAAGTTCAACGACAATCCAAATTTATATGTGACATCGTTTAAGTTCTTATGAAACAAATTGTAAAATTTATTACATGATATTCATATTAACAATATCCGGCCACATCAGTCCCCAAATGTTTATATAAGCTGCCACGATGGTAAAAAATCTTTGACAATTTTTGGTACTTTTGCTATGAAAGGAAATGATTATAGATACTAGCGCCGTACAAAAGGAAGGAAGAAGGGGCAGCGGAAATTTAGGAAGAACCTAATTAGTACTACCAATGTTATTTTTGGCCTGTAACAAGGAAAAAATAGGAGAAGAGGAGCGCCAGATTCTAACTTTGACCCGGGCGCAATTTTCTCTTCTCACACTCTTGATAGATATTACGCCTTCACATTGCTAATTTGTGTAACCGTAATTATATAACTTTCCATAAAACTTTTTGCTTTAAAACAGCTTTTTGTTTTAAATATGATATATAATTTTATTATTTTTAAATTTTGTTAAATAACTTTCGCTGCAATTTCCCTGTTCATATGTATAAAATTAATTTTATTAAAAAACATCAAATACAAAGATATTTCGAGACACATTTCGAAATTTAATCATTAAAAGTAGACTACCTGATTAAATACACCCCAATTAACTGCTTGAGATTTTAGGAGCGATAGCTTTCAATAGGTTAAGATAACATAATAAAAAAATGCACTCACGTATAATGAAGCTATTGCTTTAATGCATTTGTTAGTACTATATTCCAATCAACTCACAAGGAGAATGTTGAAGGCTTGTGTCACCGATTTGGATGAACGTTTGTGTATCGATAGTTAGCATATATGTATATGACAGCCAAAAGTACAATACTCAGGGGGTCTTGAGAAAATAACCCTTAAAGTATTTGCTATAGTTTATAATCAGATATATTTCCCCAATCCGCAACTATCTCCGTGGCCTGTTCGGTACCCTGCTGGATTCAAGTTTTTTACACTTGGGATTTAACCCCACTCGGACCTTTTTTTATGAACGAAAATTTTTATTGATTATTTGTGAAGCGCAATTCAAAAAATATGCATGACAATTGAAATTTACGAAAAATATAAATTAAATTTACTTTTTTTAATGTATTTTTAACTGTAAAATTTCGTATATATATATATATATATATATATATATATATATATATATATATATATATATATATATATATATATATATGTATATATAGGAACGAACTTTTAAAAAATTCCTTAAAAATCGGCTTTTGTAGTTATTTTTCAACTAATAACATATTTTAGTGTATTTTTTCATGCTGAATCGAATGGCACCAAGCAAATTCTTTTAAGTTCAGTAGTTCGCGAGATACTTCACATTTTCCTGATTTGGCGGTGTCTTCGGCGCAAAAACCTGAAATTTTCAATATTTATCTATATCTATAAAAGAAAGTCTGAATTTCGCATTAATCGCAGCACAAAAAAATCTGCCGAACCTAAAATCTTGAAAATTGGGGGAAAAATAATTCTGATAACATCGAGTGCCGCTAAGAAGGGATTTTCGAAAATTCCACCCCTTAGGGGGTTAAAAAAAGGAACGAAATTTTAAAAAATTCATTAAAAATCGGCTTCGCTTTTGTAGTTATTTTTCAACTGATAACATATTTTAGTGTATTTTTTCATGCTGAATCGAATGGTACCAAGCAAATTATTTTAATTTCAGTAGTTCGCGAGATACTTCACATTTTCCTGATTTGGCGGTGTCTTCGGCGCAAAAACCTGAAATTTTCAATCCTTATCTATATATATAAAAGAAAGTCTGAATTTCGTATTAATCACAGCACAAAAAATCTGCCGAACCTAAAATCTTGAAAATTGGGGTAAAAATACTTCTGATAACATCGAGTGCCGCTAAGAAGGGATTTTCGAAAATTCCACCCCTAAGGGGGTTAAAAAAGGAACGAACTTTTAAAAAATTCCTTAAAAATCGGCTTTTGTAGTTATTTTTCAACTGATATCATATTTTAGTGTATTTTTTCATGCTGAATCGAATGGTACCAAACGAATTCTTTTAAGTTCAGTAGTTCGCGAGACACTTCACATTTTCTTGATTTGGCGGTGTCTTCGGCGCAAAAACCTGAAATTTTCAATCCTTATCTATATATATAAAAGAAAATCTGGATTTCGTATTAATCACAGCACAAAAAAATCTGCCGAACCTAAAATCTTGAAAATTGGGGTAAAAATACTTCTGATAACATCGAGTGCCGCTAAGAAGGGATTTTCGAAAATTCCACCCCTAAGGGGATTAAAACAAGGAACGAACTTTTAAAAAATTCCTTAAAAATCGGCTTTTGTAGTTATTTTTCAACTGATAACATATTTTAGTGTATTTTTTGATGCTGAATCGAATGGTACCAAGCAAATTCTTTTAAGTTCAGTAGTTCGCGAGATACTTCACATTTTCCTGATTTGGCGGTGTCTTCGGCGCGAAAACCTGAAATTTTCAATCCTTATCTTTATATATAAAAATCTTCTGTGCGTGTGTATGTAACTGAACTCCTCCTAAAAATTTAAAATCATATAACTATTATTAAAAAAAATTAAATTCTACTTACAGTTTTACTTTAAAAAATTATCAATTATATATTATTTATTTATTACTTTTCGTACGTGAATGCGATATTTCATTGTAGCTTACGCCCATTCCGTTTGCCTAACATTGAATGTAAATAAGTCGTTATGAAAGTTTTCTTTGTACACTGATGTACATGGTTTACCAAAAATAACTCTTGATTTCGTCATGCTATGTATTTGAATTTAAAAAATATTTTAATAATACTTTTTAAAGTTCAACGACAATCCAAATTTATATGTGACATCGTTTAAGTTCTTATGAAACAAATTGTAAAATTTATTACATGATATTCATATTAACAATATCCGGCCACATCAGTCCCCAAATGTTTATATAAGCTGCCACGATGGTAAAAAATCTTTGACAATTTTTGGTACTTTTGCTATGAAAGGAAATGATTATAGATACTAGCGCCGTACAAAAGGAAGGAAGAAGGGGCAGCGGAAATTTAGGAAGAACCTAATTAGTACTACCAATGTTATTTTTGGCCTGTAACAAGGAAAAAATAGGAGAAGAGGAGCGCCAGATTCTAACTTTGACCCGGGCGCAATTTTCTCTTCTCACACTCTTGATAGATATTACGCCTTCACATTGCTAATTTGTGTAACCGTAATTATATAACTTTCCATAAAACTTTTTGCTTTAAAACAGCTTTTTGTTTTAAATATGATATATAATTTTATTATTTTTAAATTTTGTTAAATAACTTTCGCTGCAATTTCCCTGTTCATATGTATAAAATTAATTTTATTAAAAAACATCAAATACAAAGATATTTCGAGACACATTTCGAAATTTAATCATTAAAAGTAGACTACCTGATTAAATACACCCCAATTAACTGCTTGAGATTTTAGGAGCGATAGCTTTCAATAGGTTAAGATAACATAATAAAAAAATGCACTCACGTATAATGAAGCTATTGCTTTAATGCATTTGTTAGTACTATATTCCAATCAACTCACAAGGAGAATGTTGAAGGCTTGTGTCACCGATTTGGATGAACGTTTGTGTATCGATAGTTAGCATATATGTATATGACAGCCAAAAGTACAATACTCAGGGGGTCTTGAGAAAATAACCCTTAAAGTATTTGCTATAGTTTATAATCAGATATATTTCCCCAATCCGCAACTATCTCCGTGGCCTGTTCGGTACCCTGCTGGATTCAAGTTTTTTACACTTGGGATTTAACCCCACTCGGACCTTTTTTTATGAACGAAAATTTTTATTGATTATTTGTGAAGCGCAATTCAAAAAATATGCATGACAATTGAAATTTACGAAAAATATAAATTAAATTTACTTTTTTTAATGTATTTTTAACTGTAAAATTTCGTATATATATATATATATATATATATATATATATATATATATATATATATATATATATATATATATATATATGTATATATATACATATATATTTAACATAAGCATATTTATCTATCTACTAGCTGACCCGCCTCCATATTAATAATATTAAACGAACTTGAAATTTGTGTGATCGAAATATGTGTAAATACATTATATTATATTCGTGCCCCCTGACTGTGTCAAAAATCAATTAATCAGTATATATATATATATATATATTTAGCTGCAAAAATTCCTAAACAACGCAATGGACAATGGGGGAGGGAATATGTGTCCAACAGTTGCATGATTTTCGTATTAAAGTGTTGATATTTAACGTAAAAAATTGCTGTTAAATCATGTAACTAAATACTTTTTTCACATATAAATCCCAAGTGAAAGATTTTGAATTTCAAACTAATTATATCACTCTTAATTTCGACTATACCGTGAATGAAATCAATACTCGATGATTAGGTAAAAGGTTAGTAATGTAATTTCAGAGCTATTGTAAAAAATTAAGCTATATTTTTAATCAAACATGCGTAATGTTCATTCTGTAAAAAAAAATTCTAACCGTAACCTAAATGAATTATAATCATAACATATCTGTAACGTAGCTGCATCCTAACAGTAACCTAACCGTAACTTAAATATGCCATAAAGGTAACCTAGCCGTCACCTTATGGCAAGCTACAAATAATCTAACCATAATCTAACCGCAACTTAACCTTAACCTAACTGTAACTTAACCGTGACCTAACTGCAACCTAACCGGAAATTCAATATAACCTAAGACTAACCGGTACATAATTGCACCCTAACAGTAACCAGGTTCTAACTTAACACTTATAGCTATAAAAGCTACATATTTTAACCATCACGTGCTACAAAATACTTAGTTTCATTTTCCACTGGCACGGGGCGAATTATGTTTCGTAGAACATCCGAGTTTTAGGTTCGGATTGGATTCATGTCCATGGAAATTATTTTGCCTTCTTCGGATCTGGCTATGGTTGTTTGGAAAATTTTTGACGAGTTTAGATTCGGTTAAATTCAGATTTCGTGGTTGTTTTTTTTCTTTTAGCCAAATAGGTTTTTTAGGTTCGAGTCAGTTTGTGTTTGAATGAAAATTATTTTATCTAGTCAGAAGTATTTTATTAATTACCGAGATTATAATTGTTAGATTCATTTGGCAATAATTATTTTGTTTCATTAGTATGTTTTATTACATTCTGATCCTAAATACAACCATAAAAACAATCATTTTTTTTATGGAGTGTCTATTATTGAAACATAGGCTGCCCATTACTGTACGTTTGAGTGTTTTTATATATTGTTTCATACTAAGAAAGGAGGCTATAAGAATGGTTATCTAATATTGAAAAAAAAATGGATTGTAATAATTTTCTATAATTATTAATTAAAGAATAATATTAAAAGAAATTCCTTAAGGTTCTCCATTATTTTATATATATATATATATATATATATATATATATATATTATCAAAATAAGCTTAATGATATGGCTGGATTCTAGCAATGCGAATTTAGAAACAATTCATAGAATGTAAAAAGCCACAAATATTAATGAAATAAAAAAAAATAACTTGACTATAAATAAAAAACTTACCCAAAATATAAAGTGTCTAGATAATTCTAAAATAAAAATATAATATTACTCATTAAAAGAGCTTTTTTTAAATCTCAGTTTAAAAAACTATGTCAGCAAAGCAAAGTAAACATTTGGAATGCAGGAAAAATATCGTTTTTATCAGTTACCTTTGCCAATTGCTTGTGCTAAAAGCGACAGTACGGAGTAATCTAATTTGCTATTAAACATTTAACAATTTATATTTGTTCTTTGAAAAATTCCCGAGTAATAAACATAATGTTTCCGAATAATGTATATAACTGTTGTGCTAAAATATTAAGTTAAAAAAACAGTATGCCTTAAAACAAGTATAATCCAGTTTTAAGAAGTTATGTTACGATTGATACTTTCAAGGCTTATAAGCATATACGTAAAAAAATTATACCATAATAGAAAATACTTGTTTTAGTAACATTTAAAATAAATTACAGAGAATTTTTTTTTTACAATTTAGCCCTTTTTCTCGTCCGTCAGAGGGTTAATATCGAATTCTAAATATGTTTAAAGCTGGAAGGTGTCAGGAAACCAATAGGCACTATTTTTCTCACATGATATACCTGTTTGTCTTTGTCATGTGCTTTTGTCATTTTTATTGTTTTATGCTACAGTTTTATATCATTATCAGCAATATTTGTTTTTAGTTCTGTATTCATGTTTTATGATGGTATGTATAATGCCAGTGAAATTCATAAAATGATAGTTTAAAATTTCTGCAATATACGAATTCTATGCAGACAAAGATAATTCTGGACATGACTGTATTCCTAATATAAGTTTACTGGAATTTGACGAACACTTGGATTTCAAGCAAGAGAAAACTTTAACATAGTTATTCATACTTAAATTTAGTTCAGTCTTTTTGTTAAACTAGCTTATTGAAAGTAATTTATTTTTTAAGATCCTTTTTTTAATCCAAAAGTTAATATTGTAAAATATATTTTTTGTACGAAAACTGATATTGATAATTGAAATACATGTTACAGTTTTTACAATAACAAATCTTAGTTAAAATACACTCGAGACATTTTTTAAAGGTTTTTTTTCTCAAATTTAATATTTTTCTACATTATATGCTCTTTTTCATATCTTCAAAAATGTGTTCAACGAACGATACGCAATAATTTTCTCTAGTAATAGTCACTTTAGATTTTATAGGGTAATATTGTTTTTCTGGTCTAACACTTTAACATATATTTTTTTTAGTTCACTTTAAACAAACTTATTTTAAGCTCTTCGGAAAAAAATAAAAATATTTTAATGTAAAATTTAAAATATTGTGGGAAAAATTGTATACATTTATTAATCTACAAATTGACAAATAGTAAAATTATACAAATTGTAATACAAATTGTTGCGTGCTGTAAAACATATAAATGTAAGCAAAAAATATTTTGCTACATTAAATTTTATGGGAAAAGACATTTTAGAAAATTGTCACTTTTCACATAATAGTTGTTTATGTTTTGGTGATGTTTTACATGAAAAATATTTTCTAACCTACTACAGACGAAAAGCACAACACTCTGCCATGTTTTTCTTGTAATGGATTGTACACTGTAAAGACTATGACGATTTTCCTGCATCGTCACTCCACCGCTTTTATAGAAAAAGACTACTTCAGGCTATTAAGGAGCGTTCTCATTGGCCAAAAGAGTGATTTTCTATAAAAGCGGGGGAGTGACGATGCAGCAAAATAGTCATATTTTTTTACAGTGTATGTTATCTACTATATATTTAGAAAAAGGATTAGATAAATTAAAAAATATATCTAAATACAGGTTGGTATTATATTTGTCAAGTAATTAAAATAATTATACGATTTAAATATCGTTGTTAAAATAATAATCTTGAATTGATGGAACATTGTTTATTTCATCTAACATACCTAATTTTTACTTTCTGCTATATTTACAAAAAGCAAGTATTGGATTCGTGAAAATTTTCGACTCAAGGTTTTCGATGAACTTGTTCATTTTAGGGGTCACTCATACCAAACAACTTTTAACAAAAATTAAGTAAATAATATAATAAAATTAGCAATTTTAATAAAAAAATATATTCAGTTAGGCACAATATAAACTGGTTCCGCTTGGTTTATGTTGTAAATCGCTGAACAGTGGTGCTTTTATGGAGCACTTTGCATGATTTCCACAATAGCTCTATCTCAATACCTAATGCACGGATTTTCATTAAACGATATCAATTCAGATTCAGTTATTCATTGAGACAGACTAGCGTTTTTTAGGTACAAATCACTCAGCAGTCGACACTTCTATGCAGCATCGTTCACGAGTTCCACAATAACTTAATCACAAGAATAACTGCACGGATTTTCACCAAACTTTTGATCCAATTAGATGTTGACAAAAGTTGTTGCTGATTAAGTTTCAATGTAAATCATCGAACATACCCTTTTTTAGTGAAATTTTGTATTTAGAAGTATGTGTCTAGAAGCCATATTTAAAAATATAAACTATTGTCTCGATCTTTATAAATCACCCTCTATAAAGTTTAGTTTACATAAAAATCTGGTTTGTACGTTTGTCTGGATGCCCTTTAACTCATTGGAGACGAGCGCCACATATACCTGCCACAAAAAGAGTTAAGAATTCTTGTTTATTCCAACTTTCCCATCGATAAATTTCTACTGTAAAATTTGCCTTATTTAATCGGAACATTTTCTTTTTTTAATGAGGCACGAATCTCTGTCTTTAAAACCCGGTGCCAAAACATTACAAATTTTGTCAAAGGCTCCCGTCGCGGAGTGGTAAATACCTGCTTAATGACTGAACGCCATTTTACTTTGTTAAAGTTTAACGTAAATGATATTTTAAAGTTCCGCAAACTAACTTTTTTAACATAATAATTATTTGTGTTTTGGCAGTATTTTACATGAATAATATTTTCAAACCTATTACTGACGAAAAGAACAACACTCTGCTAATATTACTCCTGCAACGGATTGTAAGTTACTTACTAATTATTTAGAACAAGGATTAGATAGATTAAAAAATTTATATCAACACAGGTTGATATTATCTTTTTCGTTCGATTAAAATTATCCTGTAACTATAATATTGTTATTAGAATAATAAGTCTGAATTTATGGAACTAAGATTATTTCATTTAATATAATATATATTTTTTACTTTCTTCTATATTTACAAATAGAAAATTCTGGATTGAAAATTTGCCACTTCAAGTTTTTAAGGAATTTACACTTTTTAGTTGTCCGAGATTAAGAATATACATAGTAAAAATTAATTAAATGATCTAATAAATTTAGCAATTTTAATAAAAAATATATATTCAGTTAGTACTTCATATAAATTGGTTCTGATTGCTATATGCTTTTTATTATGTATATATATATATATATATAATACTATTAAAAGTAGACAAGATTCACCAATGGATTTTATCAATAAAACAATAAACCAAAACGAAGAATTAGAATTGAATTGAATTATAATAAAATAAAAAAATAGTGTAACGAGTAAATCTGAAAAAATAAATAAATAAAATAAATGCAAATGGAATTTGTAGCCCCAAAAGCAGAATCATCAGGCCCCAAATGCTCTGGAACTACAAATGAAGTGTGCGGTTTCATCCACGTATTAGCCATGAAATAGCAAAATAATACGTATTTGGGGCTACCAGCACACAAAAACCAAATTATTAAACAAGGAATAAAGATATTTTACAAAAAGGAGTTGAAAGTAAGTAAAAATAATAATTATCCATAACAAACAAAAAAGATAAAGCTGAATGGAAATATAATTGAACCAGAGAAAATAATTAATAATCGAATTTAACATAAAATAAAATTAATAAAATAATTAAAATTAGAATTAAGAGATAACATTCATATTAACATATAACTTAAAATACCATTTTGTTACTTTAATCAGTAACATTTATTGTGACTTTACATGGTAAAAACTCTTTATCTTAATATAGGATAATAAAAATTAAAAAATAAAATAAAATTAAATTAAAATTAAAAAAATAAAATAAAATAAAATAGAAATAAGTAAAGATAAAAAAAAATAATAATAGTAATGATATTATTAATAATAATACCAAAAATTATATCAATAACATTAAAATTAATTTGATAATTAAAATATAGCTATTTAACTATAGATATAACTAGACAAATATCCATATATTGGTGTCAATTAAACAGTTTAAAAATTATGTTAAAATGAATAACCCACTCTCAATTATATATATATTTATTTATTTATTTATTTTTTATTTTTTTATATTTAAATAATTAACCTTTGCGTTTTTATCCAGACAACACCACCCTCCACCGTACTCTAACATCTACCCACCCAACCAACCTATATATATATATATATATATATATATATATATATATATATATATATAAACATAAATTACTTAATATGATCCTAGAAAACAAAGTCAGAATGAAAAATTCTTCTACAATACAGAAACTTATTTTATTTGCAGGGGTGTAGAACAACTGATTTGAAACAACTTGGGCGGGTGCCTGAAATCTGCTATGTTTATTGTATAATGAAAAACCGTATTTAGTACAAGATTCACTTTGATTTATGTATACGATTTATGTTTATCCGAAATGCTGAACTGGAAATTATAGATCATGAATCTAAACCATTTCCTTGAAACTCCTGTAAGTCCCACAATGTTGAAATGTGAGAAAACTATTTATTTCAATTTAACCAACATCTAGAAATTATCAATACAACTACAATAGAACAAGTTATATTTTGTTATCTAAATGTATATATTTGAGAAAACCTGAATGTACAAAAATGTTAAATACATTTCATACTATAAAACATTCCGTTATATTTACAATTATAATATATAATTAATTAAATATTCCCCAAATATGAATTTAAATTATTTTCATGTTACTGTACATTCAAAATATGGTACAAATATGTAAATATTTATTATTTAAATAATTTACTTCAAAAATTATTTTAAACTATGCAAATATTGTTTTCAATAGTACTTGTTATAGATTACTAATTGCATAATTACATAATTCGCATATAATAATTTTATTATTTTAAAGTTTTCGGACATATTTTATTTTTACGTATTTCAGGTAATTTTCTTTATTTTCAGTTTTTGATACGTGATGATTTATTTCTTATTTTAAAAATTCTTTCTTAGTTTAATAATTTCACTTTTTACAACAAAAAGCAAATATGATTTTTATTTATTTTTCTTGAATTTTACTGTAAAATATAATTTAATCACAATATTGTTTAACTGTCGATTTAAATAAAAGGTAATTTGAATTAGCAATTTGAAATTTATGAAAAAGAAGAAATCAATTCATCCCTGTTGTCTTTCCCTGTAATCCCCTCTTTTCCAAAATATTGTATAATTTTTTGTCATTATAGATTGTCAATACAGAAATGTAATTTAATTTTAAAAAAAGTAATATTTTGAAAACTAATTAAAATTTTAAATTTGTAGCCTTGCTTTTGAAATACGAGGATCAATATGGGTTTTTACTGTTAATTTAAATGCTAAATGTTCCATACTAATAAAAAATAGATGTAAAATACACTCAGTCGTTTCATAAAATCGTTTCATAAAGTCGTTTCGTATATTCGTTTCATTAGGATTTTATATATAAAGCGTAGATTACCTTTTATCAGTAGTTTTACATTCTTTAATATAAAAAGCAATGATATATTTTATTAGGTGCTGCTTATTGAGAAGTTTAAAAGTGCCCATAAAAATTGAATAATATATGCTAGAATCATAAAATGAATTTAATCATTTGCGAAATATTTATTTATGGGATACTACTCAATTTGCTTTAGAAACACAATACTGTGGAGATAAATCATAAATATAATTTATAAATTAGTTAAATAATACAAAAATTTGTGTATTAATTAGTATATATTATTAACCTACAAACTCTAAATTGTTAAAATTATTTAATATTTATTAAAACTAATTTCACCAACACTTGCATTTTTACTAAAGAGTTATTATTCTAAGATAACTTTTGGAGAAAAATAATCATATCAGAGATTTTGTCTTATTACTGGATTTAAAAAGTATGATTTGAGATTAAAAAATATATGTATTAATATTTTTTGCACATCTTTACAAATCCAACAAATCCAACTCGAAATCGTAAAGGCATTCCATATTCATTTATAAATGTATAATTCGCGTTAAAGTAAGATCTATAACTTAAAAAAATCCTTTTTGAAAAGTTGTAAGATTTGTTAAATTTGCTAACTAAATAAATATGTCATAAAATATCCATTAACTACTAAAATATTAAATTCAACTTTGTATCATTTAATAGAATTTAAAAAAATCTCATTACAAATTTCAACATATTTTTAGAATATAAACACAACCTCAATGCCACTTTCAACAATAATAGAAACATTAAGTATAAGATTTTTGTAATTAATTTAGTACTTATAATATATTATTGTTAAGTATTTCTTCTAGTTAACTAAATATATATATTTACAAAAAATGAATGCAAAAATGCGTTATAACCTCAAAATTATTACTTCGCACATTCATTTATCTGTAGATAGTATCATTGTAATATAAATCTTATAGTATTTACTAGTAAGGAAAGATCTTATCACAAGCATTGCAACATTAATTACAGGACCTCTCCAGATCACAGAGAAATCCATTCCTTTATTCAACAGTCTTATGTCATAATAATTATCATTTAAGCTTAGTAACAAATTAAATGTCGCATATAACATCAGATATATGTAACATGAAGTGGTAGCTATTGTATTAGAATATAATGAACAGTAGTGTCCCTCTATAATAAACTAACTGGGACCCAACAATGTTCGGTTTAGCGGGAACTCGGAATAGGCGGATTTCAATAAAAATAATCTACGTATTGACATGTCAAGACGTATATTAAGTGAGTGGACATCTGCTAGTGTCAACTCTATACAACACTGATCAGCTCATAATAGGCAGGTTCTTTAATTGTTATTAATATAATTAAAAATTCACTGTTATTGTTAAAGCAGACTCTTCAATTTGAAACATTTAAAGTATCACAAAGTAAATATGTTTTTTTCTCAACACATAAATCTGAGTTAGCGATGACATAAAAAAGTTACTTAGTCGATTTAGGGCACTTTTTGCTATTATTAAAAAGTGTACTGTCTTAAGTTCTTAAGCCTGTGTAAATTATATATTTTTTCGTTTAGCAAATTTTCCCACCACAATTCTTACTGTAAAAATATCTGACAAAAAATCATTAAGGAATCTGTCAATAGATCATATCATTATTATCATGTAAACATTGTCAGGTAATCATTGTATGTTTTGTAGGCATTGTTTCTCACTATACGAGATGTTAATATTTCAAAAACAGTGCAGACAATCTATGTAACGTTTCGACAAACTGACATAACTAAAAAAAAAAAAAAAATCTGTAAATATCCATATATAATCATGCGTTCACAATATTATAAAGTAACACAAAATATATTAAAACGCAATAAACTTTGCAGCTTTTTTTTTTTTTTTTTTTTTTTTTTTTTTTACAACAGTATTTTAAAAATTGCTATTAAATATAAATTTATTATGTCGGTATATCAGAATAGGTCAATATCCTTTTGAAGCCGACGTCAATATGTATATCTAATGTGTCAATTTTCCACAGAATAAATGTTACGAGTACAATTTACACAATTAAACAATTATATAAACAATTATAATCAAATAGAATAAGTTTGATGAGAACTGTCTTTCTTAATTAAAATGTCTTAAAATTAATTCTATAAAAAATTAAAACGATTTCAAATATCTATTTCAAAAACTGCAAAAACTGAAATATTTCTCTTATTTATTGCCTTAAAAAAAAAGCTATAATTTGTTACGCGATTAACGACTTTTTAGTGATAGGTATACTCATTACATGAAACTTTATGTGTCCATCCGGTTACGAAGATCATAAAAGCTATTGATTGAAGCAATGAAATAATATTGTACATTAGGGTGGGCCGAAAAAAACTTTTTTTCGATTTTCGGTTATGGCGGGTGCGGAAAAGTGGCCACTGGTGGCACTCAGTTCACACAAAAAATTTGAGATTTTTTGGACTTTTCCTTACCCTGCCGCAAATGGCTTGAAAATTTGCAAAAATGCTGATTTTTGAACTTTTTTAGCTAAAAAGTTAAAAATATTAAATTAAATTTATTTTGGTTGTATTTACTTGAAAAGGCATCTTTAGCGTACCAAATGCTTAAATAAGTTCGGATAATGCATTATTTAATTGCTAAGTGTATTTTAAATAAGCTGATTTTCATAACTTTTTCACGTATAACAGGCAAAAATTGTATTGGTTTGAATCTTTCGTTAATTTTTCTCTTATTTATGTTCCTTGGTTTTTAAATTTTTTCTATGCGTCAAAGGTCATGTATTTGGGCAGCGGACAGCAGTATAACTCAAAAACACGTTTGGAAGGTGAGAAGGGGTGAAGCAGGACTCTAAGTGTGCGCAATGTCTCATCGTAATGTTGAGGGCGTTAAGGAGGAAATAAAAGAGAAGAGAAAATTGCGATAAGGGATTGTTATCATTTTACCATGTTTAAAATCTGCGACATTTGTTCAGTGTGCATGTAAAACCTTTTCCTAGAGAAACTCAGTACTTTTTGGATCGTTTGACGTACCATTACAGTGTTTTGTGCGTTTTATTACGACGAGCTTAGAAATGGCTATTATGAAGGTCTATGGCAATGTAAAAGACATGCGACAGCATGAAAAGTATCCTTTTTGGGCACCATGCTTGTTGAAAGACTTGCAATTGCCAACTTATACTGATATCATGCGCCACTACTACTGGTTGCGAAGCGATATGGCAGAAAATCGAAAAATCCAATATTAGTCAATAGATGATGTTATTAAAATGGTAGACGAAAAAGTTACCGAAATCTGAATAAAAGCCAGCGTTTTCCCAAAGATCAATTTACAAAAAGATTAAAAAAAGTGTAGATCATTGGAGAAATCCTGAAATCGTATGGGCTTGAAAGTAAAGACAACCCGCGAAGAATTCGTACGAAATGGTAAAACCTTTTAGTAGTTTTTAATCTTTTTGTAAATTGATCGTTGGGAAAACATTGGTATGGAAGCTTTTTTTTCAGATTTCGGTAACTTTTTCACCTACCATTAAACTATTGTTCTAAACTATCACTATTGAAAGAAGTGTAGATCATTGGGGAAATCCTGTAATCGTATGGGCTTGAAAGTAGAGTCAACCCGCGAAGAATTCGTACAATATGATGCAACCTTTTAGTAGCTTTTAATCTTTTTTGTAAATTGATCGTTGGGAAAACACTGGTATGGAAGCTTTTTTTTCAGATTTCGGTAACTTTTTCACCTACCATTTGAATAATAACATCTTCTATTGACTAATATTGGATTTCTCGATTTTCTGCCATATCGCTTCGCAACCAGTAATAGTGGCGCACGATATCAGTATAAGTTGGCAATTGCAAGGCTTTCAAAAAGCATGATGCCCCAAAAAGGATACTTTTCATGCTGTCGCGTGTCCTTTACATTGCCACAGACCTTCATACTAGCCATTTCTAAGCTCGTCGTATTAAAACGCTCAAAACACTGTAATAGTACATCAAATAATCCAAAAAGTACCGAATCTCTCTAGGAAAATATTTCACGTCCACACTGAACATGTGTCGCAGGTTTTGAGCATTGTAAAATAATAACAATCCCTTATCGCAATTTTCTCTTCTCTTTTATTTCCTCCTTAACTCCCTCAACATTACGATGAGACATTGCGCACTCTTAGAGTCCTGCTTCACCCCTTCTCACCTTCCAAACGTGTTTTTGAGTTATACTGCTGTCCGTTGCCCGAATATATGACCTTTGACGCATAGAAAAAATTTAAAGAACAAGGAACATAAATAAGAGAGAAATTAACAAACGATTCAAACCAATACAATTTCTGCCTGTTATACGTGAAAAAGCTATGAAAATTGGCTTATTTAAAATACACTTAGCAATTAAGTAATGCATTATCAGAACTTATTTAAGCATTCGGTACGTTATAGCTTCCTTTTTAAGTAAATACAGCCAAAATAAATTTAATTTAACATTTTTAACTTTTTAGCTAAAAAAGTTCAAAAATTAGTATTTTTGCAAATTTTCAAGCCATTTGCGGCAGGGTAAGGAAAAGTCCAAAAAATCTCAAATTTTTTGTGTGAACTGAGTGCCACCAGTGGCCACTTTTCCGCACCCGCCATAACCGAAAATCGAAATTAAGTTTTTTTCGGCCCACCCTACTGTACATTACTTGTATCAAGCAAAAGACAAATAAATAGCATTTTTATTAGAATAACACAACGTTTAAAACCATAAATTCTTCAGTAAGAAAACCCACATAAAATTAACTTAAATTATTGTTGATTTCATTTCTTGTAATTTGCTCTATTTTATTTATTTACTTATTTGTGATTTTTTTTTTATGAGTTTCATTAAAAAGATAGTTTTCTAGAAATTTTTCAGTACATATTTTTAGACAAGATATGTAAAAATGCCATATCTGTTTTTAAATTAAGATGTTGGATAACTGTTTTTCTTTTCGCTATTGCATTTATTTGTGATTATTTATATTAATTCATATTTATACACACAAAATAAATATATATGGCAGATTAGAGAGGTTTACCATAGAGGGGTGGTCAATTTCTGTAATTAAAAGAATGCGAGGCTTTTATCAAATTATGTTACCAAAAGCAACTGGAATGCTCAAACAACTGTGTTCTTTCCATATAGATAGGCTGTGGAAAAATCATTTGTGAGGCATTTTGAACCTGAAAGGCATTGTGTTTTTCAGAAATATTTTTAAAGTTTTTTTTTTTGAGATAAAATGTATCAAAATATTAAAACTTACTTAAAAAATAAAAAATAAATTCTTAATAGAAATTTTATAAAGTAAGTTTTAAGTAATGTAGAAATATTGAGATCTCATTATATGCTCAAAGATTGTACAATTATTTAGGCTTATCATACATACATATCATTATCATTATATATATATATATATATATATATATATATATATATATATATATATATATATATATATATATATATATATATATATATATACATAAGTTATATGAGAAAATTTGTACTAATGTCCGGAGAGAGGGTTGACCAAATTGTCAAGTCTCAGTTGACTAAGCAGTTATTGAATATTTTTATTGTACACTATACAAAATGAAAATTCAACGATTATATATTTAAAAAATATTTAAATGTATTCTGTAAAGAGGAAAATAAAATCGTTAACACTGACTAAAAACTACTTAAATGTGATCGCAGATCGCACATTAAATTTCGTTTAATATTTCATAAAAAAGACTTATACTTTTATCAATAAAACCAAAATGTTAATCTATAATTAAAAAATTTTTAACCAGATAGTAGCACCAGCAAATTAAATTTTATAATATTTGTAAAAGAAAGTTATATATATTAATCAAATTAAAAATGTTCAAACCAAATCATTTAAATATGCTCCAATATTTGAAATTTTTACAAAATCTTAAATGAAAAAAATAGCGGATATATAAATAAATATTTACATAAAAAATATAGAGAGAGAAAGAAAATTAAATTTCCAAAAAACAATATAAATGTCAGACGAGCTGAGCCCTAATAAGATACACCCTTAAATCGATTAAAAAAAATATTTTAATTAAATACATTTTAATACAAAAATTGCAAAATTGCAAAAATATAATTAAATTATTTTCGTCTTTGTAATAAGTAAAATTAAAAAAATTATAACGACACTCCCTATAATGCAAAATTTAATTTCTATTTGATTTCCCGACTAAATTTGTTTTAAATGAAGTGAATAGTTTGATAATTTGTACCACCAAGGTTCCAGTATATAAGATATATATTATACTCAAAAATTCTCTAAATTCTGAAACAAGAATTACTTATCATATCCATTTTTAAAGCTCGACTTACTTTAAATCACAATTTTGGTACAGCAAAAGGAAAAAAAATAATTAAATAAATAATACATTCGTGTCTGGTTTACTATTAACAGTACATTTCAGTACACAGAGTATTATTTTGTCTTAACTATTATTTTTATTACTATCTACATGCAGCAATGTTAATATTCAATGTTAATATTCCGTGCATTTCTATTCATGACTCAGTTTATGTTTTTGAAGTTAATAAAAATAGTAATAATTCTCTTAATTCTCTTTGCACCATTGGCGATTTAAAAAAAAAAAAAAAAAAAAAAAACTTATGCATGTATTTCACACTTTAATCTTAAAATTTAAATTATTTTTCTAACTGAAAAATATCTAAAGCTGCAAAATATGATAAATCTTGCTGCTATGCAATATTTTCAAAATGTAACCAAAACTGCTAATTAGAATTTTGTCATATGAATATGAATTGAATGAGCAGTGCGAAAATAATTATATTCGTCAGATTTCAGACTGTGGCATATTCATTAAACTTCAATAAATTCATTGAATAGTTGTTTTTAATATTATAAACGTAAAATTAAAAAGGGAATTTTAAAAAGGGTTCCAATTCAAAATTTGACAAAGAACCAAATATTTATGATACATTTAAAGATAAGCTCTTGCATCTAACATAAAAAATTGTAATTGACATTTCTTTACAAGTCCTTGAATTCTGAATGAAATTTTTAATGTTTGCAACAAATCTTTTGGTGTAGTTCATTTATAAAAATAAATAAATAAATGAATAAAACAGCATTTCAATGAACCTCCGTTATTACTTTTCCTCCTACTCAATCACAGTATTAATTTCAATGCAGTATTTCAAAGGATCGCATTGACTGTCGAATCTGGTTTCAAATCGATTAGATATTTTAAAAACGAAACTTATTAGAAGACTATCGAGTGACTCCAGATGTAAATTTATTGTCAGATGTTTGAAGCAAAATTAAGGTAGTTTATATCTTTCAGAAATACGCAAAAAATAGACATATGTTATTATTAACTAGTATATAACCCCCATCAAAAATGACGGAATTTTGACCTGGATTTCATTTTTATAAAATTTCATACAAAGTAGCGGAATGATGATTTTATTATTGAAGAGTTTGTATTGTACAAAAGCATGATGTAGCCATGATAACATCTCATATATCCCCACACTTTGAAAAGCTAACTTTGCTTATAATAGAAAACAAATTTTAAAAATTAAGCGGATAAATGTTAATATCTTAAAAAATTAATAAAACTAAATTTAAATTGTAGCAAAAAATTGTACTAAAAATATTCCTTCCATTTATACGTGTTGAATGATATTTTTATATTATGTAACGGAAACGTTTTAAAAATGGTCTCCAATTACATCATTATTTCCTACAATTTTTATTTTATTTCTTTCACCATTAGTTTCAATCAAAAACTTTTTCATTTATATTGATGCCGGTATGCGGCACCATAACAGAAGTTCAAGTCTGCCCGAACCTAGTTTATGAAGAAATCTTTGGTTTGACAATCATTCTTATTTCTTAACTAAAGTGGAAAATGTATTTCAAAATATTTAAAGGCTTTTATACGATTTTAAGAATGGTTTAAAAGGAGAATTGAATATTAGTCCTTTTTTTATTTATTTATTTTCTTTAAGTTTTTAATGGATTACTGAATCGTTCATTTGTATACTTGGAATTCGTGATTAGTGGCTAGATCACTGCATCGGGTCGGGTTATCCGCTTTAGCCCTAACCCGACCTGGTTAGGGTTGACTTCACTTTCTACTGCGGGTTTGGTTGGCTTTTATTTCAGGTTCCGGTCGGTTTCGGGTTGGCTCTTTTATTCTTGCGGGTTGGATTCGTGTTGACCCATTTTATTAAAGGAAATTCCAAAATAGTTTTTTTTTTGGGGGGGGGGGTTAAGAGCCTGCATCAGTCAAACCGAAACTCAAAATCCGATCACAAACCTATGCGTGTTGCCACCAGGAAGGCGTATCCCGAACCCAACGATTGACACTTTAAAAGACCAATGATATTTTCCAAGCTTGTAATTAATAAGAAAATGGTCATCTCACGCCACCCTTTACCTCCAGGCGATAAAAAGGGAATAAGATACCCCAGGAAGAAAAAAGTCATTAGCAAATGCTAAAAACTCTCGCACCTTTTCAATACTGATAGCCCGAGGGATATGTGCATTTGGATAGTTTCTTCGAGATCATTTCTGACCAAAACAGTCGGATCCGTTTTAAAACAAGTCGACATTGACCTTTTTTGTTAGATAGTTTCAAGTGAAATTTATATGTAATTTTAAAAGACAACATACAGATCGTGATTATTATGTCAGAGATTGCACATTAAACATTTTCCAAAGAATCTCCTCTACATTTTAATATTTTTAAATGATTTTTTTAGCATTGAATAGCTGAGATCATTGAACTGTACAAAGACCGTTTTATATTTTTTCGATTTTGTTACGAGTATTTTATAGTGGCTTACATCAATGGAGCGAAATCGCAAGATAGGAATTTTTAAGATATCTCGTTTGTATTTTAATATTTTTAAATGATTTTTTTAGCATTGAACAGCTGAGATTTTTCGGTATAAAGACCGTTTTGTACTTTTTTCATTTTGTTTACAGGTGTTTTAAAGAGGCTACTTCAGTCAAGTGAAATCCAATGGAAGAAATTTATGAAAATATCTCTTCTACATTTTTATATTTTTAAATTATTTCTTGGCATTCGATATCTCAGATATTTCGGTACAAAGACCGTTTTGTACTTTTTCGACCTTGTTTATTTAAAAAGCTATTTCAGTCAAGTGAAATCCCATTGTAGAAATTTATAAAAATATCTCTTCTACATTTTAATATTTTTAAGTGATTTTTTTTGTCATTGGATAGCTGAGATCTTTCGGTACAAAGACCGTTTTGTACATTTTGGACTTTGTTTAAGGGAATTTTTAAAAAGCTACTTCAGTCAAATGAAATCCAATGGAAGAAATTTATAAAAATATCTCTTCTGCATTTTAATATTTTTAAATGAATTTTTGTCATTGGATAGCTGAGATCTTTCGGTACAAAGATCGTTTTGTACTTTTTCGACTTTGTTTAGGGAAATTTTAAAAAATCTACTTCAGTCAAGTGAAATCCAGTGGTAGGAATTTATAAAAATATCTCTTCTACATTTTAATATTTTTAAATTATTTTTTGTCATTCGATATCTCAGATCTTTCGGTACACAGACCGTTTTGTACTTTTTCAACTTTGTTTAGGGGAATTTCTCTTTAGGGGAATAAGTCTTCTACATTTTAATATTTTTAAATTATTTTTATGTCATGGGATGGCTGAGATCTTTCTATACAAAGACCGTTTTTTACATTTTCGACTTTCTCTAGGGGAATTTTAAAAAAGCTACTTCAGTCAAGTGAAATCCAATGCTAGAAATTTCTAAAAGTATCTCTTCTGCATTTTAATATTTTTGAATGATTTTTTTTTTTTTTTTTTTTTTTTTTTTTTTTTTTTTTTTTTGTCATGGGATAGCTCAGATCTTTCGGTATAAAGACCGTTTTGTACTTTTTCGACTCTGTTTAGGGGAATTTTAAAAAAGCTACTTCAGTGAAGTGAAATCCAATGGTAGAAATTTATAAAAATATCTCTTTTACATTTTAATATTTGTAAATCATTATTTGGCATTCGATATCTCAGATCTTTTGGTACAAAGACAATTTTGTACTTTTTTGATTTTATTTACAGTTGTTTTAAAGAGGCTACTTCAGTCAAATGAAATCCAATGGTAGAAATTTATAAAAATATCTCTTCTACATTTTAATATTTTTAAATGAATTTTGTCATTGGATAGCTGAGATCTTTCGGTACAAAGACCTTTTTTATTTTTATTTATTTATTTATTTATTTTTTGTGTGTGTTTACAGCTGTTTTAAACAGGCTACTTCAGTCAAGCGAAATCCTATAGTAAAATTTTATAAATATGTCTTTTCGACATTTAAAGATTTTTAAATGATTTTTTTGTCATGGGATAGCTGAGATCTTTAGGTACAAATACCGTTTTGTAATTTTATTTTATTTTGTTTACAGGTGTTTTAAAGAGGCTACTTCAGTCAGTAAGTGAAATCCAATGGTAGAAATTTATAAAAATATCTCTTCTACATTTTAATATTTTTAAATGTTTTTTTTGTCATTGGATAGCTTAGATCTTTCGGTACAAAGACCGTTTTGTACTTTTTCGACTTTGTTTAGGAGAATTTTTAAAAAGCTTACTTCAGTCAAATGAAATCCAATTGTGGAATTTTATAAAAATATCTCTTCTACATTTTAATATTTTTAAATTATTTTTTGGCATTCGATATCTCAGATCTTTCGGTAAAGACCGTTTTGTACTTTTTCGACTTTGTTTAGGGGAATTTTAAAAAAAACTACTTCAGTCAAGTGAAATCCAATGGTAGGAATTTATAAAAATATCTCTTCTACATTTTAATATTTTTAAATGATTTTTTTGGCATTGGATAGCTGTGATCTTTCGGAACAAAGACTGTTTTGTACTTTTTGGATATTGTTTATAGGTATTTTAAAGAAGCTACTTCATTCAAGCAAAATCCTATAGTAGAATTTTATAAATATGTCTTTTTACTTTTAAAGATTTTTAAATGATTTTTTGGCATTCGATGTCTCAGATCTTTCGGTACAAAGACCGTTTTGCACTTTTTCGACTTTGTTTAGGATAATTTTAAAAAAGCTACTTCAGTCAAGTGAAATCCAATGAAAGAAATTTATAAAAATATCTCTTCTATATTTTAATATTTTTAAAATATTTTTTGGCATTCGATATCTCAGATCTTTCGGTACAAAGACCGTTTTGTACTTTTTTGATTTTGTTTACAGGTGTTTTAAAGAGGCTACTTCAGTCAAATGAAATCCAATGGTAGGAATTTATAAAAATATATCTTCTACATTTTAATATTTTTAAATGATTTTTTTGTCATGGGATGGCTGAGATCTTTCTGTGCAAAGACCGTTTTGTACTTTTTCGACTCTGTTTAAGGGAATTTTAAAAAATCTAATTCAGTGAAGTGAAATCCAATGGTAGAAGTTTATAAAAATATCTCTTCTACATTTTAATATTTGTAAATTATTATTTCGCATTCGATATCTCAGATCTTTTGTTACAAAGACCGTTTTGTACTTTTTTGACTTTGTTTAGGGGAATTTTAAAAAAGCTACTTCAGTGAAGTGAAATCCAATGGTAAAAATTTAGAAAAATATCTCTTCTACATTTTCATATCTGTTAATTATTATTTGGCATTCGATATCTCAGATCTTTCGTTGCAAAGACCGTTTTGTACTTTTTCGACTCTGTTTAGGGGAATTTAAAAAAAGCTACTTCAGTGAAGTGAAATGCAATGGTAGAAATTTATAAAAATATCTCTTCTACATTTTAATATTTTTAATTGATTTTTTTGTCACTGGATAGCTTAGATCTTTTTCTACAAAGACCGTTTTGTACTTTTTCGACTTTGTTTAGGGGAATTTTAAAAAAAGCTACTTAAGTCAAGTGAAATCCAATGGTAGAAATTTATAAACATATCTCTTCTACATTTTAATATTTTTATATGATTTTTTTGTCATGGGATGACTGAGATCTTTCGGTGCAAAAACCGTTTTGTACTTTTTCGACTCTGTTTAAGGGAATTTTATGAAAGCTGTTTCAGTCAAGTGAAATCCAATGGTAGAAATTTATAAAAATAACTCTTCTACATTTTAATATTTTTAAATGATTTTTTTGGCATTTCATAGCTGCGATCTTTCGGTACAAAGACTGTTTTGTACTTTTTCGATTTTGTTTAGAGGTGTTTTAAAGAAGCTACTTCATTCAAGCAAAATCCTATAGTGGAATTTTATAAATATATCTTTTTATTTTTAAAGATTTTTAAATGATTTTTTGGCATTCGATACCTCAGATCTTTCGGTAAAAAGACCGTTTTGTACTTTTTCGACTTTGTTTTGGATAATTTTAAAAAAGCTACTTCAGTCAAGTGAAATCCATTGGTAGAAATTTATAAAAATATCTCTTCTACATTTTAATATTTTTAAATGTTTTTTTTGTCATTGGATATTTCAGATCTTTCGGCACAAAGACTGTTTTGTACTTTTTCGACTTTGTTTAAGGGAATTTTAAAAAAGCTACTTCAGTCAAGTGAAATCCAATGGAAGAACTTTATAAAAATATCTCTTCTACATTTTAATATTTTTAAAATATTTTTTGGCATTGGATAGCTGAGATCTTTCGGTGCAAAGACCGTTTTGTACTTTTTTGATTTTGTTTACAGGTGTTTTAGTGAGGCTACTTCAGTCAAGTGAATTCCAATGGTAGAAATTTATAAAAATATCTCTTCTACATTTTTAATATTTTTAAATGTTTTTTTGTCATTGGATAGCTAAGATCTTTCGGTACAAAGACCGTTTTGTACTTTTACGACTTTGTTTAGGGAAATTTTTAAAAAGCTACTTCAATCAAGTGAAATCTAATGGTAGAA
The DNA here is from genome assembly GCA_964019185.1 of Maratus speculifer. Lineage (NCBI taxonomy): Eukaryota > Metazoa > Arthropoda > Arachnida > Araneae > Salticidae > Maratus > Maratus speculifer. The sequence continues at coordinate 248,761,209 of OZ025297.1, read as the reverse complement.
ATTTATAAAAATATCTCTACTACATTTTAATATTTTTAAATGATTTTTTGTCACTGGATAGCTAAGATCTTTCGGTACAAAGACCGTTTTGTACTTTTACGACTTTGTTTAGGGGAATTTTAAAAAAGCTACTTCAGTCAAGTGAATTCCAATGGTAGAAATTTATAAAAATATCTCGTCTACATTTTAATATTTTTAAATGATTCTGTTGTTATGGGATAGCTAAGATCTTTCGGTACAAAGACCGTTTTGTACTTTTTCGACTTTGTTTACAGGTGTTTTAAAGAGGCTACTTCAGTCAAGTGAAATCCATTGGTAGAAATTTATAAAAATATCTCTTCTACATTTTAATATTTTTAAGTGATTTTTTTTGTCATTGGATAGCTGAGATCATTCGGTACAAAGACCGTTTTGTACTTTTTTTAATATGTTTACCGGTGTTTTAAAGGGGCTATTTCAGTCAAGGGAAATCCATTGGTAGAAATTTATAAAAATATCTCTTCTACATTTTAATATTTTTAAATGATTTTTTTGTCATTAGATAGCTAAGATCTTTCGGTACAAAGACCGTTTTGTACTTTTTTGATTTTGTTTACAGGTGTTTTAGTGAGGCTACTTCTGTCAAGTGAAATCCAATGGTAGAAATTTATGAAAATATCTCTTCTACATTTGAATATTTTTAAATTATTTTTTGGCATTCGATATCTCAGATCTTTCGGTACAAAGACCGTTTTGTAATTTTTCGACTTTGTTTTCAGGTGTTTTAAAGAGGCTACTTCAGTCAAGTGAAATCCATTGGTAGAAATTTATAAAAATATCTCTTCTACTTTTTAATATTTTTAAATGATTTTTTGTCATTGGATAGCTGAGATTTTTCGGTGTTAAGACCGTTTTGTACTTTTTTGGTTTTGTTTACAGGTGTTCAAAGAGGCTACTTCAGTCAAGCGAAGTCCTTTAGTAGAAATTTATAAATATATCTTTTCTACATTTAAATATTTTTAAATGTTTTTTTGGCATTGGATATCTGAGATTTTAAAGTGACTTACTTCAATAGATCTAAATCACATTTTAGAAATTTTTAAAGATATCTCGTTTGTATTTTAATTGTCTTTAAACTTTTTTTCGGGGGGGGGGGGCATTAGATATCGGAGATTTCTCTGTACAAACACCTTTTTAAATTTTTTCGATTTTTTACGGGTATTTTAAAGTGGCTTACTTGAATAGAGAAAAGTCCCCTTATAAAAATTTATAAAGATATCTCGTCAACATTTTAATTTTTTAAATGATTTTTTTAGCATTGAATTTCTGGGATATTTCTGTACAAATACGCTTTATATTTTTTTCGATTTTTTACGGGTATTTTAAAGGGGCTTACTTCAATGAAGCGAAATCCTATCACAGAAATTTACATAAATATCTCGTCTATATTTTAATAATCTTTTTTATATTGAACAGCTGAGATCTTTCTGTACAAAAGCGGCATTACAATTTTTGATTTCGTTACAGGTATTTTAAAGTGACTTACTTCAGTCAAACGAAATCCCATTGTAGAAATTTATAAAGATATCTCGCCTACATTTAAAAAAAAAAATTATTTTTATTTTTTTTCTCTTACATTGAATAGCTTTTACGATTTCATTTGTTTTAAAGAGGCTACTGCTGTTAAACGAAACAATGCCTTCGCTTTAAAACTAATGCTATGAAAGAAATTTATAAAAGTTTATCGTCTGCAGGCCATTTTCTATTTTTTCGATTTATTTTACGGGTATATATATATATATATATATATATATAAACTTTAATTAAACGAAACAATTTACTAGCTTATGATAATTCTTTCGACGATAATCCAACGGTCGAAATTTATAAATAGGTCTCGTCTGCATTTTAATATTTTTCCCCTTTAATAGCTCAGAGCGATCTCTTCAAAGGCCTTTTTCTACTTTTTTAATTTTCTTTACAGGATAGTTTCATTTTCGGAACCGTTTTCAAAAGTGATATTATCCTCATATTTAAAATCTACAGTCAGTATCGAAAAAAGTAAAAAGCGGCCTCTATACAAACCATCGTCAGCTATACTATGCAGAAAAAAAATAATTAAAAATTGGAATGAAAATATGGTATCTTTTAAAAAATCTTCCATAGGTTTAGTATAATTGAGTTTGTCTTTTTGCGTGACTGAAAAAACCGCTATTCTAAAACTGAGATCAGTTAGACTATGACAGGCTTTGGAATATATGCGTATTATTTAGTTAAAATAGTATAAGAACTTTAAAAATCATTCGTTTATCTTTCTGAAAGGGAAAAACAAAGGAAAGACAATTTATATACAATTAAGCATAAATATATCATTTACGGATGTGAATTTTACCGCAACAGAATATATTTTCTAAAGTATTGTAAATTAGTCATAATTTTCGATAGAAGTGTCAAAATAAATATATTTCTATCTTTTAAATTAGTGTTATCCAATTTAATCATGAATTGCATAATAATTACTTTATATTTTAGAGTGGGTATACTGCAAACTTTTATTGTTTAAAATAGAAATATTTATGAAATATTTATGAAAAGGAACATTTAAACTAATTCATTAAGAATTGTCTAAAAGAATGATAAGAAAAATTTAATACAAATGTATTTATTCGCGAATATATCTATTCATTTTTAATGTCAGAACCATTGTTATTTTCTTTCAGCCCTTTCTTCTTTTCCCTTTGTCGTCTGCAGATGACAAAAAGTTAATTCTATTATTTTTTATAAATTAACGAATATTTCATTTTGATGTTGTCCGCAATTAAAGAATCTTTTTTAGAAATTAAACTTTAAATATATGGAAGAAAAATAATAAAAATGTTAAATGTGTTTTTATTCGAAATCAATAATGCTTTTAAAGTACATTTGAGATTGAATGCCTAGTTAAACAAACTTTTTGAAATCAACATGTATTTACATCATTTCTGAAATTCATTTCTGATCGAACTATCATGCATTCAGGAAAGGATGTTTTTATTTTTTTATCCTAAACCAGCAAACAACATTTTACTAATAACCACAGGCAAGATTTTACACCTTCGTCCCTGTAAGACTCCCTGGAGGTAAACCAATATCGTCTTTCACCCTAATTACTTTTAAGGCGTCTCCCTTTTAAAGGCGGAGTTAAACACCATTTTCTACTATTTTAAATTAAAGTATTTCAACTTTTTATACAAATAGCATATATTAAATTTTTGAAAAAATCAAAATAAAAAACATTTTCTGAAAGCTAAATAATTAAACTCTGCATGCTGTTTTACCAAATTTTAAAATGTCAAACAGATTTTTCGTAATAAGACATTAAAAGTGAATTTTAAAGACTATAAAATAACGCACTTGTATCGCCTTAAAATTAAAAAAAGAAATAAAATTTCAGAATGACGTGCATAGTTTAAACCTACAGGTTTTCAAAACAACAAAAATCATTAAATTTGAGCAAAATGCAAAGGAATGAAAGCGATAAATTTCTTCCATTGAAATAACATTAGCCGTTCTATCTCGGAGCGTTACTGATGTAGGGCCTTAAAATCTACATAATCGAAGAAACAAATCAATGTTTCACAAAAGAAAAACGCGCCAAGTAGTAATAATTTTTTTTAAGAGAATGTGAGAAAAATAATTTTCCGTTTTACTGATGCAGTTACGATAATATCTTATACATCCATTACAACTTGTGGGAAGCTTTTTTTATTAATAAAAGAAAACAAAATTAAAAAATAAGATGATAAATGCTAACATCTTAAAAAATAATAAAAATAAATTGTAATTTTAATCCGCAACCACTGAGTAGCACAATGGTTTAAAAACGCGTTTGCAAATCCTTTGTTTTTCAGGATCAATTTTCAGGAGAGGTGAATGCTTAATCTTTTATAATATTCTCAAAAATACTTCCAAAATAGTTTATAGATGACAGCACTACATTGGTGTGAAAGGATGAGAAGGAGCTGCAAGGTGATAAAACACAATTCTCTTAGATTATAAAAAACTTATTAGTTTACAATTTTGCTGTTATCTTTATGCATCATATTTGGGTATAATATGCATGTTTTATAAGAAAATATGTTCAACAAACGTTATTTCAAGTAGAAGAAATTATCATTTAGCTGTCATATTCTATCATCTGTTTTTAATTAATCCTTACATGGCGCTTAGCTTCGGTGACTAAGCAGCATATATATTATTGTCGAGCTTAGTGACTGCGGTCGATTCGCAGTTCAGAATGGTGCGCACCGGAATCGTTCCGTACAATTTTCTTCACTCGCATTATATTATAAGTAGATAAAGTATAAGTATAGGTTATGTTCAACTGCCGAAGATAAATTCTGAGATGAAATCAATAAAAAAGCAATATTAATTACACAATGTGTGAAAATGGCAAAAAATATGTCCAGAAATATCAACAAAACATAAACACAACAAATCACAACCCTAACAAAATCATACTAAATATTTCAGTATTTTATTTAAATTTGTTTTAGAAATCTACATAAATGAGTTATATGTTGATTGGCAACAAAGATAATTATTGAGTGTACAATGTTATGTAACAAGGGGGCTTTGCCCCCTTAAGAGATACGATCGTCACCCCCTTCCTTGCCTCCAAAAATAAGTTAATTTGATTGGCTATAAAAAACTTACAGAAAACTGAATAATAATAATAATAATAAAAAGATACATTGGCGATCACCCTATAAAAGGCTATTCATTTTTTTCTGTATTACGGAAGGGATTTTATGGCTAAATGATCTTCTGTCAATGGCTGTTTTCGCATATGATTAAACTAGGTTATTTAACCTTTCGACGGGCGCGAAAATATTTATCACATGAGCGGTGCGTGTTGTAAATTGTACAACAGGTGAAAAAAAAATTAATTATTGTTGCGTTATTTTAGTTTTACAAATAAATTACCTTGGAAATATCATATAAGTTATCTCTGATCACAATTTATGAAAGCATTACACAATACACTTATTTTGTTATAAAATTAAAGCAGAAAAAGTGTATTAAAGCAAATTGTTATTAAAGCAGAAGTTTAGATGAATAAAAAAATACCAGCTATTACAATCACAACGAACAAAAATTAATAATGAATTACTAAACAATAATTAAGTAATTTCGGATTTATAGAATTAGTCTTATAATTCATTTATATTCGTCGCTTCCCAGATCAAACATAAGATATGCTTTTTTAAAGGTTGTTTACAGATAAACCTTGCACATTTCATGCATAGTTTGCAGATTAAAATGACAGTTGCAGCTAATTGCGCAAATGGAAATACAAATAACTTTCAGGAACTGGATAAATAGATCCAATAAACTAATACAAATTATCATAAACACCCAGTACTGTTTGAATTTTGTTTTAAAGGTAAAAGAATGTGAATGTTGTACTTTTTACAATGGCGCACCCTACGGAAGGTTAAACAATTTATACAATTTAGAATCAGCTAATATCAAATGAATGTAATCAACAGAGTCTTAGCTTCCGGGTATATTTTATTAAAAAAATGCTACAAGGTAATGGTTTTATATAAATCATTCATAAATGTAATGTTTTAAATCTAACGTAATTTTTAACACACTTTTTTATTCTTTTTGTAATATTCACGCGAAAATATTTTTAATATTAGAAAGCAAATATTACTATTTACTCTGCTTTATTCTGTTTTTTAAATATGTTCTATTGTTTCTTCGTTTTCGACTTTTAACACATATTAATGAATTTATTATTTCCAAATTTCTTTCCCTTTTAGAACCAGTCACGTGTAAGTATAGTTTTCATTTCATTTCCGAATATTTCCCTGATGTTGATGCATAATATTAATTTATTTTTGATTTGAAAGTTCTTTCTTTTTAATCGCGTTTCAATCAAATTTTAATTTCAAGGAATATGTATTCTTTCCGCTGTTTTAATAATAAAAACATTTTAATAATAATAATAATAATAATAATAATAATAATAATAATAATAATAATAATAATAATAAACAAATTTCACGGACTATTTGTAAAATAATATTTTCGAAGACTAAAATTTTAAAGACTTATAAATAAATTCTATATTTAAATTAATAATAATTATAAATATCATTTTCCTGATGATCAAAACGAGTCATATACTACGTACGCCACGCATTAAAAATTAACATTGATATACGAATGATTAAAAAAAAAAGTAGTTTCTCGATATAAAATTTTAACTGATTAAAATGTGCATTTTCATTTAACGGAGTTAACCAGACTGATTTCTGATCGCCTTGTATTACGTACGGCATGGATTAAACATTATTATTTCCTGGACCCTTTACAGACAATTTTTAAATGAAATTTTCAGTTTACAATTTTCGGAACAGCAAAATTTTAAATTCTAAACATTGCAAATTTTATGTTTTTACACCGTTGCGCAGAGACAAAAATACACTTTTAAATGGAATTTGTTTGAAACCTTTACCACAATTTGTTTTCAATTTATTATTATTAATATTAAAGTTTTTATTGCTTTTTTGTCATCGTGGTAACAGAAGTATTCCATTTTTGGCCATTAAACATGGAGCAATCAGAAAGAGAATAAAATAAAGAACAGAAATATTCCATTTTTGGATGTTAAACATAGACCAATCAGAAAACGAATAAAAATAAAATAGGTTGCGGAATTCCACGAATAAAAATATCAGATATACTTCAGATTTCCCTGTTTTCTACCGAGGACAACAACCAAATAGTTAATAATTTTCTTTTCGAAAAAAAAAAAATCTCGGAATGCTGAAAATTTGAAATAAAAATGGAAATAAATCCTCATAAAATCAGTCAAATTACAAAAATAAAGGATGTCTTCACACCGGAAACTTCTAACATATGAAATATTTTTAAAAAGATTAAATTTTTATTAGCAGATTTTACTCCAATAAAACTTATTTAATGAAACTATTTTTACTGAATTTAACAATAAATATTGCTTAAAATATCGGTTCGATTTAAAAACTGTCTACACCAAAGTGTGTATTAAATATATTTCTATAATATCGTCAATTTTCATATTTTTAAATGCAACAGCTCCCTTAACATTAACAAAGAAAAAAAACAGGTCTCCAAAAATCTATCCAATGTCTGCAACGGTGTCAACGTTAGAAACGGTTTTAGTTCACAGGTTTTCAAAGCCTGGGAGATTATGTGCCCTTACATTCTGTAATGTACGTATGTGTGTAACGCAATAACTCATGATAAAAATATTCGATTCACTTGAAATTTTGGATACATGTATATTCTGATAAAGCGCTTACCTGATTAGTTTCTGGAGTCCATTCGAAATGTATAACAGGGTGAACGGGGGCTCATGCCCCTCCCCTTAATTTATATATATGGGTTTTTCATGCAGAATTATCAGTTTTCGATCGAAATTTAGATGAGGATCATTCTGATGAGACACTTTCGTTATTAGTATTAGGTGTTCGTTGGATAAGTACATAGACGGGGAATGGGGGTTCATGCCCCTACTTTTGATTGATAAGAATGGGTTTTTCGTGCAGAATTATCGGTTTTTGTTCAAAATTTTTATATAAAAAATCATATCCCTAATTAGATTAAGTGGTTCAATGATTAAGTATAAAACGGGGAAATGGATTGAGCTGTTTCTTCCTCCCCCCCATGTGTTTCAAACGGAAGTAACCCTTTAAAATGTAAGGTTGTAATGTACAATTAGTATGAGTAGCCTGTGAGCTCAATGCCATCAGTTTAACTGGACAATATCCCTTTTTTTACAACACAGATATTTGATTGTTTCTAAAAATAGCACAGTTTTAAATTATTTTTTTTTCTGTGCCTTGTGTGTGCAAGACAAAAAATATAGTAAAATACCAAACTGTCATAACGTTAATAGAGAATTTATACCATTGTTAATTTTTAAAATCATAAGAATTTTTGCACGAATTTTAATCAAAATTCAGATTTAGTAAATCCGTGATACAAACTTGTTCTGTTAATATTTCACTGTCAATAACCAAACAAGTGGCTCTGGTATGCTGAATTTTACCGATCCTTGCAATAGCTTTATCTCAAGAACTAATGCACAATTTTTTAATCGACTTTCAGATTGAGGTATAGCTTGATAAATATAATTACTGTTTATGTTTAGTAAAAATCACCGCACAATTGGCACTTTTATGTTGCATTATTCAGGATATCCGCGATAGTTATATTTGAAGAACTAACTAATTTATTACTATGCACAAAATTTCATGTATTTTGCATCCCAAAGTGAGTAGATTGTCATTTAATTTTGGCACAATGGTCGCGACATTTAAATTATTAACATGCATGAAAAAGGAGAAAGTTTTGGGATTGCCACACGCGATAAGTTCAGTATATCTGACGAAATTACATTTCGACTAAACCTGAGAATGACCCCTATTTGCAGCAAAAAATAAATAAATAAATAAATAAATAATAAAATAATATAAAATATAAATGAAAATATGATTCAAATTTAAATATATATTACTCGGATAGTTTCAATCTCAGAATAACCGATTTTTATTTTATTAATTTTCATTGTAGCACAAAAATTATACTAAATATCATTTTCACGACGGAGAAGACGGTATAAAAATTTTAATTTCATAGTTTTTAGCTCACAAGCTATCATAGCCTGAGAGCTTATGTGCCCGCCCGTTCTGTATGTATGTTCTTTCGTGCGTGCACACGTGAGTGCGTAACGCGATAACTCATGATAAAAATATCCAATCCATTTGAAATTTTGTATATAGGTATATTCTGATAAGGCGCTTCCCTGATTAGTTTTTGGAGTTCATTCGATATGTAAAAGAGGGGGAACGTGGAGCTCCTGCCCCTCCCCTCAATTGATACAAATGGGTTTTTCATGTAGAATTAACAGTTTTTGTTCAAAATTTAGATATAGGATCATTCTGATGAGGCTATTCTGTGACTGTTATTAGGTGTTCATTGAATAAGTATAATTAGGGGGAACGGGGGTTCTAATGCCCCTTCTCTTAATTTATAAAAATGGGTTTTTCAAGCAGAATTGTCAGATTTTGTTCAAATCTCTGAATAGTTTTGGAAATTTAATGGTTAAATATAAAAGAGCGGAGTAACTCCTCTTAAATTACACACATACTAAATGGGTTTTTATTAAGAATTATTCGATTTGCTCTGAATTTTGGATATAGATTTTTTTATATGATAAAGCATGTCCTTGATAGTTTAGAGGGTTCAATGATTAAGTATAAAAAAATGGGGAAAGGGGAGAGCTGTTTCCCCTTCTTAATTTTTTTTTTTCAAACGGAATTAACCCTTGAAAATATAAGGCTGTAATGTATAATTAGTATGTGTAGTCTCTGAGTTCAATGCCATCAATTTAACTGGGCAATATTCTTTTTATTAAGGTATGTTTTTATCGATTCAAATCACATTTAAAATATTTCATTACCTCTTTTAAATACTTTTGTTATTGGAACTATATATCTATGACTAATAATTTAGGTATTAGCAATTGTATACAGACATAAGGAAATACTACAGAGCCTTTTAATTCTTGTGCCTTGGTTAACCACCTATTTCGCCCCCTTCCCCTTTGAATAGAACTGTCTAATTTTATATCGTATATTAACATATTTATAATTGCATATATAAATCAATATAATACTATAATAATTCAAATAAATACACTGTAAAAAATTCAAGAAGTTACTAAAAATTTCTTAGTAAATTTGTATTCCACAGAATTTTTTAGTAACCATTACAAACTTTTTTTTGCAAGAGAAACAAACATTTCTTTTGTAAACTGAACAAAAGAATCTTTTGTATAACTAACTTAAAACTTTTTAGTATGAGCCAGCAATCAAATTTTAGAAATAGCTCCAAAATTATTTTTAGTATCCATTACGTGTGCCCGAAGGGCAGGAGCTTCTTTCGAGCTGCATCCAGTGGGTAAAAAGAAAGACTTCTGAAGCGGAAGATTTTCGGTAAAGCCGTAATAGATGGCAGCACTAAACATTGCTACCTACTCTATTTCGACATGTTTCTAAAGGGGAGGGAAAGTTCAGAGATCATTACCCATAGTAACTGCTACGACAGGATTTTCATAATCACATTATTTACATTCGGTGCATATTTGGCGTCGACCAGCATCGAACCCAGGTACTTTCAGCCTGGAGTTCGGTTCTATGACCACTAGGCTATCAGGGCCGTGCCATGTGAGTTTTAGTAATAGCTATTAAAAATGTGAAACTATTAACTCTATTCGTTGCTAGCTTTTTTCTAGTAATTATTACAGATTCCTTGTAACCGAGTAAGATTACTAAAAATTTTTTTAGTAATTCCAAGGATTACTAAAATTTTTTCAGTAGATCCACCCTTTTTTTTACAGTGTACGCACTTATCAATTCAATGCATTAAAGTTAAATATTATGTAATTTCGATATAAACTTAATTAATAAATAAATTAATATAGATCATTTTACTATATTGCCGTTCATAGAAAAGAAATTTTTTCCCGAAAACTGTTTCTTTCTAATATGATTTTTTTTATTTTTTGTAACATTTTATATGAATAATATTTGCAAATGTTCTATTTAAAACTATCTCAACATTCTGCAAGTATTATTCCTGTAATCCTGCTAAATCAACTGATAATTTTGTTAAGATTGCTTAAATGTAAAAAAAAAAAATCAAAACTGCTGTCTATATTTTTGTTATTTAATAACAGGTGTAAATTTATGCAACATAAAATATGTTTTTAGAAGAATAAGTTACAGAAATATGTATGTTGTGTAGCACATTGGTGTGATGTTTAAGAAAATAGGAATAGTCATTGTAGGCCCTGATTTTTCATTGGTTGTTTATCCGCTATTTTCGTTTTTTAATGGCTACCTATTAAGACTTCCCAAATCAGTCGCATACTACATATTGTTATGTTAATACTTTTTTATATAACTTATTTTTATAAACTCAAGTAATAATAAGCATAATTTAATTGTATTTAAGTTTTCTTAAATTCATTTAAATTTTTTTTATCAAAATTTATCTTAAAAATCTATCTTATTAAAGCTACTTATCTTACTTCATTTATCAAAAACTTGTTGACAAAGTTTGTTTTAAATTCTAAGAGTAAAAATAAACTTTGCGATTATGATAAACTTTAAAAACATAACTATTTATAAAAATTTTCAATCTTCTTTGCAAACAAATATACATAGATAATAAATTGACTTCAGTGTCGATAGTAAAATGCAAATAAATAAAAAAACAATATTTTCATAATGTTCTTGGCAAATATTTTACATATTTTTAGAAAAATAATCTCAGAATAAATGAAATAGCAAGAACTTCATTTATTTATAATAGCGTTTTTTATGATTTGTAAAAATTAACATTTTAAAAACAAATATTTTTTTACAGCATGTTAATTTAAGAAAACATTTGTTTTGTTAGTTATTTACACTTTATGTTGCACTTTTGTAATTTTATAAAGTTAATACTTATACATTGCTAGTGACGGCAGTAAGTTTTTAATAAATTACAACACAGAAACATTTTTAAGCATCAATATTAAAATTTCGAGAAAAATATAATGAAACAAATGTACAGATATATCGATAATCTGCATAGTGTTATCTGTATATAGTGCACAATATTATCTGCAGAAACTTTATCATAATGACTTAGAGATAATGATAATGATCTGCAAGAGTTTTATGAAGATATGGATTATCTGCATAGTTATATATAGACATATAAATTAAATTTTAACATCAGACTCGTTGTTGCATTAATTAAAAAACAGGAAGAATATATTCTAAAAAGATATTACAGTCACCGAAAAAAAAAAAAAAAAGTGACATTTCCGATTTTAGATGTTTTGTTAAATATCTAAAAATATACATAAAGAATAACTCCGAAACACCAGATGCATAAACAAAATAGTACAGGTCATATATTTTCGAGAAGATTTTTTTCCAAAATATAATAGGGGACCGTCAACAAATTGAAAAAGAACGAATATCTTTTGAACAACCCTGTCAAAATTAATGTAGTAAAAACGTTCAAACTGCAGATTATAGTTAAGTGGCTTACATTAATAAATTGTGTTCATTTTTATGCCGATAGCATGTATACACGTATGCAAATTGAGGTTTTAACAAATACGGTCCCAAATTTTGCCAAGTTTTTTGCTTATAATTTCCAGAGTTTCTAATAAAAAACAATGTTCTTTTCAGAAATATGAGAAACGACATTGTCCATAGTTCCCTGTAATCAAAGTTTAAAAATATTAATAATTGTATGAAAAATGAGCAGGTTTACTAAATAATTTTTCACTGCGCATGCGCCAATTGTATAAAAATTTCATTTGCATATTGTGTTAGCTAAATGTATAGAGCAACTTTTGTTAAAGTTTAAAACTCATAGCTTGAAAATTCTGAAAATTATCGTCTAAAGAATAAGATCAAAATCCGATATTCCCAAAATGAAACAAAACAAAAAAAAAAAAATAAGGGACTGTAACCATATTAATTGATTAGTGTCTACACAGTATTGCACTTACTGCTATATTTGGATACAGCTTCTCATCTTTTTGCTTCATTTTTGGAATAACGGATTTTTATCTTTTCTATCGACAATAACTTTCAGAATTTTCAAACTATGATTTTGAAACTTTTACAAAAGTTGCTCTACATATTTATCTAGCACAATATGCAAATGAATTTTTTATAGAATTGACGCATGCGCAGTGAAAATTTATTTAGTAAACCTGCTCATTTTTCATGCAATTATTAATATTTTTAAATTTTGATTACAGGGTATTATGTACAATGTTGTTTCTCATATTTTCGGAATAGAACATTGTTTTTTATTAAGAACTCTGGAAATTATATGCAAAAATCTTGTCAAAATTTGGGACCGTTTTTATAAAAACTTCAATATCTCTACGAGTATACATGCTATCCACATAAAAATGAACATAATTTATTACCATAAGCCACTTAATCAAAATCTTCAGTTTGAACGTTTTTACTGCATTAGTTTTGACAGGGTTATTCAAAAGATATTCGTTCTTTTTCAATTTGTTGACAGTCCCCTATGGGATTTTGGAATACAATCTTCTCGAAAATGTATGACTTGTACTATTGTGTTTACACATCTGGAGTTTCGGAGTTATTCTTTAGGTATATTTTTAAATATTTAACAAAACGTCTGAAATTGGAAATGTGAAGTTTTTTTTCTTTTGCGGTGACTGTATATGAATTAAGTACGCATACTATTTAAACTGATCACAAAATACTTTAGTGCATAAAGAATTTAAGGTCCCATTTTATTAATTATTAATAAAATAAAAAAAAACGCTTATGCTTTCAATTGAAAATTTCATGCCATCTATATTACTTATATAATCATATTCATCCTTGAAGCATTTTCATTATTTCTTTTTTATATTCAATTATCAGCTATGTCATTTTTCATGTATGTAGTCGATGTATAATATGTAATGATACCATAAAAATAAACTCTTCAAATGCTTATATCAAAACTAATGTTTGTTAAAAAACCAAATATGCAATTGAATATTCAATAGCCAATTAGATTATAATTAATAATTTGCTGCCCATCAATAAATAAATACTTCGCGAGCTTACCTAAACCTTTCGTAAAAAAAAAAAAAAAAAAAAAAAAAAAAAAAAAAAAAAAAAAAAAATTATTATTTTCAGACAAAAGTTCAAAAGTTATAGATTAAAATAGCAAATAAAGCCTTTGTGCAAAAATGTTAAAATATGAAAAACCAACGATTATAAATGCACAAATAAAGTATAAAAAGGGAGCAAACAGCTGTTTCGAATCTACTATTGAGATTCTTCTTCACTGCGAAAACTCAGCGAGCTAGACAAAGCAAAACTGAGCTAACTAAAACTAAAACTAAAACTTGGCTTTTGGCTCAGTTTTGCTTTGTCTAGCTCGCTTAGTTTTCGCACTTAAGAAGAATCTCGATAGTAGATTCGAAACAGCCCAGCTAAAAATGAACTGCAGTTTTTTTGTAGAAGTGAAGTGTTTTTGAGGTTTTTCTAAAATTTCTCTAGTCTTTCTGTAGTGCAATCTCAACTATAAAATCACTTCAGTTATTTTGTAGTTAATTAAAGGTGATTTTGCAGTAATTTATTTTAAACATTCTGTGCGCTACTAACTTTGAAAACACTGTAGTTTTTATAAAGTCATTTTATAATCAAAAATTAAAAAATATATAAGACTTTATAACCGTAGAATCACTGCAGTGAATTTGAAGTTATTATCCAACCATTAATTTAGAAGTACATTTCCGATGCATCTCTAGTATAACTGTAGTTATTGTCCGATAAATTCACAGAATTTAATCGGAGAAAAATAATTTCAAATATGCTTCAAAATCGAAATAGGGATTTCTCATCCCATCGAACCACTTCCGTAGTAAAGAATTTATTAGTTCCTACTTTGTTTTTTTACTTGAAAATTACAAGTTTTAATACATTAAAATCCATTTTTTTTTTATTCAGACATGGACGTCCCTATCTATGCTTCCTTCCCCCTAACATAAAATTCTTAGTTCCTTTATTATTTTAAGCTAATCGAAAAAAAAATTAATTTCACTAAATTACATTTCGAAATCCAGTGAGGGGTAGTGACTACCTGTGCCTCCTGCATACAACGGAAATTTCTTAGTTCCTTTATTTTAAGTTACTCTAAACGAATAAATTTTGCGAGGTTTATCAAAATCAGAGAAAAAATATATTAAGTTTCAAAAGTTATGAGGGACAATGGGCCTTTCACTCACCAGCCCCTTAATGCGAAATTTCTTCTTACTATTTATTGTAAATTTCTTGAAAATTATACATTTTACTATGCTTTTGAAAATATCAGAAAAGAAAAATTTTGTTAATGTATATATATATATTTTTTTTTTTAATTTAGGAAGGGGCAAATACTTTCTTCTACCTTGCTCCCCCTAACAGAAAATTCTTGTTCTTATATTTTAAGCTGAAGAAAAAGATTGAATTTTAGTATTTTTTCAAAAATCGGAGAAAAAAAATAGTTAAATTTCAAAATCGAGTTTGGGAAAATGGCTCATCTATTCCCCCACCTCTCACGGAAAATTTTTCTTTTCTTTCTTTAAATCACACTAAAAGAATAAATTTTATTATGCTTTTGTAAATTGGAGGAAAAATTGCTAATTAAATTTCAAAATCCAGGGAGGGGCAATGAGTCTACAACCCCCTCCTTAATTGAAAATTTCTTTTTTCTTTCATTCTAAGTTACTCGGAAATTTTACATTAGGTTTTTGAAAAAAAAGAAGAGGAAATTTTATTTAATTTAATTTTAAAATCCAATGAGCTCCTCTGCTTCCTGCCCCCTTACATCTCCATCTTCATACCTGAAAATTACTTGCAATTAATTTACTATTACTTCACTTTAAAATCGACATACAAATATTTGAATCATCAAATAATTTTTTAAATCGCTCTTTAAAATTATTATTCGATCTAAACTTAATGAATCGTAGAAAGAAAAAAATACTTCATCAGTTAATTGAAGTGTATTTTCTAATTATGTATTCATTTTAAAAGCACATCAAAGTTTTTTATTTCAAACAATTATTAAATTATTAAAGGTGTTTAAAATTAATTTAAAAGTCATAAATATATTGAAAAATCTAGTCATTTTTTATATTAAAATTAAAAAAAAAATCAGAAATTTCCCTTTGTAAAAAATTATTTACCAAAGAAAAAAAGAAGAAAATTAAATTAATGTTTCTATTTTATTTTTAGGTAAAAATGTAGATAAGTTAACAATCAAATATATCTACATAATCATTAAAATCATATGCTACATTAAAAATTAAAAACGACATAAAATGAGTCCTTATTCTAATTCAAAGTTATTAATTATGAACTTCTTATTTTATAAAATTAAGTTTTCCTTTTTACAAATATATATTTCTTAAATTAACACATTTACTTAAATTATAATTCCTAAAAAAATTATATTATCAGAAAAACCTCTAAAATTCGTTTATTTTTTTTTTATTTGCAAGAAAGATACAGAAATATTCCCCATTTAAAAAACTCACTACCAAAAAAAAATATATATATTATTTTTATTTAATTTATAAATTAAAAAATGTTTATAAATAACAAATTATTATTCTAACACAATATTATATTCTTATTTTATAAAATTAATTTTTTCTTTTTACAAATATATATTTCTTAAATTAACACATTTAATTACGTTATAATTCCTAAAAAAATTATATTATCAGAAAAACCTCTAAAATTCGTTTATTTTTTTTTTAATTTGCAAGAAAGATTCAGAAATATTCCCTATTTAAAAAACTCACTACAAAGAAAGAAAAAAAAAATTAAAAAAAATGTTTTCAAATAACAAATTATTATTCTAACACAATAATAAAAAAATATGTTTTACCTTATCATTAAACGACATAAAATGAATTTTCATTCTAAGTAAAAAATATTAATTACCGACCCATAATTTATTAAAGTAAGTACTTCCATGTCAAAAATATATATTTTTTAAAATTAACACAACGCGTGTAATTACATTATAATTCATAATAAAAAAAATTATTATTTTCGCAATTAGCCTAAAAATAAAATTATTTTATTAAATATTTACTGATTTTTAAATTCAGAAGAAAAAACAATTCATTTGCTTTAGCTAATTCGCTAAAGTATTTGTTTAATTCATTTAATATTAAATTGTTTTTAAAATACACGCCCATATAAACGAATTACAATAAATAAATAATAAAATAAAAGCACTTTAAAACATTCAAGTTTTCTGCCTGCCATTCAGCTTTTGCAACAAATAACCTTTAATTGAAATGCCTCCCCTTTATACCCCGCACAACACTAACCACACAAGTCTCAACGGGCAAGTGGTCAAAGCGTGTCTCTCCTGCACCTGGGATCGTCAGTTCGAGTACAACTGTTTCCACAGTCAAAATCTGTCTTAGAAATGTTAAAAAGCAAGCTTACCAGTATGGTCAATAGATGGCGCCAGCAGAACCAATTTTTCGGGGTGGGAGGGGCATTTAACTTCAAATTCACTGCAAAAAAATGTGTAGTTATGAACTATACATTCACTGTAGTGATTTTGTAGTTGTTGACTTCGAAAAAACTGCAGTGATTTGTGCCAAATCACCACAGTTTCGCAACTGCATTTTCTTTGCAGTTTCACTGGAGTTCATTTTTAGCTGGAAGCTGTTTGCTCCCTTTTCATACTTTATTTGTGCATTTATAATCGTTGGTTTTCTATATTTTAAAAGTTATAGACTTAATAATTTGATATTGTACGCTTTGTTTCAGTATCGTGGATGCTTTGATGCAGATCGTTATTGTACTATTTATTTTGTTCATTGTTTTAATACACATGTGGTTGTGGTGGTTGGATCATTACCACAAATATCAGCGTCAATCATAATTATTATTTGTATATTTATTTACTAACATTGTAGAAAATAGTTGTAATGTATATACAATTTGCTTAGTGTTTGTATACTATTGTATTTAAAAAAGAGCTAAGTGTAATAAATTCAAAACATTTAACATAACTATTTGGAGAATTTCTAGTATAATCGTCTTTGTCATATTAATCATACGAGTTGAATATTTCTAACTGAGGTAAAACTTGCCCAGGCCGGGAATCAAACCCGGATATTTGGGTTATAAGGCCAAAGCTTTACCTGTTTAACTAACCGGGCTATAACCGGCTGGGATTTTTCGCTCAGATAACCTTATTGGCCATAACATCTAGTCTGTCATTTAGACAGCTCGGCAGAATAAGCCGTAAATAATGGAATTCCATAGCACGATGGATACGGAGATATACTATTATTTTAGCACAATCTAACTGATTGGTAAAGTTATCATACGAATTGAATATTTCCAACTGAGCGGAAAATGATGACAGACCAGATGTTATGGTTAATAAGGTTATCTGAGCAAAAAATCCCAGCTGGTTATCGCCCGGTTAGTTTAACAGGTAAAGCATTGGCCTTGTAAGCCAAGTATCTGGGTTCGATTCCCGGCCTGGGCAATTTTTTGTTCAGTTTGAAATATTCAGTTCGTATGATAAATTTACCAATCAGTTTGATTGTGTTAAAATAATTGTATATCTACGTATCTTTTGTTCTATGGAGTTCCATTACCTGCGGCTTATTCTGCCGAGCTGTCGAAATAATAGACCAGATATTATGTCCAATAAGGTTATTTGAGCGAAAAATTCCAGCCGGTTATCGCCCGCTTAGCTTAACAGGTAAAGCATTGGCCTTGTAAGCCAAGTATCCGGGTTCGATTCCCGGCCTGGGCAATTTTTCGCTCAGTTGGAAATATTCAATTCGTATGATATCTTTACCAATCATTTACATTGTGTTAAAATAGTAGTATATTGATCATAGTCTATTTTAATAATTCTTGTCCTCTATACCTTTAAAACTATAAATATATTTGCATATGAACACTTTGATATTTTATTTAGAATTAATCATAAAGATAAAACGTATCTAAGACAGTCTTCTTTGATGTGAGTTTCACTATCATTATGGATCTATCGTTTGAAAATATAATAATTTTAAACAGCATGCATATTAGTTTTGCAAAACGTGTTTAAAATACGTTTATTTGTTTCGGCTTTTGTTGTTTTATACATAGTCATTATATGAAAGTTATAAAAATTTGCAATCGAAATGAATTGGGAAGTAATTGTTTAAACCTTTATTAAAAATATTGAAAGAAATTATGAATAATATATTACGGAAACAGAAAAGAAATTTTTAAAAAGGAAAATCTCCCTCTTCAATACAGAAAGTAACTTGATTTGAAGGTGTATAGAACAAATGACAGGAAACAAATAGAGTGTGTGTTTGAAATCTGCTATGTTTATTTCACAATGAAATGCCCTACGTAAGCAGTACGAGATTGAATTTGATTTATGTACACGAAATATGTTAATCAGAAACGGTGAACTAGAAATTGCAAATCATTAATCTCAAACTCTGAATCAAAAACAATTTCCTCTTAACCCCACCAAGTCTCAGAATGTGGAAATCATAGAAAACTATTCATTTACATTTAACTAACATCTAGAAATTAACTACAACAGACCTTACTATACATAGATATTTAAATATGTATATTTCATAAAATGTGAATAGGTAGAATGTAGCTGAACAGGGAATTAAGAATGATTCTTATGTTGAATGGAGATTTTATGCTATAAAATATTACGATTTATTTAGAATAAAAATATATTAATATTAAAAAATGTAAATTTAATAAAATATTAAATTTAATCGTAATTAATTATCATGTAGCTTTTCACTTAATAAATGCGATAAATATATCAGGATTTATTAATTCATTGGTACAAGAAATACAATGGTTCAATTATTATATTAAAAGCAATTGTTGAACACTTTATTAAATATAATTAAAGTAATAATAAATAATTTATTCCTAAAGCAGAAAAGAAAAGTTTAAGAAGTAAAACCTTCTTCTGAAATACAGAAAAAAAACTGTATTTGCAGGAGCGTAGAACAACTGACATTAAACAACTAGAGTATGTGTTTGATATTAGCTATGTTTATTTCAGAATGAAATGCCGTAATTAAGTAGTACGAGATTCACTTTGACTTATGTACACGAAATATGTTCATCAGAAACGGTGAACTGGAAATAGCGGATCATGATTCTGAACAATTTCCTCGAAACAAGCAAGGCTCAGAATGTTGAAATTAGAGAAAACTATTCATTTCCATTTAACCAACATCTAGAAATTAACCACTAGAGAACTTACTATAGTTGAATATATACATATATATGTTAGAGAAAATGCGAATTGTTAGAGTATAACTAAACAGGAAATTAAACAAGATCTTTATGTTAAATCGAGATTTCATATTCTAAAATACCACGATTTATTTGAAATGAAAATATGTTAACATTAAAAAAAATCTTAAGTTAATTAAATATTAAATTTAATCGTAAATAATTATCCCGTCACTTTTGATTTAATAAATGTGATAAATATACCAGATTTATTAATTAATTACTACAATAAATGTATTGAACGAATCATATTTTTTAACACATGTTAAAAAGAAGTAAACAGAGTCTGTTTATTATTCATCATTCAAAAATACTATAATATTAAATATAAATACACACATTAATGACCTTATAAAAACAAGAACATTACTGGTGTTTCTAAGGATTACAGATATATGTCTAAGACAGTCTTATTTGAAGTGAGTTTCGATATTATTATGGAACGACAGTTTGATGATAAATGATTTTGAACAATTATCAATTGAACAATTATCAATTTGAACAATTGTAATTGCATATTGCTTTTCCACATCTTATTCAATATACATTTATTTGTTTCAGTGATTTTGTTACATGTATAATAATTTGAAAATGATAAAAACTTATAATAGAAATTAATTGAAAAGAAATTGTTGAACACTTTATTAAGTACAGTACTTTTTTTTTAAACAGAAAAGGAAATGTTAAGAAGAAAAACCTTTTTTACAATGCAGAAAATAATTTTTTTGCAGGAGTGTACAACAACTGACTTGAAAGAACTATAGTACTATAAGTGATTTGAAAGAACTGTAGTGTTTGAAATCTGCTATGTTTATTTCACAATCAAATACCGTCTTTAAGCAGTACGAAACTCATTTTGATTTATGTACACGAAATATGTTCATCCGAAATGGTGAACTGGAAATTACAGATCATGAATCTCAACAACTTCCTCGAAACTCCAGTAAAGCTCAGAATGTTGAAATCAGAGAAAATTATTCATTTCCATTTAATTAACATCTAGAAAATAACTACAACAGAGCTTACTATATTTGGGTATATAAATATGTATATTTCGGATAATGCGAATAGGTGGAATATAACTAAATGAGGAATTATGCAAGATCCTTATCTATGATATAAAATATTACGTTTCATTTATAATAAAAATATATTAATATTAAAAAAATAAATTAAATTAAATATTAAATTTAATTGTAAATAATTATCACGTCACTTTTTAATTAATAATTATGATAAATGTATATTTCGGATTTCAGATTTATGAATTAAATTAAATATAATAATGAATATATTTTATTTAATATACAATAAAGATAATTAAAAAAAGGCCGTTTGTTATACATCATTCATAAATACAACAATCATAAAATAGATTTTACACCATATAAAGCTAGACGAAAAAATTAGAAAAATCATTATGATTTATTAAAGAGATAAAGTATTAATATATTTTTATAAACAATGAATGTCATAATAAGAATATCTATTTTACTAAGTATGTTATCTCAGGGCAGTGCTTTCTGCTTAATATAAAAAACAACCAAATTCGATCTTAGTAAAAAACGAAATGTATAATACGTTTTAAATACATTTTTTTCAAAAACGCATTTTGTAATTTAATAATTTAATAAAATTAATATAATTTTTAGTGACTTTTTTTCCTAGAGAAAGCAAAACATATGAGGACAAAAAAAACATTCACATATGTAAACGGGCATAAAAATTTTAATTGAAAAAAGTAATTTAATTCATGCACGAGTTTTAAAGGAGTGCACGAGTTATGCTACGCATAAAACCTTGATATTTTACTAACTTTGTATGAAGTTTGGTATTTAAGTACAATTATACTTTCTTACAACTATACTAAATTTTATGCGTAGTTAATCCTTCTTTAATATGAAAAGGAATGATGGGTTATTATACATGCTGCTACTTATTTATTTTATCATATTTTATAATGCATATAAAACTAAAATAAAGTAATGTATAATTGTAAAAATAGTTAATGATTTTACAAGATATTTACGGATCGGTTACTACTGAATTTGCAACGTAAACGGAATAGTTAGTTTTATGAGTAATGCACGTAAAACTTAACCGCTCATAAAGAATTGTCGATGTCCGAACGTTAATTTCGATATCAGAACGTACAAAATGATTTTATTTCTCTTAACGTATAAGCTTTTATTTAGTCAAGGTGTCCTTATTACTATAAAAATGCTATTTTATTGAACAAATGTCCAACTTTATATATATATATATATATATATATATATAATTATGAATATATTTAATACTGTGTGGAATCAATTTCGACAAACATGATTTTTTGCAAAACATTACTATTCTAAAATCTTTTATGGAGAAAATATTCGAAACAGACATTTTTAAAAAATCAAAACACATAAATAATATACTTTAAGATTTTTTTTTATTAAAATTTAATAGCTTTCTATATTTAGTAAAATACGTGACTTTTTATAAAACAAAAATTTATGAATTTAAAAAATCGCTTTTTAACTCTTTTTTTTAACAAATGAATATGTCAACTAGTATTCATTCATTTTTAAATTCTAAAATTAACTTTCATATAAAATAATAGAAATTAAAAAATATATATTATAACTGAGAACAAATGAAACCCTTCTACATTTTAATATTGAAAACATTCCAGCAAATGCATCTTAGCTATATTTAACAATAGAAGTAAATTGAATTTATTAGATTCTGTTGTACTTTAAATGCAGAATTATATATATATATATATAGATTAACAAAAAATTATTTTAATTGATTAATTTCATATTACACAACACATTTAATAGATTTTTAACCAGAGAAGTATATAATACTATATTTAAATATTATCCTATTAATTAATTTTTTGTATCTATAAATAGTAATACATAAAATTATTCATAAAAAAAAAATAAATAAATAAAATAAAGAAGAAGAAAAAAAAAAGATATATCAATATACATTTTAGTATTAACTCAATAATACTAAATGACAATTTTATACATAAGTGCACCAGGATATGTTAATGTCTTCCAATAACAATGGATATTCACCCAGGTGGCTCAGAGTTTTTTCTCCAAACCGGTAAAGAGATTTTTATCCATATTTAAGAAGAAAAACTAAAAATCTGTTTAGCTTCGTTTACAGAAGGATTTGAAAACTAGAGCCTCATAGTCTGGGCTTAATTACTTTGGGCTTAATTCTCTTCAGTGAGAAAACTGGCATTACTATGAGTTTGAAAGAGGAATATTTTCAATCAGTAAAAGAGGCACTCCTAACATTCTTTGACAATGCATATTTATTTAAAGCTTTGTTGGAGTATTGGACAATTTCATTATAAACTTTGATTATAAGCTGTAACCAAATTATTTTTTTGCGAATAACATTCTTTTAGAGAAATAATCTTTGTTAATCTTCGTCATTTCTTCAATAAATTTGTCTTCAAATTGAAGTGTTACGTAGAGATAGAAGTTACTCAGTCCGCTAACACTTCCCCAATACCACACCAGAAAACTTCAAGATGGTGGCAGCTAAGGCTGAATCAAAGGCAAAAATCTTCGGTTCTGAGAGAAGAGCCCTGGAAAAATAAAAGGAAACATCCGAAGTTTCTAATAAGAACTCTCAGAAATTAAAGGAAAGAGCCCCAAAGACGACCATAGTAAAATGTGATAGATTGTATAGACGAGACAATTACTTCATCGACAATCCATCGACAACTCTGCCACAGCAGCGTAAGTTATGCTAAAGTATGATTGGTGACTTTTATATTGTAAAGAAATGAATTAGTAAAGTTTTTTTTAAATTTACAAGTATTTTGAATGCTTTTTATTTGTATTTATCACGTTGTTTCTTTTAAAAAATCAATTTTGGAAATTTTATTACATTCGTGTTAAGAAGATCCTTTAATCTTGACTAAAAGTTTGTCCAAAAATTATCGAATTATACACGGAAATATACAGCAATAATATGTTTGCAAAATAAAGAAAGTATCTTAAAATTTTAATAGTTGTATAGTAGCTAACTCTTGAAGCTTAACCTTCCTTCTATCAAATTAAACAAAGTGTTTATGGATTATAAATTTAAAATTACAGATATCATGTTATCTTTTGTAGTTGAAAATGAGATTTGAGTTGCATTTGGCTATAAAGAATGGTTGCAAATGCAACAGTATTAAAATTAGGATGCATAATTGTAAAAAAAAAAAAAAAAAAAAAAAAAAAAAAAAAAAAAAAAACATTGATTTTTACTTTTTTTTTTTTTTTTTTTTTTTTTTTTTTTTTTTTTGATAAACGTAAGAAAATTTCACATATATAATACTTATACATTAATGTAATATGATAGTTCTTAGATAAATATTCGTGACCAATTATGCCAATTTCTTAAAAATTCTTTCCTAAAAAATTTTAAATAATATTTAACATTTTAGTTAAATTAAATCATTTATTTTTTAAATGACACGGATTAAAATATTTTCTTAATATTGCTTTGTATTAACGTATAATTAAGATGTTACTTTTGGAATGTACATTTGCGCAGTTAAAATTCGCCTCAGTAAAAAAACTAATCATTGATCATGTTAATTAAATTTTCTTTTGCTTGCAGTGTAAACATTCGTCTGCTAATCTTGACGTTACATGTAGTTGATACGCTGGTGCATCGTTAATATTACTTATCTGTATGTCATACTGACATTATGTTTAACGGAGTGACAATTTCAACGATGCTGTGAATTTTCTTTTATAGTTTCTGACATTTCACTCTTGATGTATAATGAATTTTAAACAAAACATTCACATACTGAGAGATTTTTATCTTGAATTATTCTTAGGTGTAGTAACGCACAATCTTGTAATCTTTCAAAATACTTATTGAAAATAAAAGTTTTTTTTGCAAAAGAATGTATATTAAATATAGTAAAAAAATAAAAAAATAAAATAAAGAAAAAAAACTCAATCACGCAATGAAATAGTATGTGTTCGAAATACAGCAGAAAAAGCTTTATATGAAAAAAAAAGTAAACTAGCATTGATTAAAAATAATTTTACTGATATTTCATTGCAAACAATTAAAACTGATTTTTTTTAAGAAGTGACGCATTTTGTGGTAGTGTATTTATTTTTCTTCTTCCAATGAACTTTGTTTTTGTTTCTAAAAATTATGCAGTTTAAGACAAATATTTTCTCTATAAAACCTTTTATCATATGAAATAGTTAACTATTTATTATTTTGAACATCGTTTCAAAATATAAATAAGTTTTAATGGAAATAATTTTATTTTAAAATATATAAGCCCGTATATCAAACAACAATCTGTAATTTGTATGTGATGCATCAAATGTACATTCGATGTTAATTCTCAATTATTTATATAAAATTTACAAGTTAAATTAATTTTGATAATAAATGAACAAGAATTAGATGAGAAATTCGTGATCATTTCGTCTATTCATCTAAGTTGCGCTCCCCTTTAGTATAGTTCTGAAATCTATAATTCTAGTTTAGGGATTCTGGAAATGAGTAACTATTCATTCTAGGTGAATGGGTATTTTTTTTTTCGCTTAGTCATGATGTCATAGTAAATTCGCATACAACTTTGCAATATAGAAGGAATGATAAACCGACTAGTAACGATGATTCCGATTTATAGACAAATTAGTCATCAGGTCATTTTTGTCACTTTTAGTTATGGCTATATATACATATATATATATATATATGTGTGTGTGTGTAATATTATATGGCATTCGACGAAAATAAACTATGTTGCATAAATTCTAGGAATTCTCAGCAACACGAGCAGAGTAGTCGCTCCGACAGTTGGCGAGCAGTGGAAGAATTTCATTGGGGTATTTCCCCATTATAAAAAAAGACAACATCAGTCTTCAAGTTCTTTATTGATAAACTCATAAAATAGATAATGTCTTTCCCGCAATCACCTTAGCACACATCGGCGCTACAAGTTTCGTTGTCTAGTCCACATCATCAGATATTCTAATTCAGCGGAGAAATGAAACGTGCGTCTTGCTAGTTTAAAGGGCAATCACCTTCTAACGCTCATCAAAAACATAATGAAAAAATACATCTTCATGACAAAACTATCTCCCTCCTACTCCGCGTCAATTATTTTAAAATCCAATTAGGATGAACTCGAGTCTCAACGGAAAAAAATGATCAGTTGTGATTGGTCTTAGCAGGCGAGTCCTCGGCAGGAACTATATTTTTTCCTCGCAAGTAACAAGCTCTTTAGCAACGCGTATCAACACCTGTCACGCGATGTTAAATAAAAAATAAAATTAAAATCCCGGGAATATTCCATAAAGTAAAAAGGTTACGAAATTCCTCCCGCCGTTTTGAGAAGCAAGCAATAATTTGTTAATAAATAAAATAAGAAAAAGAATTTTAGCTGTTACAAGTTTAATACATTACGAAACTAAGATTGAAATTTGTTCCACAAATTTAGAATTGAAGCTAAGAGAAAACAAAAATGGCGCATTTTTTTTGTTATATTACAAATCCCCCCTCTCAGAAAGACGGGTGAAAATGTAGGCCTGAGACCTGCAATTTCTCAGAAAGGGAGATGGTGCAGACTTAGATCACGAAGTTGTTGGTATAAGTAATAACAATTAGATACTAAATAAAAGAAAAATTAAATTAAATAATTGTTTATATAAATATAGAATTTAAATTTAGGAACACTAAGGTGATGCGTGGAATGACTTTATATTTACATACAATAAAATAGGCATCAATAAAAATACAAGCTATGATCTTGTTTAGCAGTACATACCAGGAAGTAAGTTGAAAATATAAAAAATTAATCTTAATATGCTAATATGAAAAATAAAAATAAAATAACGTTGAATGCATTCATGATAATGACAAATCTAAATATGAAACAATTCACTGGAAAGTTCTAGACATAAATTTTGAGAGTTTATTTCAAAAAAACCTCTAAGGCTCAGAATTAGAGTGGTATAGTTCGTACCTGTTTTTTTCAAGGAGTCTAATTACACCTTTATAAATTGTCTAATTTTCATCAGTTAATATTATAACAACAGTTCAGTTTTCATGTGACTGAGTCCTTGCATTTTTATAACAGTTCAACATTTGGGCATCTTTGTGAAAATGCTTTATACTTGAAATTCAATATAGTAACACATTTTATAGTATATTAATAATAAATTTTAACAATGTAATAAACAAACAATATAATGAAGAAACATAATAAAGAAAAAATATATCACTAATAATAAATATCATAATAAGTATAAGTTACTCTCATAATAGGTATAAATAAATCTTTCAAGAAGTAATAGTAAATATTTTAAAAGAAATTATTTAAATTCTAAATTATATACTTAATCTCGTTTATCTCATCTCAGGTATTTTTGGGATGAAATATAGAGGAAAGTGGAATAGAATAAAGAATATAATCAATTATGTAATCATTTACTCAATCTTGTAAATCGAGTACAGGATTAAGTAGGAATATGTATTAAAAAATTAAAATATAAAATATGATAAAATAATATAAAATAAAAATAAATAAAAAATTTGTTCATGTTTGAAAATGCACGTGACCTTTAAACTACTAAGATTCTTTAAAAAGAAATATTAATAAATAATAAAATAAAAGACAAGATTATTCATGTCAAATAATTACGCAATAAATATTTTCTCGGTGTGATAAAGCATTGCAAGATGCAAGAAGGAAAGAGAAAAAGAAACAAATTAAATTCTAATTGACATGTACTTGGTCTGGAATGTAGCAGCAAAGAGAGAGAGAAAAAAATTAAAATAAAGTGATAAAAATTTTTTACTTGTCAAATAATTAATTTATTAATTGATAGCTTAAATTTAATATTACAAATAGGTTCAGTTGAAAAATATTTTTTTAGATATTTACTTGTTATTATATTATTCGAAGTTATAACTAGAGTAATTCAACACAGAATAAGAAATTTCCACTTTGTCAGTCTACGCCGGCATAAACAAACAAATATAAAAATTTCCAGACAAGTAACGTTCTCGCTGCAGTCAAGAGATATCATTGCCATTCTGTAAGAATTACAGGATATTATCTGAATTAAAATATGGAAAGAAATTTACTGTTTAAGAGAAAAAAAAGAAAAATTATAAAATGATAATAAAATAGAGATAGAGTCTAAGCTACAGTTTTTACTTGAGTTTGTTGTTGTTGATTAGGGGGTTGTTGCTCATGATTTAATTTAAATTTATCAGGGGAATAATAAAACCGTAATTTAGATAGATGTACTATTTCTGAACTTTTGAACTGGTTTTGCCTATCAATTTCAAAATTTACTTCGGATAATTTGTTAAGAATTTTATAAGGGCCACTAAATACTTGTGATAACTTTCTAGTATTAGGGTACTGAAATTCCTCATAGATAACTAGATCTCCTATTTTAAATTTTGGTTCGATATAATCTTTATCATAATATCTTTTATTTTTAAATTAAATTCATCAGTTCTTGCTTTAGCAATTTTAAGTGCTTCATGAACAGGGGGATAATAATTTTGTTGTAAGGGGGAGTCATAGGTTAATTGGCCAAAAAGCAAGTAAGCAGGTGGAAATTTAGTAATAGAATGGGGTGTATTATTATATTCATTAATTACCTCAGTTAAAAGCTTAGTCCAGGGAATTTTAGAGGTAGTGGAGTTTACTTTACATTTTAATCTAGTTACTATTGTCTGATTTACTCTTTCACATTTCCCATTCGTTTGTGGATGATGGGTAGTGGTCAAACGTTGTTTAATATTATGATTTCGCAGGAATATTTTGAATCTTGAAGAAGTAAAAGCAGCATTCCTGTCACTTAGTATTTTTTGAGGGGACTGTACACTTGAAATCTTACTAAAACAGAATAATTGTTGAGGGATTGTGATATTGAAGATTTGTTTCAGACAATTTGTATAAGTTTCTGTAGTGACACTTTTGGAAAGAATTGACCAATGATGTGGCATGGTCTATTATAATATGGAGATATTTTTTGTAGAATTATAATAAATGAACCCTCCTACAAAATCAACAGACAGACAGTCAAAAGGTTGATCTGTAGTGGGCATAGCTTGTAAAAAGCCAAATTTTTTCTGTCTAGGTTTTTTATTTTTCTGGCAAATATCACAGTATTTAACAAAGTTGGTAATGTCTTGGGTCATATCTGGCCAATAATAGATAGGATTAATTAAATTTTGCATTTTTTGAACACCAAGGTGACCAAACTGTTCATGAGCAACACTAAGCAATTTTTTTCTTAAGGACATGGGAACTACCACTTTACGAAAACCTTTTCTTTTAACTATAATCAGTCCATTGTCATTAATATAATTTGATTCACACACATTTTCTTTTTCTTGCATCTCAATAAACTCTTTAACGTCAAGAAGAAAAGTAAGGGGTTTACAAAAACAAGAAATAGGGTTTCGGGATAACATGTCGGCTTCGACATTTGTAGATTCCTTTAAGTACTCTATTTTGTAAACGAACATACTTAACTTCAATAACCACCTAAATAATCGACCTCTTAAATGTTTGACATTTTTAACCAAACAAGAGATGCATGATCAGTATGGATGGTAAATTGTACACCGTGAAAGTAATGATAAAAGTTATCTAAAGTATCAATGATAGCAAGACACTCTAATTCGGTAATGTAATAATTTTTCTCATAACTTCTCAATCCTCTAGAAAAATAAGCAATTGGATGTAAAAAGTTATTATGGTCGGGTTGTTTAAGAACTGCACCTACCGCCACCTGAGAAGCGTCAACAAACATGTGTAGGGGTAATTTTGGGTCATAAATCTTTAAAATTGGTTTAGCAATGAGGGCATCTTTTAATTTTTGGAAAGAGTTTTGACATTCAGTATTCCATTCCCAAATAGTATCTTTCTTAAGTAATTTATTTAGGGGGTGTCTAATTTCAGCATATTTGTCAATAAATTTATGATACACATTTATAGAACCAAGAAATCTTTGTAATTCTTTAGTATTAGTAGGAGGTTTTAGTTTTTTAATTCATTCTATATTAGTATTAGCTGGAGTTAAAATTCCATTTTGGATTTCATACCCTAGAAAATTGATTTGTTTTTGAGCAAAAGTACATTTTGATAATTTTAATTTAATATTTTCTATTCGGCATAAATCAAAAATTTGGATGAGATGCTGTATATGTTCATCGATTGATTTAGAAAAAATAATTATATCATCAAAATAATAACAAGCAAAGTCTATTTTATATTTTGTAAGAATTCTTCTAATTGTCCTATTGAAAATGGGGGGGCCTACCTTTACACCAAAGGGGAGAACATTCCATTCCCAGAGCCCACAATTAGTAGTAAAGGCTAACTTTTCGGAATCGGCTGGGTGAATAAATATGCGCCAATAGCCTGAGGCTAAATCTATTGTAGAGAAATATTGGGCACCACTTAATTTGTCTAAAATTTCATCTATTTGGGGCAAAGTTTCAGCGTCATTTTTCATAATAGAATTTAATTTTCGGTAATCAACACACATTCGTTTTTTTTTTTTTTTTTTTTTTTTTTTTTTGCCTTCATCTCGTTTATTTACTAACGTAACTGGGGAAGAATATGGGCTCTAACTTTCTTTAATTAATCCAGCAGCTAATAAGGATTGAATTTGCTAAGATATTTCTTTTTCATCAGCAGTAGATGTACGATAAGGCCTCAAAGATATTGGTAGATCAGATTTAAGATAAATACGCTGAGGTTCAGTATTAATTCTCCCTACATCATATTTATTTTTGGCAGAAATATCTAAATAATCCCTTAAAAGTTCCCTTACATTTTTATTTTGAATAGCATTCAGATCCCCCAATAGATTATAATCATCATTATTAGTTAGCGGCAAGGTTTGAGGAGTTATGGTATTTCCATAATCGGGTTGCACAGTAGTATCATTTTATATAATATCAAAATGAAGCAACTCTAAATTATCACTGGATATGTTGACATTTTTGTTTAAAGTAATATTGTCTTGTAGCACCTGGCTTTTTGCACAATCAATTTTCAATTTAAATTTGGCACAATCAGGTAAACCTAAAATAGCATAGTCCAAATCTAGCTTACTTACTAAAAAATTAACATACCTCTTTATATTACCAAATTTAATACATAATGTACAAGATTTATTAATTGTAAGAGTTCCTTGTGCCTGTCTAATAGTAATAGGGGTAACATTATGTATATTACCATTTAAATATCGAACAAATTTGAGAGGTAAAATTGAGACAGTTGATCCACTGTCAAGCACACAATACACTTTTTTATTGTCCATATATCCAGGGATAAATAATTGTCAAATATTATTAGTAGGGGGTGGTTGAATATGAGCAGGAGTTTGAGATTGAAAGGAATTTGTGTGAAATGTACAACTCCTCTCCCAATGATATGCATTTTCTATGCCTCTGTTTAAACATATTCTGCACGGACGACTTGGGTAGTTATTTTGATAATGAGTCGTAGGCATTCTGGGAGTGAAAAACCTAGGATTAAAATTTTGGGATGGGTTGTTTGGAGTAGGCCGAGTCCAATGTCTGGGCTGAGGATTGGGATTGTACATAGGTCTAGTTTGTTGAAAATTCTATTGCTGTTATTAGGAATATGAGTTGGAAAAGTTGCTAATTGTTTAGCAATGCGAAACCATTCACGAGTATTGGAAGGAGGGTTAACCATTCAACAATTTTGATACTCCGGCTAAAACCCATCAGTTAATCCTTGTATAATTAATTTTTCCCCAAGCTGAAGTTGTCTTCCAATCTCAACTTTCTTTCTAAAATAAGAATCAAAATCACTTAGATCATTTAACTTTAAGGAGGTAAACTCAGAAAATTTTGGAACTCTAATCTGAATGAATTTTTCTGTTAAAATCTCGACAATTTCCTCATAGGTAGCACAATCCAAACAATCATTTATATAAGCTTTTAGCGCTTCCCCTTTTAAATATTTCGAAATATTTTGTTTTTTCCACTCATTATCTTTTTTTTCTCCAAAACACTCATTATCAAAGTGTTTAAACCACTTAAAAATATCCATGCCTTAATTAAAGTGAAAAGGTACAATATCAAGTTTATTTTCTGACATTTTTTTTCCTTTACTAATCCTGATCTTAGTAACATAAAAGAGGGATAATTCATATGGAAAATAATTAAATGCTATACTTCAATTACTGAAATTCAATTACTATACTTCAAATACTTCAATAAATAACAATAAAAATAATAAATAATAAATAAATCAACTCTTTCTTTGTTATATTAGGAAGGTTTGTTCTCTTTGAATGCATGTGAAATGAATAAATAATAAATAAATAAGTAATAAATAAATAAAATAATAAATATCGGTTTTCCATACTTAGGAAATAACAAATAATTTTAAGAACAAAAACACTCTTCTTTACGTATTGATAATAAATTTAGCAACAGAGAACTTTTTAAGAACAAAAGAATTCCATCTTTCGTATTAAGAACACCTTTAAAACTAAATAAAATTTCTATGAGCAGAAAATTTCAATTAATTATAAATTAAGAACAAATTTATTTTTTTTAATATCTGTAATAGAAGTAAAAAAAATCAAGAATTTAAAAAAGAAATTATTATAAAAATTTCATAAACAATAACAAAATAAGATAAATAATAAATAATAACTTACAATCTTGTTCTCTAAAAAAGAATAACGGAACCTAGATTTTATTGGGAAGGAAAAAGAAAGAAAAAAAATGTGTTTTTCTGTTAGTATTCGCGGCCTTTGAACAACATCGATGAAGAAATTTCTTTATAAAAAATTATTCACTGCTCAAATGTTCTTTATCTTGATAATCATCAGATAGTTTCGTAGAGGTTAATTATATATAAAAAATACTGAAGGGATATTTCACAAACACGGGATTTGTAGATGCAGATGCCGAACATAACCACAAACAAGACTTCATAAGACGATCTTTTTTCACAGCTGAAAGGTTTATCATTGCATGCAACATCATAGGCATTACTTAGTAGATTTAGATGCGTCTCAGAACAAAACCCTCACAACAGATGTTTCACCGAGTATCGTTCATCGAACATGGCGAACACAAACAGCGTTGTGAAGCAATTCTCATACAAAGGTTCATTTCGTAGTGGTTGAGCTCGATAATTCTTATTCAAAAATCGAACGCCGGTTCATCTCCATCCTACCGGTAAATGTAATATTATATGGAATTCGACAAAAATAAACTATGTTGCATAAATTCTAGGAATTCTCAGCAGCACGAGCAGAGTAGTCGCTGCGACAGTTGGCGAACAGTGGAAGAATTTCATTGGGGTATTTCCCCATTATAAAAATAGACACCATCAGTCTTCAAGTTCTTTATTGATGAACTCATAAAATAGATAAAGTCTTCCCCGCAATCACCTTAGCACACATCGGCACTACAACTTTCGTTATCTAGTCCACATCATCAGATATTCTAATTCAGCGGAGAAATGAAACGTGCGTCTTGATAGTTTAAAGGGAAATCGCCTTCTAACGCTCCTCAAAAACCAAATGAAAAAAATACATTTTCATGACAAAACTAGCTCCCTCCTACTCCGCGTCAATCATTTTAAAAATTCAATTAGGATGAACTCGAGTATCAACGGCAAAAAATGATCAGTTCTGATTGGTCTTAGCAGGCGAGTCCTTGGCAGGAACTATATTCTTTCCTCGCAAGTAACAAGTCCTTTAGCAACGCATATTAACACCTGTCACGCGATGTTAAATAAAAAATAAAATTAAAATCCCGGGAATATTCTAGAAAGTAAAAAAGGTTACGAAATACCTCCCGCCATTTTGAGAAAAAGAATTTTTGCTGTTACAAGTTAATACATTACGAAACTAAAATTGAAATATGTTCCACAAATTTAGAATTGAAGCTAAGAGAAAACAAAAATGGCGCAATTTTTTTTTATTTTTTTACACACACACACACACACACACACATATATATATATATATATATATATATATATATATATATATATATTGAACCATTTTGTTTATTGTTGAGAGTGCATGAGATTTTCTCATTAAATATAATGAAACTAAATATATTGCATTAAATAAAATCTGCATTTCTTTACTGAAAATTTAATTCAATGGTAATTGTAGTATAAGCTTTATGGTTTAAAATAGAAAATAAATCTAAAAATATCTCTTGCAAATCACTCCCACACCAGGAAATTTATGTTGTGTAATATATATATATATATATATGTGTATGTATATATATATATGTAATAAATATAAGCTGAACTCGACTAAAATAACTATGTTGCATAAATTCTACGTATTCTTAGCAGCACGGGCAGAGTAGTCGCTCCGACAGTTGGCAAGCAATAGAAGACTTTCATTGGGGTATTTCCCCATTATAAAAACAGACAACATCAGTCTTCAAGTTCTTTATTGATGAGCTTAAAAATAGATAAACTCTTCCCCGCAATCACCTTAGTCCACATCGACACTACAAATTTCATTTTCTCGTCCACATCATCAAATATTCTAATTCAGCGGAGCAATGAAAAACGCGGCTTGGTAGTTTAAAGAAAAGATGCATTCTGTTCTCCTGAAAAGCCAAATGAAAAAATCATTTTCACGACAAAACTAGCGCCCTCCTACTCCGCGTCAATCATTTTAAAAATCCAATCAGGATGGACTCGAGCCTCAAACGGACAAAATGATCAATTCTAATTGGTCGTAATAGGCGGTCCTTGGCAAGAACTATATTTTTTCCTCGGAAGACAAAGCCCTTTAGCAACGCGTAGTAACACCTGTCACGCGATGTTAAAATAAAAAATAAAATTAAAATCGCAGGAATATGCCAGAAAGTAAAAAGCTTACGAAATACTTCCCGCCTTTTTGAGAAGCAAGCAATAATTTATTAATAACTAAAGTAAGAAAAAGAATTTTAGCTGTTACAAGTTACGAAACTAAGATTGAAATATGTTCCACAAATTTAGAATTGAAGCTAAGAGAGAACAAAAAAATGGCGCAATTTTTTTTTTATTTTATTACAAATCCCCCCTCCCAGAAAGACGGGTGAAAAAGTAGGTCTGAGACCTGCAATTTCACAGAAAGGGAGATGATGCAGACTTAGCTCACGAAGTTGTTGATATAAGTAATAATAATTAGATACTAAATAAAAAAAAATTAAATTAATTTCTCTTTTTTATATAAATATAGAATTCAAATTTAAGAACACTAAGGTGATGCGGGGAATAACTTCAAATTTAAATACAATAAAATAGACATCAATACAAATACAAGATATAATCTTGTTTAAAGTACACATCATAAAGTAATTTGAAAATATAAGCAATTACCCATAGTAATAACATAAAAATGAAACATAAAAATGAAAAACAATAACGTTGAATTCTTTTTTAACAATGTCAAATCTAGAAATGAAGGAATTTAATAGAACTTTCTTGAATTCAATGTTGAAAGTTTGTTTCAAAAATCCATTTAAGAGTCATATTTGGAGTATTCATGATCTCTTTTCAAGGAAGTCTAATTATATCTTATAAATTGTCCAAGAGTAATATTTGGAGTGGTATAGGTCATTGCCTCTTTTCAAGGAGGTCTAATTATATCATTATTATTTGTCCACATTCAATATAGTAAGACATTTTATAATATAGTAATAATAAACTTTAACAATGTAAATAATAAACAATATAAGTAAGAAACATAATAAGGAAAAATATCAATAATAATAAATATCATAAGTATAAGTAAATCTCATAATGGGTATAAGTAAATCTCTTAATAAGTAATAATAAATATCACAGAAGACATTCTTTAAATACTTAATCTCGTTTATCTCATCTCATATTTTTGGGATGAAATATAGAGAGAAGTGAAATAAAATAAAAAATACAATCAATTATGAAATCATTTACTTAATCTGGTAATTCGAGTACAGGATTAAGTAGGAATATGTACAAAAAAAATTAAAATATAATATGATAAATTAAAATAAAATAAAGATAAATAAAAATTTTATTCATGTTTGAGAATGCACGTGACCTTTAAACTACTAAGATTCTTAAAAAGAAATATTAATAAATGATAAAAATAAAAAACAAGATCTATTCATGTCAAATAATTACGCAATAAATATTCTCTTGGTGTGATAAAACATTGCAAGATGCAAGTAGGAAAGAGAAAAAGAAACAAAATTATATTATAATTGACATGTACTTGGACTGGAATGCAGAAGCAAAGAAAGAGAGAAAGAAAAAAAATTAAAATAAAGTGATAAAAATTTTGTTACTTGGCAAATAATTAATTTATTAATTGATAGCTTGAATTTAATATTACAAATAGGTTCAGTTGGAAAAAAAAAATTTGTATATTTTTAAACATTTATTTGTTATTAAACTATTATAAGTAGGGTAATTCAGTACAGAAAAAGAAATTTCCACTTTGTTCGTCTACGCCGGCATAAACAAACAAATATAAAAATTTCCAGACAAGTGACCCTCTCGTTGCAGTCAAGAGATATCATTGCCATTCTGTAAGAATTACAAGATATTATCTGAATTAAAATATGGAAAGAAATTTACTGTTTAAGAGAAAAAAAAATATAAAATGATAAACTAGAGATATAGTCTAAGCTACAGTTTTTACTTGAGTTTGTTGAAAATTTCTATTGCTGTTATTAGAGGTATGATTTCGCTGCTAATTGTTTAGCAATGCGAAACCATTCACGAGTATTGGAAGGAGGGTTAACCATCAAACAATTTTGATACTCCGGCTGAAGTCCATCTGTTAATCTATATATTAAAACGAAAGGCAGAAAAAGTAATCGTGGTTTAATTGCTTCTCTACGCATCGATACTTGCGCCGGTCTCTGAGAGTCTCCTCCTATTGGTTAATCGGAGGATAGTAGTTACTGTCTGTAAGAGCATTTGCAAAGCGCGTTTGTAAATATGGGATAAGAACGCTGGCACTGTTTTATGCAATGCTATAATAATTAATTTTTTAACTTTACTAATCTTATAATGATTGGAATACATTGTTTTTTTCACTTTACGTAAGTTAATTAATTTATTTCCATCTGTATTCTTTTTTTGCAATGTTATTGCCGGCAATCTTAGGCTTAATTGTAGAGATGTTTCATATGAAATTGAAACATTCAATAAGTTAATGATTAAAGTGTTTATTTACGTTCTTGGCCGATAAATCATTTTCTATATTGTAATTTTCAAATTTATTTATTAGTATGTGTAAAAAAAAAAAAGGCTGGAAATCACATTGTTTTTTGTTTCGTGTTTTGATGGTGCGATTTTCGACGGATAGTTTGACTTCATGGATGTAAACAGATTCGCAAATCACTATTTATTTTTTGCTTCAGTTTCTTATTATACTCATGTCAAAAAACGGTGATTTTTTTCCCACTTATAATTTCATTTTTGAGCAAATTCATAACGTTTAGGAAGTATTTACATTACATCTCATAGTCTCGCCGAATAATAGAAAATTGCATATGAAATGAAAATAATCCCTGTTATAAACAGCTTTGTAAATCATTAATATTTCTTTAATGTTTCACTTTTTTTTGAGTACACTTTTTTTAAAAAGTGTTCCCGTGACAAAATTTGCTGAGTTTTTTTGGGGAGAAGGAAAAGGGAATATTTTGATGAAATTTGCTATTTTTTTTTTTTTTAATTGCTTGATCTTGATCTCTCAACAATGTTTTTTCAGAAATATGAAGATCATTATAATCAACAAAGAAAAATAAAATTATCAGAAGAGATCCCTCTTTTTGCATAACTTTCAATCATGATTCATGATAAAGCAGTCCTTATATACCATATTCATTGCTTGCTGGGTTTTTTTATGATTATTTGGCAAAATTTGCATTTTTTGTGGTACCTAGATGATTTGAAAATTACAATATAGAAAATGCTTTATCGGCCAAGAACGTAAATAAACACTAGGAAATAAAATAACTTATGTAAAGTGAAAAAACCAATGTATTTCAATCATTATAAGATAAGTAAAGAAAAAAAATATAATTATCATAGCATTGCATTAAACAGTGATAGCAAAAATGCAGTCTCTCTGTGTTGTTTTCTCACAATCTGTTTACCAATATTTGCGTTTTTTGAAGTACCTAGACAAATTTAAAGTATTTTTTCAAGATCTTTTGACGAAATTCACATCTTTTCTGGTACCACGAAAAAATTATTTGTTTTCTTAGGGATTTTCGGTGAAATTTGTCATTTTTTTCTCGCTTTTCGATGTAATTTGCCGTTTTATCAAATTTATGCTTTTTTCATGATTTTTTTTAAATTTGTCGTTTTTTTCGTTATTTTCAGAAATTTGTCATATTTTCGCTTTTTTTTCTTTGCAAAAATTACCTGTTTTGCGATCTTTTGATGAAATGTGCCTCTTTTTTTCATCTTTTGACAAAATGTGTTGTTTTCTCACAATCTGTTTACCAATATTTGCGTTTTCTGAAGTACCTATACAAATTTCAAGTATTTTTTCAAGATCTTTTGACGAAATTCACATCTTTTCTGGTACCACGAAAAAATTATTTGTTTTCTTAGGGATTTTCGGTGAAATTTGTCATTTTTTTCTCGCTTTTCGATGTAATTTGCCGTTTTATCAAATTTATGCTTTTTTCATGATTTTTTTTTTAAATTTGTCGTTTTTTTCGTTATTTTCAGAAATTTGTCATATTTTCGCTTTTTTTTCTTTGCAAAAATTACCTGTTTTGTGATCTTTTGATGAAATGTGCCTCTTTTTTTCATGTTTTGACAAAATGTGTTGTTTTCTCACAATCTGTTTACCAATATTTGCGTTTTTTCAAGTACCTAGACAAATTTCAAGTATTTTTTCAAGATCTTTTGACGAAATTCACATCTTATCTGGTACCACGAAAAAATTATTTGTTTTCTTAGGGATTTTCGGTGAAATTTGTCATTTTTTTCTCGCTTTTCGATGTGATTTGCCGTTTTATCAAATTTATGCTTTTTTCATGATTTTTTTTAAAATTTGTCGTTTTTTTCGTTATTTTCAGAAATTTGTCATATTTTCGCTTTTTTTTCTTTGCAAAAATTACCTGTTTTGCGATCTTTTGATGAAATGTGCCTCTTTTTTTCATCTTTTGACAAAATGTGTTGTTTTCTCACAATCTGTTTACCAATATTTGCGTTTTTTGAAGTACCTAGACAAATTTCAAGTATTTTTTCAAGATCTTTTGACGAAATTCACATCTTTTCTGGTACCACGAAAAAATTATTTGTTTTCTTAGGGATTTTCGGTGAAATTTGTCATTTTTTTCTCGCTTTTCGATGTAATTTGCCGTTTTATCAAATTTATGCTTTTTTCATGATTTTTTTTTAAATTTGTCGTTTTTTTCGTTATTTTCAGAAATTTGTCATATTTTCGCTTTTTTTTCTTTGCAAAAATTACCTGTTTTGCGATCTTTTGATGAAATGTGCCTCTTTTTTTCATCTTTTGACAAAATGTGTTGTTTTCTCACAATCTGTTTACCAATATTTGCGTTTTTTGAAGTACCTAGACAAATTTCAAGTATTTTTTCAAGATCTTTTGACGAAATTCACATCTTTTCTGGTACCACGAAAAAATTATTTGTTTTCTTAGGGATTTTCGGTGAAATTTGTCATTTTTTTCTCGCTTTTCGATGTAATTTGCCGTTTTATCAAATTTATGCTTTTTTCATGATTTTTTTTTAAATTTGTCGTTTTTTTCGTTATTTTCAGAAATTTGTCATATTTTCGCTTTTTTTTCTTTGCAAAAATTACCTGTTTTGCGATCTTTTGATGAAATGTGCCTCTTTTTTTCATCTTTTGACAAAATGTGTTGTTTTCTCACAATCTGTTTACCAATATTTGCGTTTTTTGAAGTACCTAGACAAATTTCAAGTATTTTTTCAAGATCTTTTGACGAAATTCACATCTTTTCTGGTACCACGAAAAAATTATTTGTTTTCTTAGGGATTTTCGGTGAAATTTGTCATTTTTTTCTCGCTTTTCGATGTAATTTGCCGTTTTATCAAATTTATGCTTTTTTCATGATTTTTTTTTAAATTTGTCGTTTTTTTCGTTATTTTCAGAAATTTATCATATTTTCGCTTTTTCGTGATTTTTGTTTGTGAAATTGTTCTTTGTTATTTTTTTTTAGAAATTTGTCGTTTTTTTCCACTATTTTTAGCTAAATTTACCATTTTTTGCGATTACCTGTATAAATTTTATGTGCTTTTTGAGATCTTTGGGCGAAATTCACATCTTTTATGATAACTGGATGAAATTCGTCATCTTGAGGTCTTTCGGCAAAGTTTATCGTTTTTCTCGATTTCTTTCGATGACAGTTGTCGTGTTGTCATGATTTTTCGATGTAATTTGCCGTTTATTGAAGATCTTTTTGCAAAGTTTATCTTTTTTGTGATTATTTGATAAAATTTGCTTTTTTTTTCAATCCTTTGACGAAAATTGTTGTTTACTCACAAACATTTGTCGAAATTTGTTGTTTTCTCACAATATTTTGAATTTTTTTCATAATATGTTTATAAATTTGCCATTTTTTAGGGGGTTTTTTTTGTCAAAATTTGCCTTTTTTTAAAAAAAATTTCATGAAAATTGCCATTTTTTTAGACGTTTTGGCAAAATTTTTATTTTTGTGCAATACTTTTGCGAAATTTGTTTTATTTGGGATATCTAGACAATTTTTTTTTTTTTTTTTGCAGTTTTTTGACAAATTTTTTAGAGATCTTTTGAAGAAATTTGTTGTTTTTTGCAATCTGTTGACAAAATTTGCTGTTTTATTTTCCCACATCTATTTATAAAATTTCCGGGCAATGTTTTTTTTTTTTTTGGGGGGGGGGAGTATTTTGATGAAATTTTCTAATTTTTGTGATTATTTGCCAGAATTTGTGTTTTTTATGGTACCTAGACAAACTTTGGTACATAGCAAATGATTTCTAGCATTTTTTTTTTTTAAACTTAAGCAGTTGAAAAATAATCTGCAAATATTTTCAAGTCTGTGACGTGTGACGCAGCGTTGCACCAATTCTGCGCCCGGGATCATATCATGTTGGTGTTACGTTGGTAAATGGAAAAGCATATTGAAATTTTTAATAAATATTAATCTTTAAAAAAAAATTTTCTTTGAAAATTTTTTTATAGTGGCAAAATACTTTTTTTTCTTTGATTCTTTCATATTGTTGCTGTCAAGTTTTGACGGGCTTCACCTAGCCAGAATAAATATTATCATTAATTTTTTTAATATGTGAAATTTACATGTATTTTTGATTTATGAAAAGGTAATAGAAAAGTAGTTGAAAATGCAAATGTTTATTTGTTGAATGGGGTAGGTAATGTAACAACAAATTAACCACGGAGAGGATCATTGTTATAGTTGTTGCTAAATGGCAAACTATAAATTCAGTCTTATTTTGCTGCGAAGTAAGTGAAGTATGTATATTTTGTATGAAATGAGTGATGACAGTAATTTATGATTTATTCATGTTATGTACAATTTATTGGTGTTGTATTTGTAAATGAAAAATTATCAAATGAGAGAGATTCTAATTCTATGACAGCATGTTTGAATGTAATTCGGCCAATTGCGGGTCATTTGCCTGGATGTAAAATGCAGGTTGTTCTTTTATTTATTGAAATTTTTGCTGACGATTAGTCGTTAAAAAATCCTTTAATAGCTGGAAAATAACTTTTTCTTTCTTCGGTGCCGTCAAGTTTTGACGGGTTCCATCTAGTCCCTGTATAATTAAATTTTCCTCAAGCTGAAGTTGCCTTCCAATCTCAACTTTCTTTCTAAAATAAGAATCCAAATCACTTAGATCATTTAACTTTAAAAAAGTAAACTCAGAAAATTTTGGAACTCTAACCTGAATGTATTTTTCAGTTAAAATCTCGACAATTTCCTCATAAGTAGCACAATCCAAACAATCATTTATATAAGTTTTTAGCGCTTCCCCCTTTAAATATTTTGAAATATTTTGGTGTTTCCACTCATTATCTTTTTTTTTCTACAGAACATTCTCGTTCAAAATGTTTAAACCATTTAAAAATATCCATGCCCGACCCAAATTCAAAAGGGACAATATCAAGTTTATTTTCTGACATTTTTTTCTTCTTTTACTAATCCTGACCTTAATAACATGAAAGAAGGATAATTCATATGGAAAATATTTAAATGCTATACTTCAATTATTAAAATTCAATTACTATACTTCAAATACTTCAATAAATAACAATAAAAATAATAAATAATAAATAAATAAATTCTGTTTGAATTCATGTGAAATAAATAAATAATAAATAAATAAGTAATAAAATAATAAATATGGGTTTTCCATATATGGGAAATAACAAATACTTTTAAGAAGAAAAATACTTTTCTTTACGTATGGAAAATAAATTTAGCAACAGAGTATTTTTTAACAACAAATTAATCCATCTTTCGATTGAAAAAAAAAACACCTTTAAAACTAAATAAAATTTCTATGAGCAGAAAATTTTAATTAATTATAAATTAAGAACACATTTATTTTTTAATATCTGTAATAAAAGAGGAAAAAAAATCAAGAATTTAAACAAAGAAATTATTATTAAAATTTCTTAATCAATAAACAAATAAAATAATAAATAATAACTTACAGACATGCTCGATGTGGCCTTGTTCAAATACCTAATTTTTATTAAAATAAACAAAAATAAAGCACTTCGTAGATACGACTCACAGGTGCAAATTTCAATTAGTCTATATTACCGATGGAATCAATCGTAGTTTTGCAATCATGCTGCAGGTGTTCATTTATTATGAAATGAAAATTTAACAAAATATTGCAGTACTATTATCTAGAAAATACATAAATAAATAAACAAAAGAAAATGATGTTGAATTTTGTCGTGCGGTTGTTCTTTATCTTGATAATCATCAGCACACGTTTTTCGTCGCTGTCAAGAAAAAAAAAATACTGCAGGCATATCTCACACTTAAAAATTTGCAGATAATAGACATAGTCACACAAAACTTCATAAGACGATCCGTTTTCCCAGCTGAAGGGTTTATCATTTATGCACATGAAGAATCGGCGTATTCGGCGAAAATGGCGCGTGCAGTTCTCTTGATGTAGTTGGAACGGGAAGTGTAAGACAAACACATTTCTTCCTAGAACATGGCGAGCACACACTCATCGCTGTAGGTTTCTCTGACAGGAACAGTCTGTAGTTGGTAAACCATACTAATTTAATATTTTCCCAGAGATGCACGCCGTCTCATAAATCCTGCCGGCTAAAAATGTAATAAATATAAGCTGAACTCACTAAAATAACTATGTTGCATAAATTCTACGTATTCTTAGCAGCACGGGCAGAGTAGTCGCTCCGACAGTTGGCAAGCAATAGAAGACTTTCATTGGGGTATTTCCCCATTATAAAAACAGACAACATCAGTCTTCAAGTTCTTTATTGATGAGCTTAAAAATAGATAAACTCTTCCCCGCAATCACCTTAGTCCACATCGACACTAATTTTTTTTATTTTTTTACACACACACACACACACACACACACACATATATATATATATAAGGTACCCTGGGGTAATAACGCCACGTTAAGGTTCTACCAATTTTCACGGCTTAGTTTTAGATTGTATTTTTCAAACAAATATAGGATCTGATACAGCAACTCATTGACTATCTATATAAAATAAAATAATTTAACAGATATGTATTCATAAAATGTAATGGCGTTTTTTCTTGACCAATGCTATTTGGCGTTATTACCCACCTATATGGGTAATAACGCCATGCAAACAAAACTATGAAATAAGATGGAATAATTGCATGTAGATAGCCCAATTCTAAAAATACAAACTCTATAAACTTAGAAATTGTTAATTTGCATTCTAAGCTATTGAAAATGTTTAATTTTTTGTGAAAGTGTAAGAAAAATAAAGGTGTGGTGTGGGAAGAGGGGATGAGGCAAAAGAATATCAGACCGTGAGCTACTTTTTGCTTAAAAAGGACCACTTAAATAGAAATATGAGAAACATTGGACAGTTTTAACTGTGTCTATTTGAATCAGCATTTAGGATGTAGCTCGGCCACTGTAGGGAATCAACCGGGGTACTAAAGTCAAGGATTGGCGTTATTACCCCGGTATAGTTATTGCGCAGTACATTTTAAATAACAAATTATCTCGAGAAGATATCCAAAATCTTCAACAACAATTTAAAAGTACATGAAATGCACTACAAATTTATGTAATTAACAAAGTATTTCCGGATAAAAAGATAGTCTTCACATCACAAAACGTATCTCGCAAATTTTAGATCAAGCGTTAATTTTAGTTGTTTGTAAAAACAATAAGACCTAAAAATGAAACAAATTAACTTGAAGCTGTTTTTTGCGATTTATATGACTCAAAACCCTTCTGTGCAGAGCACATGGGTGTCATTTACCTGATTATTTCATAATTATGCAAAATATAAGCACTTGGCGTTATTACCCCGCCTGGCGTTATTACCCCAGGGTACCTTATATATATATTGAACCATTTTGTTTATTGTTGAGAGTGCATGAGATTTTCTCATTAAATATAATGAAACTAAATATATTGCATTAAATAAAATCTGCATTTCTTTACTGAAAATTTAATTCAATGGTAATTGTAGTATAAGCTTTATGGTTTAAAATAGAAAATAAATCTAAAAATATCTCTTGCAAATCACTCCCACACCAGGAAATTTATGTTGTGTAATATATATATATATATATATACCAGGTTGTTCAATAAGTTTTGTCGTTCGATAAGAAAAACACAATGTTATGGTTCAAAATACCCTTTATTATTCAGTATAATCTCCCTGAACATTAATGCACT
The DNA here is from genome assembly GCA_964019185.1 of Maratus speculifer. Classification (NCBI taxonomy): domain Eukaryota; kingdom Metazoa; phylum Arthropoda; class Arachnida; order Araneae; family Salticidae; genus Maratus; species Maratus speculifer. The sequence continues at coordinate 248,716,330 of OZ025297.1, read as the reverse complement.
TGCTCCAACGATCCTCCAATCTGTGGATCCCATCCCTGAAGTGAGATTCCGGAAGGTCTGCAAAATACGCTTCAACAGCCGTTATGACCTCTTCATTTGACGAAAAACGCTTGCCACGCATAAATTTTTTGAGTTCTGGAAACAAATGGAAGTCGCTGGGGGCCAAATCTAGTTAATATGGCGGATGCTCCAACAATTCGAACTTTAATTCATGGATTTTAGCCATTGTCAAAATGTTCTTGTGACACGGTGCGTTGTCCTGATGAAAAAGGATTTTTTTCTTCTGCAAACCGGGTCTTTTTTCACGAATTTTTTCCTTCAACTGGTCCAAAAGGTTGCAATAATATTCAGAATTAATTGTTTTACCAGTTTGCAAGTAATCCACAAATAAAATTCCTTTCGCATCCCAAAAAACTGATGCCAGAACCTTCTTGGCCGATTTCTGGACACCAACTCGTTTCGAAGCCGAACAACCAGGTTCACACCACTCTTTAGCCTCTTGTTTTGATTCAGGATCATGGTGATAGACCCAAGTCTCATCCATAGTGATGAATCGAAGCACAAAATCCACTTTATCCTTTTTAAAACGCTCCAAATGTTGTTGAGAAAGTTGCATTCGAATGTGTTTTTGTTCCATTGTTAGCGAATGCGGCACCCATTGTGCACACAGCTTTTTAAAACTCAAAATTTCATTTAAAATACGACTCACACTGCCTAATGAGATGTGTAGAGCCTCTACTAAATCCCTCTCAGTCAATCGACGATCTTCCAAAACCATATCCTGTACTTTGGCTACAATTTCTGGTGTTGATGCGGTTTTTGGACGTCCTTCACGTGGATCGTCTTCAAGGCTTGTAAGACCATGTTTAAATTCAGCAACCCATCTTTCTACTGTTCTAATTGAAGGTGAACGTTCATTATACACTCTTAACATTCGTTCGTGAATTTCTTTTGGTGCTACACCTTCCAAAAATAAGAATTTTATCACTGCACGATATTCAATTTTTTCCATTGTCGAAAATACTGTGACACGGCGACACTAAATGGCTTGTAAACAAAGAATGAATTGACTGATTGGAATGAACCTTCACATAGGTTGATAAGAAGAGTGAACCAACAAAACAAAAACAAATTTGGACTAGTAGCAACGCTCTCTCTTATCGACCGACAAAACTTATTGAACAACCTGGTATATATATATGTATATATATATATGTAATAAATATAAGCTGAACTCGACTAAAATAACTATGTTGCATAAATTCTACGTATTCTTAGTAGCACGGGCAGAGTAGTCGCTCCGACAGTTGGCAAGCAATAGAAGACTTTCATTGGGGTATTTCCCCATTATAAAAACAGACAACATCAGTCTTCAAGTTCTTTATTGATGAGCTTAAAAATAGATAAACTCTTCCCCGCAATCACCTTAGTCCACATCGACACTACAAATTTCATTTTCTCGTCCACATCATCAAATATTCTAATTCAGCGGAGCAATGAAAAACGCGGCTTGGTAGTTTAAAGAAAAGATGCATTCTGTTCTCCTGAAAAGCCAAATGAAAAAATCATTTTCACGACAAAACTAGCGCCCTCCTACTCCGCGTCAATCATTTTAAAAATCCAATCAGGATGGACTGGAGCCTCAAACGGACAAAATGATCAATTCTAATTGGTCGTAATAGGCGGTCCTTGGCAAGAACTATATTTTTTCCTCGGAAGACAAAGCCCTTTAGCAACGCGTAGTAACACCTGTCACGCGATGTTAAAATAAAAAATAAAATTAAAATCGCAGGAATATGCCAGAAAGTAAAAAGCTTACGAAATACTTCCCGCCTTTTTGAGAAGCAAGCGATAATTTATTAATAACTAAAGTAAGAAAAAGAATTTTAGCTGTTACAAGTTACGAAACTAAGATTGAAATATGTTCCACAAATTTAGAATTGAAGCTAAGAGAGAACAAAAAAATGGCGCAAAATATTTTTATTTTATTACATATATATATATATATATATATTATACATTTAAAATGTTACTCAAGAGGATAATTACATGCTGATTAATGTCTCAATAGTAAGTTAGAAGTTTTTTGAATTAACTTTAAATTTCCTTCCTCTTAATATGAAATGTGTTATTATATTGATTTTATTATTTTTAAGATAAGGAAATAAATTATGTGTAACTTAATTTGGAATTTGAGCATTTAAAAAATTAAAATAAATGATTTGATTTATATAAACAATGATTTTAACAGCAATTGATAAACACACCGAAAATAAAAGCAAATGTGTTTATATTTATGAATATACTTTGTGTAACGTTAGCACAAGCGTGTGATGTATATCATCCCAGTTTGTCTCACATCATATTTTTAGCTATATACGCTTTAAAATATACGTCATTCAGTTCTGTGTAACTTTTTGTGCATTGCAAATGATTTACATGCAGGATGTTAGCTTCGTGTACATTATATCCTTGTATATCTTGGTTAAAAGTATAATTTTAGAGAGGAAAAAAGCAATTTCTATAAAATATTTCTCAGATCTGAAAAAAATTAGGAATGGTATTAGGTAAAAACAAATCTATAGAAAAAATAACTTTTGTTGCACATAGCTTATTATTTAAAGAACTTGGAAATAAAATTTCACATTTCTGGGAGAATCAGCAATATAATATTACTGCATATATGTATTCTTTGCAATTCCTTCCAATGGACAGAAATATCCCAAAGGTATTTGAAAATCCTTATATTATCTGCAGTTTTTATAAATTCTCAATATTAAATGTCTTAAATAATAATAATAATAATCTCGCAACATAACTTTAAACGTATTTAAAAAAAATACCATCTATGGAAGGCAATGCATCAGTTTCATTATATAGCTCCGTCTATCGATTTATTTACATTCTACAACTCTACTATAGTTTACTAAATATAATTAAACTGGCAAATGCGTTATAAATTCCATAATCTTCTATAATAATTAACAGTCATAGACAATAACGCATCCCAATTATTTTTGAACACCCGTATATGTTACATAAAATATGTCCCCATTACGTGGTACACAACATTTAATTACTAAAGAGAGGTAAAAAAAAATACAGTAATTATTAGTAGCATGGAGAAATTGATTCAAAGGTAAAATAACATACTACATCTGAAAAGAATTTCTTGCTTTTATACCTCATAGATAGTGCTGTAAAGATTTTCTTTTTGTGTGCTTCAATAACTCAACCAAAATTGTTATGCATGACATATACTACAATAAGCATCTTGTAGTGCGCATCTGTAATGTATGTAAATGTTAGTATGTTTTAAAGGGCAGCATTCTTTAAACATGCTACACACAATATTCCGCATATAAGAATGAACTTTTTGGAGTGATTCTATGAGAGGATTGCAATGTACACATAATTAATATTCAATTACTAAAATTTATTTATAACATTCAGTAACATATATAAATTATATTTAAAAATTCAATATATTATGTAAGTTAGAGCACAAATACACATACGTCAGTCAGACAAACTAAACTCATAAACTCTTTTTAATTATGACAAAAAGTGTTTATATGATTTAACTACAATTAAGAAAAAAATATTTACAAGCAAAAATATATAATATATCTAAAAACACATTTTTTTTCATGTCTCTTTACAGCACTATCACATAGATAGTACTAGAAAAAGAGTTCCTTTGTGTGTGTTTCTATAACTCAACCTAAACTATTATGCATGACATATTCTTCGGTAAGAATCTTGTAATGAACTTTTGCAAGGTATATAAATGTCATTATGTTTTAAATAGTGGGGCATTATTTGAATACGCTACACTTAATTTTCAGCATAAAGTATGAAATTCTTTCAAGTGATTCTATAAAGGAATTATAAAATACTCATAAATCATACAGAATTGCCAAAATGCCTTTGTGGCATTCGGAAGCAAACATGAATTACATTTTTGAATATATTCATACGAGTTAGGACACGAAAAGACACACGAAAGTCAGACAAACGAAACTCATAAGCACTTTGTAAATATGATGAAAATCCTTTAAAATACTTAACTACAAACAAATGCATTTAAATCATTCAACATAATATGTAACACTTTGTACTTTTATTTCTTTGAAGAAAAAGAAAAAAATTCAGAATGTAAAAATTTTGTTTATCGTATTTTGTGACTTCTATTTTAAACTAATTATCTGTATAGTAATTATCATACTCATGAGACTAATTAATTTTGTAGAAAAATCAGGAAAATTTAAATGCACTTTTTATTATTCTACAATGACACTAGATTTAAATATGTATGATTAAAATAAAACTTAAGCGAAAATTGTTTAAATCGTATTATATTTATGTAAAAATATATTTCTCTGAATTATAATATTCCTTTTTTTAAATGCAATATTTTTTTCCAATTTTGTGTAACGAAACAATTTCTAATCTAATACTTGGAAACTATTTTTTTAAGAATCTTGACTTTAATTTATAATTAGTATTTAAAGGGAATATTAAAAAAAATATATTTAAAATAAAGAATAAATTACAGTAGCATATTGTTCGTGAATTTATTCATCAGTAAATATTTGTATTTCAAGTCTTCATAAAAATTATCGCTTCTATTTTAAAATTGTTTTTTAAATATTATGCTGCATAGCTGTTTCGACTGGGTAAGGATACCAATTTTATATTTATTAAAGCTAAAACAGTAAAAAATGTATGTAGTTTTTTGCCTTAACATATTTGTCAGAAGTCACTAACAAGCATCTCTAAAAAAAGAATTTCGCCAGTAAGAAATGCATTTGCGTTTATCAACTTAAAAAAAAAAAAAAAAAAAAAAAAAAAAAAAAAAAAAAAAATCTTTTTAGACGAAACATAATTTTTTCCTATAATAGCTGATTTTGTAGATAACTGGTTTTTATGTGAGAAAAATAAATCCTTTTTCCCTTACACGTATTTTTGTTATAGACTTGTCTTGTAAATAACTCAGAAATGTACTTTATGGTGAATTTTTCCTTCAATTGTAATAATAACACCAATAAAAAAAATTTGGTGAATAAAAACTAGACATCTAGAGGACCTTCAATACTAAATTAGTTAAGTTATCCTATAATATATAAATATATATTTAGTCCCAGGTTACAAAACAACTTAAGAGAATATTTAACTAATTTCTTTTTATTGAGATTTCTAACTGGCGGTAATTTAAGTTTGTCAAGAACCTTTTAATTGTATAATGATGTTCAAATAAAAAATAAAAAATTGAAAAAGGTTCTTCCAAAAGTTCTTATTAATAAGTTACTGAGAATTTTTTGCTTTGTCTTTACCTTAAAAAACCCATGAGATATAATAGTTTGAATTTCTAATAAGGGTGACATTTTTTTAAAAATCAACTTGCACGCGACAGTACTCGTATATTTTCATTGATTTCGATGTGAGTGTGCATGTGCACATGAATTAAAATTTCAACCAAGCTCATTGGTTTGTTTTATTCATCATGCTGTTTTAAAATGGCACACTTTTCATGATATTTTGGAATTTGGTGACCCTATAAATCACTTAAATTAAACGAGGTTGAATAAAAGATGACTAATTTCTAAATATTCCCATTAATATTCAGTATTGACAAAACTAGTATTCAATCTTATATAGTCGGGATTCACTAGTTTGAACGTCGTATGTTGGAATAATATAATTTATTTTAAAATAAATAAATAAATCAATGAGGTTTATGAAAGCTACCTCTTCCTCCCGGTACTTCCGGAGGGACTTTTTCTGTTTACAACTGTCTTTCTTTTAAATGGACTTTTTTTTTCAACGGCGGATATTATATTTAAAAGAATGATTGTAATGAATCTCGTAAAGTTATTTTGAAAGGATAGAAAAATAGGAATTAAAAATAGGAATAATAAAAGCTACAATGTCCTTATTTTTAAATGAATGATTTTGCAAATCTTCTAAATTTACATATATATATATATATATATATATATATATATATATATATATATATATATATATACATATATATATATATACATATATATATATATATTTATATACATATATATATATATATATATACACACACACATATATATATATATATATATATATATATATATATATATATATATATATATATATATATATATATATATAGATAGATAGATAGATAGATAGATAGATAGATAGATAGATAGATAGATATAAATATAGATAGATAGATAGATATAAATTTTTAAACAAAAGTAAGTTGATTGAAAGATTTCGATGTCGATTGTATCTTTTTTTAAATAAAAAAATAAGGAATAAAATATTTTTTTATAAACTACTCATTTAGGGCATTGTTTTTTTTTTTTTTTATTATGTTTTCAAAATTTATGATTTTCTTGCACTTTTACTGTGCAAAAATTTATAAATTCCATGTAATATTTGTAACATAAAATAAATCTTATGTATTCGTTTTCATATTTTTCTTCTTTAAATTATCTACATATTTTCATTTCTAATATATATAAAAATAAAAAAAAATAATTTTTATTCACCTATTATTAAAAAAACACATTCAGGCTCATTTTCTTATAATTATTCGAAACTTCAAACAATCTTATAAATATGTCTTATAAATATATAAATATTACTTTTTGTGTTTGCTTTAAAATTATACTGCATGATGCTTCACTGAACATTCACAGCGCAACAGGATAACAATTCTTAACTATGCATATTTTTCCATATATTTTGTTTTTTTTATAACGAATACATTCAATTTTCCAAACATTTTATACATTATATGTATTTTATCTCAAAATTATTCATGAGTTCAAAATATTCGATTACATTCAGCGGAAAGAGCGCGCTGCGATTTTTGCTTCAACAAACAATTTTCGTTGCTGTGATTATTCTTTTTTTAATAAAAAAATATATTTTTGAAACCAGGTCATGAAGATACATATGCGATTTATAAAATATATTTTTATATATCTTGCATCATATTTCGTTCTCTGTTCAAAATAATGTATTATTTTTATTTAAAAAATGCAGTTGTTTAAATAACAGTTATCTCATAAATTTTATAGATAATAAAAAGAATACAAGTCCTTAATTCTTTTTTGAAACTCTTTTTCGTGTGACAGAGTAAAAGATCATTATTTTTTTCTTAAATTCAGTAAAATGATATCAAGAGTTTGTTGTGATTAATAACCCTTGTTTTAACAATTTTATCTTTATTTTAATGAAATAAATATAGGTTTAGAGGTTACCATATTTTTTTTAATATTAAGGTACCTGTACCCAATATGGACACCCTGAGGAAAATGTATTTTTTTCACCCCCATGTACAAGTCATAGGACTCCAAAAATACGTGACCACTATCCTTGGACTATTGACTATCATTATTAAAATTAGCGTTTAATTTAAATGATAAAAACAAAAAAATGTTTACAAGAGTCCATATAAGGAACTACCTGTCCCTATTATGGGCAGGTGTTTCATTATTGACTTTCTATACAGTGTGTATGGAAGAGCTACTTTTCGAAGGGATTTTAGAGGGGAAGGAATAAAAAAAATGCATCTTAAAGTATTCCGAAGAGGAGGGGGCACAGTAAATATCGTCAGAACATACATTTTAGAAGGGGGGGGGGGCATTCTCGGTTTTTACCCTTTGAAGACCCATGCAAAGCCCCTAGTTACTAGTAAATATTATGAAGTAATATTGTTGGTTTTGCTTAGCTTTATTGCATCTGTCTGCGAATTTACATCTGTTATTACACAGTCCTCACAGCTTGGACAAATAGAAACTTTTTCACCATGGGCAGTATCATGAACATATTTGCGACATGTGATGCATGGCCGAATGTTTTAAAAAACACATAAAAAAATTTGTTTGAGAGCTGGTACTGCAAAAGAAGCAGTACCAGCTCTCCTTTGTTGAGGAAGTCCTACCATTGGTACCTACTATTTCGCCAACAGATATCCTACTGGGGGAGGGGGCTTCTTCTTATTTTTCTGCGATGGTTTTCTGGAGGAAGGTTTTTGGAGGATTGTTCAAAAAGCATCTTGTTGAACAAAGATTTTACCACTTTGATGACTTTTCAAGTTGTTGCTTGGCAACGTTAAATTTTCTTCTTTCTTACAGTTGTAGTCCATGGGGACATAAGCTGTCCATATTGGGAACCGGGTGTAGTTTTACTAAATCTTGTACCAAATGAATAAGGAAAATTATTTTAAGCGAAATATACAATAGCAATCGAAAATATGTTTTATTAGCTTTCTAAAATATTCCACTTTTCAACATTTAATGTAATTTTACCATATCTAATAATAATTTAAGCTTACAAGTAATTAAGATCAGTAAATCTCGAAATAACAAGTTTCCTCCTAAATGGCGAACAACGCGCTTTTTTACACTTTCCAGACTTAATTATCTTTTCAACTGCTTTTCTTCGCGAAAATGTTTAGCCATCTCTTGATCAAAATTATTACCTTTAAAAATATTAGGGGTGTCCATATCGGGAAAAATACCTTATTTTTAATTTAAGCAGAAGAAAGCAATGTTTCACTAAATATGTCTAATTAGTTTTTAAAAAAGCGGGAACGAATAATGTATGACATGGATTAAAATACAGTAAATTACATATCTAAATACTCTAAAAATATTTTCACTAAAGTACTAATTTATAACAAATTTCGATGTTCTAATCACATTTGACAATTGATCTGCATTTCTAGAAGAAATTTCGCTGCTGTTCTAAAACAATTGATATTCACTATCGATAATATCATAACATAAACATTCTTACACAGAAAATGCAATTTATGTAACATAATATATCCTTTAATATCCTAAACATCGATTCGAAAGCCAACTTTGTATCAAGATTTAAAAAAAATCTTACACATTAAGCAAACTTTTATGAATGACTTCTGTTCTTTAACATTACTTATTATAAATAATTAATGATTGGATTATAGATCGAACGACGCTGTTTTCTTAAAAACAATAGTCAACAAGTAAAATATCAACGACAGCATCATCATTATAGATATTAAGGATCATCATGAATTCATTAAATGTGCTATGATTTAATGGATTTTTTAAAATGTAAGAATTTTATTATGTACATAATGTAGTATATTATAAAGCTAATCTTTATTAACTTGCCATACATAAAAATAAAATTAGAAAAATTGAAATTACATCTATCATTGTACACAAAAATAAATAATAATACTTTACAAACTTTAAAGAAAAAACATTTCCCATTTTTTTAAAATTTTATTTAATGTTTTATGTTTAATGCTTTTATTTTTTTTAAATGACACAAACGCAATACATCTATTTGCAGGATATTTCTTCCTTTTTAAATCTGCTTTTTTTTAACGTAAATAATATTTCATCAATTTATAGCGTACAATTGCTGTTTTCTAAAAACAAAATTGCAGACATAAACGTTTTTGCCTTCTGAAGAAATTATAAGTTTTTATTTTAATAAAATAGTGTTATATTCACTCATACATTCAGATAAATCTATGTCCCATAGTATTTACAAATAAAAAATGTTTCACTTATATCGCTTAAGGACTCATTCTCAAGAAAATAATTTATATTAATACTAGCAAAAGCCGTGCTTTGTTTGGATTCGCGAAGCATTATTTTATAAAGCATATATTTGAAAGTAACAATATTTTTTAATATTATTTTTGCATATTTATTAAACAAAAACGTTATTCTACGTTTTGGCGCATTTTAATTCTACAAATGTAAGTTCAGCCAAATAACTATCAATTTCCTAGAATTTTTTATATTTATGATGTAAGACTGGCATTAAAAAATATTTTCAAAGCAAACCTTTACAAAATATTTTTTAAATTTTCAACTAAAAATTCTTTTAAAGATTTTTTTACAATTTCTAGTAGCCACTGGTGTTTTTTAAATTTGTTTGAAATATGCATGTTTACAATCTTTGTAATTAACATCAAATAATCTTTGATAGCTATTTTAGAATAATATATTTGAAGAGAGCTTGAAGAAAGTTACTTCTTCAAAATCCTATTTACTGGAAAAACATTTGAAATCTCCTCTCGTCGATACTATGAATTTTTAACTGTAAAACTTTTTATTCTAATTTCTTCGTTTTTATACATGTTAGTGCATGAGAATTTTTGATATTGTAGAATTTTTCGTAAGGAAAATTTCTATTGAATGCTTAGTTTTGAAGGACTCTTGACAACGTTACTTACGTTTTTAAGCCAACTGGTGCCTATATATCCTCAATATCTACAACTGCTTCATCTAATGTTAAACCTTGGGATTTATGAATTGTAACAGCAAAAGCTAACTGCAGAAGAAACTCTTTCCTTAAGCAATTTATGCTTCCATTTTTCCAGAATTCAATTATTGGGGGAATTGGTACGCACCAATTCTTATAAGTTAAATTACTGTAGTATTCAAATTTATCCATGATTATTCGCGATATCTGGTCTGGTGGCTTGTGATTTTCTTTAATACGTGCAACAAAGTCTAAAGTCCCGTTCACTAAAACCTTTTCGGTTCACAAATAAGAACAAAACATTACTTTCGATACAAATGATAAAGTAAGAAATAGTTGAAGTCCATTTGTCATTTCGGAATCGGCCAACTTTTCCTTTAGTAAATTTATAAAGAGCTTGAATCGAGGCAACAAGTTCACGCAATTCTTTTAATTTTTCATTTATATAACAAATTTAACAATTAATTTTATTTGTTTAAAATTCTTTTGTTGCCACTTTACAAAAAAAAAAGAACTATAATACAATTCTTTTAAAATGTTTAAGTGTCATCTGTGCAAACAATTTTTCTGAATAATGAAAACATATTTTATTTATTAAATTAATCATGATTCTATCTAAAATTACTTACTCAATGATTTATATTTTTTTTTTCTGAAAATATACGCGTTTAATTTTTTATTTATTTGCTGAAATGCGTCCGTATTGGAAATGCATGTAAAATAAATTAATTAAAATAATATTTTTTTAACGTTTTACTGTAAAAAAATTATATTCTGCAAATCTACAGATCATATTTTATTTTTGTGTTTAATTTGAAGTCAAAATATTGAATAGTTTTTTTGTAAAGTGTACGACAAATTGTAATTTGAGTGGCCTAGTAGAGGATTCGCTTCGCTCATCCTAATTATAATGAATTTTAATAACCTTTTTTTTTTCTTCTAACACATTTCAATATATTTAAAAAGAGTTTAGACTTCAGTTTGTTTGTTGGTCCGAGCGCTAATCCAAGTCAATATACCCGGATTTGTATGCAATTTATAGTACATGCAATTAAGGTTTGGCTGGTATAGCACGTTTAGTATTGGTTTGTAGCATACATGGTTTATTTACAGGGGCATTTAAAAGTATTTTGTTACATTAAGCTCTATAGTTAAAAATAATCTTCGAAGATTTTTAATACAGTTGCACAATCTTAAATATAAAGAAATTGATAAACATAAACCAGGTGCAATAGAAGATAATGCGTTAATTTATTAACATTAGAAAGACTGCAACTTGTCTTATGCCTAGAAAGAAGGAAGGGACCAATTTGGCCCCTCAATATTTCTTGAAGGGTAAATGATAAGTAATAAGAAAGAAAATTAAAGGGAAAAAAACAAACTTTCTAATGGTCTTAATTTCCTTAAACTTTACACTTTATACATTTTTTCAATCAATCAGTACATTGAGTTTCTATAGATCCGCATTTTTCGCAAACCTTTCATTTACATTCGTCGTAAGTATCATCTGTCTTAGTATTCTAGTATCATTTCCTTTGCAGCTTGTTTTTCTTTTCATTTTATCTTTTCATTCCACTTTTGTCTTTTATGAAATTTGTTGGCATCACATTAGATTTTGTATCGAGATGCTGTATATGAAGCTCGCAGCTCTTCCCATAATTTCAGATTAAAATTTCTACGAGTGAGTTTCTCCTTTCCTGTCACTTTTAAAATAAAATCCAGTCATTTAGTACAGACATATCTAAAAATTTATAAAAGAAGTGCATAGGCCAGTGACGTGTTCCACATTTAGTTGTATACTGGCATAACATCTGGTCTACAATTTCCCCATTATACTTTGCCTGATTATAAAACTGGACTGTCTCTGGTGTTTTTTTTTCATCATTTTTGTCAATTTGTTTTTGTCAACAATGCTGTATAGTCAATATTGGGAGGGAGAGAATTAGTAATAAAACATGTTTTTTCTTCATTCCCTGATACGATGTGATAGTTATATTATGGTTTTTTTAATGTAGTAGTATGGCAAAATTCTTGCTTCTATATGTTGGTCATTGGTGGTATTTCTTTGCGATGTTTTCTAAGTATTCCATTTAAACTTATTAAGTTGGCTCTCAGTTGTTCATAAAATTTTAGCGAAGAAAAATAGTTGTCGGTAGTTACATTTCTACCTTCCCCTATATATTCTTGAGTTCTCAGAACTACATGTTCATGAATAGCTTGATCTGTAGATCTATTGATATCCTGCCCGGTACACGGAAATCCATTCAGGATACATTTAGAATCTACACAGACAAGTAGGCAAAACTTTATACCAAACTTGTCCGACTTATTTGGGATGTACTGAGTAAAAATACATCTGGTTTTTGTGGTAGCAATTGTTCATCAACCGTGAGATTGTCTCCTGTTTTGTAGATTGCTAAATTATTTTCAATGAAAAAGTCCCACAGCTTCGATACCAATTAAAATGGCGTCGATGCTAATTTGTTTTCACTCTATCTGATATTTCTATTTCTATATAAAAAAAATCGAATGATATCTTTGAAACGGTTGGACAGGTCTTCAAGCTCGTCACTCCATCTGGCTGTAAAACCCGTGTTACGAAAGGAGGGAGATATAAACGGTCGTAAAGGGGAAAATGAACTCGATTTACTGGGAATGATGATTACAAGATCATTCCGACAATGAAACAATGAGGTACGAATTCGAGAGGAGAGAAAAGTTACGGAGGGCCAATTTTGTCATTCTAGATATAATGTTTGAAATCGGTGATTTTAATGAAGTTGGAAAGAAGTTATTAAAAATATAGTGACAGTAAGCCAAATAAATTAAAGCCATGAAATATCAAAAGAATTAGCTCTTTAATATGGGAAATACAAAGTCGCAAACAGCGGCAAAATCCATATTGGTCCCTTCCATCATTTTAGCGTTAAAAATTCCCCACTAAAAATAATCTTAAGGTTATCTGAAGAAATCTACACGTCAGATATTTTACAGAAATCTGAGGAAATTTTACAGAATTAGCTTCGCTTTAAAAATATGTGCAGAATTTTCAGAAATATTCTGTAAAATATTTGCAGAATGGGCCAAATACCCACAGATTTTCTGCAGATTTTTGGGCCAATTAGTTACAGATTTTCTACAGATTTATCATTTTCTGTTAATTTATAACGATATTTAAAAGGAAGCTATTAGATTAAGGTCTTTGGATATAAATAATTTTTTGTTTATTTGGGTGATATTTCATTAGTTTTTAATTACTGAAAATTGCATGTAACATTGTGATATACAGTTCGGAAACAACTGTAGAATAAAATATGTTTAAAAAAATATTATTCATTAACACGAACATGGAAAATAATTTGGCAATAGGAGAAATGCAACTATTGAAGCATGTGAATAATAATTGCTGAAAGTGTGTTGTAAGTTGTAGCTGTGGTACGTGTTTTAAAATTGAACTTTTGAAAATATGCTTATCACTTTACGTGTATAAATTCTGCAGATGATATAATGAATGCGCAAGAGGTCTCAAGTAGATTTCTATTGGTTCAGGGAAATTGATGAATGTAAAATTTAACTAAACAAAATTTTAGCATAAATCGTTATTTGTAAAGAAATTATACACAATTTGATAAAAAATATCCGTTTATTGAAAACCTTTTTTTTAATTGTTTATTTAGACATTTATACTTATGTTAATATACTGTGAAGACTTTTCTTTCTTTTCTCAAAGTGTTAGACATATAATGTAATTTGTGATTGACGCGTAATTTTTTGTTAATATTTATAGAGAAAAAATAAGAATCTCTTAACATTTAAATTATTTTTATATACCAGTGAAGTAATATATTTCAGTGAAGTAACAAAGCATTTAAAAACTTTTAATAAATTTATGATTAAAAATTAAGAGTATCTTTATATTTAATTTATTTTTCCTAACCCAATGAAATAGTTTTGGCATTTTAAAATTGTTCTTTATTGTTATAAGTTTTTAAATCTTTTTTTAGACTTTTATTAAGTATTATTTATTATATATTAAGTATTACGATTAAGTATTATGTGTGTTTCACGAAGCAATTTTTCAAAGTCAAATCGTAGCGAATGATGGAGATGTGTTTACATTCTACTAATTATTCTTTTTCTAGAAATAATTTAAAAATTAGAATATAATTGAAAAATGTAACAGTTTCTGATTTAATTATATATTTAAGCGAAAAATATACATGCATGGTAATACGAAAAGAATCCATTTCAATGGTATAATATTTATAATTAATTTTCAAGCCTGTTTTTTTTTCATCATCTGCGAGTAGGTATCTATAAATAATTATGTCATTTGAATTTCATCGTTGGATGTCCCAGAATGCGATCCTTGCAATCGAGCGGAATCCGGTAGATTAGCAAAGTCATCTGCAATCAAATTTCTCTAAAAATTAAGAAAATAAATAATATTGTCGGCAGCTTCATGTACTTTGAGTTAGAAAAAAAAACATAAATGCAGCCAGCTAATATAGAAAGGGCTATAAACGTAATAAAATAATCAATTACCAGGAGTATATGAAATACTTTTCACCAAAGAAGACGGAAAATGCAGTTTTACATAAGTATAAGAAAAATAAAACTTAAATCTCTTAACTTGATCAATTTTTGGCCAAATAAGAACATTCTGCTAGACAGATAGTTATAGATGCAATATACACATCACACAGGCGCGATTGCAACAATTATGTACCTCACATTGTAACCCACTATTGCTGTTTGATTTTTAATAAACTGTTTATTTACTTTTGGAATCTTTTTTTAAATGATAAAAATTCTTTTGATCTATAATTAATAACTAAATTTTGGTTTATTTATTATCATTTCCTTTTTAAAATAATAGAAAGCAATTTAAAAATAATATGCAACGCGGTATGTATATGCTAGCCAGGCCCATGTGTTAAAAAATGTTTCATATCTTTCGTTACTTAAAGATTTTGAACGCCATTAATTCTTTTCAACTATAATGTTTGCTTTATTCATTTGTGGATGTTTTCCGATTAGATAAAGCAGATAATTTACCACAGAAAAGTGCTGTTTTTTCTGTATTTTTAGTTTGTTGTAACAAAAAACAAAGCTGTCAAATGTTTAATTATATAAAACTATTATTTTTATATCTTAGGTGATTAATAATTTTTATTTCCGGATTAATAGTTTTTATGTTCTTCTTTATCTCAATTTGAATTATTTTTTTGTAATAAGCGTGCTAATGATCCTAAACAGTTTAAGTAAACGGACATTAAAGAATTAAAAAAAACAATGAAATTACGCCGAATATCGGCATATCGTTATAAAAGAATAAAATACAGACTACATTATTGAAATATGTAAAAGGCACTCCTTTAAGGTACTATTTTCTACTAAAATTAAAACAAATCTGTCTATTTTAAATAATATTATTTAAACAAAAATGTAAAACGATGAATTACTTTTCTTCTCATTTATTTTTTTATCGATATCGAAAGTTGCTTTTTTCGGAAAATAAAAATAGAAAAATAAATATTCTTTGTAAGAAAGATTTCATTCAATCTTCTCACGTTTTCTGTACAATGCTTTGAACATTACAACAGAGTGTTGCAATTGAATAAAACTCTTTATTCAAGATTTTTCAAAGATATGTCTTATATTCCCAAAATGGATTGCTAAACGTTTGGCACATATTGCTTTTCTGTACAAAAGTACAAAAAGCCCTTAAGCTATCATTTCGATCTTGATGTGATTAACGTTCAACTTCTTTCCAAAGATTCTTACTTCTCGAGTTAAATATAAAGACTTAGATACATTGATATAGATTGATTTTAACATTCATTCAAAATACTTTATCTATTCTTTTGGAATTATAATTTGTCAACGATGTTTTAATAAATGGATTTTGAAAATATATGCGACTACGAAATTATGGTTTTCTCATGATTAAAAATAAATCAACATTTGCTTTTATATGTTACCATGATAAGGGGAGATGAATTTTCATTCAATTACAAGTAAAATCTGCTGGCTATTTAAGTTATTATTATGGAAGATTAACATTACACGCATGTCAACTGTAACCAAAGATATGATTTTTAGATCTTAACACTGTTGTTTTACAAAATAAGACTTTGAAACATTTTTAATTTTACCGACATTATACATTAAGTTTATTAAATTTTACCTAAATACTCAGTATAATGACTTAAGATGCATTTAGTAGAAATCCAACGCAAAAATTGTATCTGAATGTCTATACCTGAAAAAACCATGCTAAATCAACGCTGATCCGAACAAAATAATGACCTTTTTCTTTATTTCACCAGGGCTTTCAACACTATATTTTTCAATAACAGAAGTATAATGTAAGAAGTACATTGATAAATTGGGATTGACACATTTCATATACTATAAAACAGATGAAATAAATGGATGATAAAGAACTAAATAACAATGAAATGTCGTCGAATTTTGCCATATTGTTATAAATGAATAAAATACAGACTATATAGTAGAGCAATGTTTAAAAGTCACCCCATTAAGGTACTAATTTACATAAATAATAAAATTATTATTACTTTTTTAATATTATCTTTTACAAAATTTTAAAAGATGAATTACTTTTTTTTTCTTTAAATCAACAAAGAAATTTGTTTTTTTTCGGCGAGTAGAAAAATAAATATCCTTTGTAAGAAAGATTTCATTTAATCTTTTCACGTTTTCTGTACAATGCTTTGAACATTACAAGAGTGTTGCAATTGAATAAAACTCTTTGTTCAAGAATTTTCAAAGATATTTCTTATATTTCCAAAAGGATAGCTAAATCTTTGGTACATATTGCTTTTCTGTCAGAAGAGTACAAAAAGACCTTAAGCTATGATTTCGATATTGATGTGATTAACGTTCAATTTTTTTTTTTTTTTCAAAATTTTGTACTTTTCGAGTTAAATTTAAAGACCTTCATTAAATTCTGATATTTCTTATTTGATGCAAAGATTGATTTTAACATTCATTCAAAATACTTTATGCATTTCTTTCAATTTTAATTTGTGAACGGTCTTTTAATAAATGTATTTTGCAAATATATGGCATTACGAAGTTTTAGTTTTCAGAAGTTTAAAAATAAATTAAATGCTCTTACAGGCTACCATGATAGGGGGAAATAATTTTTGGCATTCAATTGCAGTTAAAAATTGTTGGCTATTTGAATTACTATATTTTACTTGATTATTCATATATTACTTGCGTTTATAGGAAATCAATACTAGAAGCGATTTATCTGTTACCCAAAACCAAAATTTTAGCTCGTAATGCTGTTTTTTTTTTTTTTTTTTTTTTTTTTCAAAATAAAATTTTGGAACATTTTTATATTTCTTAAATAAACAGTATAATGGCTTAACACTACTTTAATTGAAATCCAACGAAAATATTTTTATATGAATGATTGTAACTATAATTATTGTGCTGGGTCATCGCTAAACCGAAAAATTAATGACCTTTTCCTTTATTTAAACAGGTTTTTCAACACCATAAAGTACAATTTTCCATAAAAATTAAAATAATTGTGCCCATTTTAATTAATATTATCTTTTAAAAAAATTTAAAAAGTTGAATTTCTTGTCGTCTCATTTATTTCTTAATCATTATCAAAAATAGCTTTTTTCGGAGAATAGAAAAATAAATATCTTTCGTAAGAAAGATTTTATTTAATCTTCTCACGTTTCTTGTACAACACTCTGAGCATTGCAAGAGTGTTCCGATTGAATAAAACCCTTTATTCGAGAATTTTCAAAGATATTTCTTATATTCCTAAATGGATAGCTAAAACTTTGAAACATTGCTTTTATGTCAGAAGAGTACAAAAAGCCCTTAAGTTATCATTTCGATCTTGATGTTATTAACATTCAATTTCTTTTCAAAAATTATTACTTCTACAGTTAAATTCAAAGACCTGCACTAAATTCTGATATTTCTGATTAGATGCAAAGATTGATTTTAACATCCGTTCGCAATACTTTATTTATTTATTGAAATTATCATATGCGAGCAGTCTTTTTATAAATGTATTTTGCAAATAGATTGGTTTAAGAAATTATGATTTTCACAAAATTAAAAATAAATCAAAAGTTGTTTTTACAGGCTAGTATGATACAGGGATATGATATTTGCATTCAATTAAAAGTAAAGTTCTGTTGGCTACTTGAGTTATTATTATGGAAAGTTAACACTACGTGCAGGTCATTTGTAGCCCAGGAAGTGATTTTTCGCTCTTAACTCTGTTGTTTTTTCCAAGTAATGCTTTGGAATATTTTTGATTTTACCAATATTTTACATCCAGTTTAGTAATTTTCTTCTTAATAATCAGTATAACGCCTGGACATGACTTTAGTAGAAATCTAACGAAAACATTTTTATGTGAATGCCTATACGGAAAACGACCATGCTGAGACAACGCTGACCCGAACAATATAATGACCTTTTCGTTTATTTTAGCAGAGCTTTCAACACTATATATTTTTCAATAATTTTTGTGTTCTTCTCTATCCTAATTTTAAATCATTTTTCGTAAAATGCTTGTACGATGATATAAAACTTTATAAGTAAATGGACGGTAAAGAAATAAAGAACAATAAAATGATGTCAAATATCGTCATATCGTTATGAAAGCATAAAAAATAAATTATATATTATAGAAATATGTAAAAGCAAACCCTTCTAAAGTACTATTTCCTACAAAAAATAAAACGATTTCCCCTTTTTAAATAATATTATCTTTTACAAAATTTAAAAGGACGAATTGCTTTTCTTCTCATTTATTATTATTTTTTTAATCAATATCGAAAATACCTTTTTTTTGGCAAACAGGAAACTAAATTCCTTTGTAAGAAAGATTTTATTAAACGCTTTCTGTACAATGCTTTGAACATTATAAGAATGTTTCAATTGAATAAAACTCTTTATTCAAGAATTTTTAAAGATATTTCTTATATTCCCAAAAGAATAGCTAAATCTTTGGCACATATTGCTTTTCTGTCAGAAAAGTACAAAAAGCTCTTAAGCTATCATTTCGATCTTGATGTGATTAATGTTGAACTTCTTTTCAAAGATTTTTACTTCTCGAGTTAAATTTAAAGACTTGAATTAAATCCTGATATTTCTTATTTGATACAAAGATTGATTTTAGCATTCTTTCTTCGATACTTTATCTATTTCTTTAAATTATAATTTGTCAATTGTCTTTTAATAAATGTATTATAAAAATATATGGGTTTACGAAATTATGATTTTCACAAGATTAAAAATATATCAAAAGTTACTTTTACAGGCTACCATGATACAGGGAGATAACATTTGCATTCAATTACAAGTAAAGTATGTTGGCTATTCGAGTTATTATTATGGAAGATTAACATCACGAGCAAGTTATCTGTAATCTAGAACGCAATATTTTGCTCCGAACACGTTTTTTCTTTAAGTAAAACTTTGGAACATTTTTAATTTTGCCAACATTTTACATTAAGTTTACTAAATTTCATCTTAATACTAGTAGAATGTCTGAACATGAATTTAGTAGAAATCAAGCGAAAATATTTTTATTAAAATGTCTATACCTGAAACTACCATGCTGAATAATAGCTGACCCGCACAAAATAATGAGATTTGCCTTTATTTCAGCAGAGCTTTCAACACCATACATTTCAATAGTGTAAGCGTTCTTCTCTAACCCAATTTTAAGTCATTTTTCGTAAAATGCGTGGATGGTGATCTACAACAGTTTAAGTATATGAATGGTAAAGAAATAAAAAAATGACGTCTAATATTGCCAAGTCGTTATAAAAGATTAAAAAGAAAATGACTATATCTAGTATATAAAATTTACTATATATCATAGAAAGGTGTGAAAGGCACTTCTTTAAGGTACTATTTTCTATAAAAATTAAATAGATCCATCCTTTTTTAAGTAAAATATTCCTTTAAAAAATTTAAAAACATGAATTACTTTTTTACTCATTTTTTTTTAAATCAATATTGAAAATTGCTTTTATCAGCGAATAGAAAATAAAAAATCCTTTGTAAGAAAGATTTCATTGAATCTTCTCACGTTTTCTGTACAATGCTTTGAACATTACAAGAGTGTTGCAATTGAATAAAACTCTTTATTCAAGAATTTTCTTATACTCCCCAAAGGATTGATAAACCTTTGGCACATATTGCTTTTCTGTCAAAAAGTACAAAACGCCCTTAAGCCATCATTTCGATGTTGATGTGATTAACGTTCAATTTCTTTTCAAAGATTCGTACTTTTCGAGTCAAATTTAAAGACTTGCATTAAATTCTGATATTTCTTACTTGATACAAAGATTGATTTTAACATTCATTCAAAATGCGTTATATATATATAATCATAATTTGAGAACGATGATTTAATAAATGGATTTTGCAAATATATAGGATTACGGAATTATATTTTTTACAAGTTTAATAAAAATAAATAAATAAAAGTTGCTTTTAGAGACTACTACGATATGGGAAAATAGTTTTTGAATTCAAATACAAGTGAAATCTGTTGGCTATTGGAGTTGCTATTATGATAGATTAACACTAGAAGTGGTTTTTTGTAACTCATGGTATGATTCTTAGCTCATAATATTGTTGATTTAAAAATAAAAACGTGAAACATTTTTAATTTTCCCTATTACTTCAGTATAATTCCTTAACACGAATTTAGATGAAATCCAATGGAAACATTTTTTATCTGAATGTCTATACATTGAATTACGGTGCTTGGTCATCACTCACCCCCCCCCCCCAAATTTAACACTCTTAACTTTATTTCAGCAGGGCATTCAACACTATATTTTTAAGTAACAAAAGAATAATGTAAAGGGATGTAAATTCATTCTTTAGGATTTATACGTTTCGTAAATTGGGAATATATCATTCGTATACTTGTATTCTAAATTTTGTGCATATGAATGTCTGTCTTCATGAAAGTCTTCACTTCTTAACTTAGTTTTCTACTTTTATTTAAACAGTGTATGTTCGCAGATTCGTTGAGAAAACTGAGAGTGTTAAATAGGAAATTAATTCTATTTTTATTTTGTACAATAACCAAAATGTACAGGCTATGTAATATAAATAAAAATTTTTACAGCACACACAATATATTATGAGCCTTCGTGAAATCTACATATTTAAAAACTGGGACAATATGTTTTTCTTTTTATATATGATAGGAATATTAAGAATTATATCTCTATTTCTCTCTCTTTTTAACGAATTTTATGAGGTATGTAGACGAGGAAAAACAAGAATAAACAAAATAAAATCATTAAAAACAATATAATGTAAAAATGTCAAATCTTAAAGAATGAGAAGTATAGTTTTCATTTATAAGTAAATCTCAGACATTGTACTTATTCGTTATTAATAATTTAATATACATATAAGTAATCTAGCGGGCACAATATTTAATACATTGGTTTTTTTTTACAAAATATGTATGTATTGTAATTTGTTTATAGATACTTCATTAGATAATGTCATATTAATTCTTTAAAATTAGGTGACACACTTTTACAATCAAACGTTTATTCTACAGTATCTGATTTCACTTTTAATAATACCATATTAATTCTTTTAAATGAAGCAACACATTTTTACTATCAAAAGTATATTTATAGCTATTTAAATTGTTCTCTAATAAAACCGAAAGTCTAGTAATGTAGATCATTTGACCATCAAAGAAAAAAAAAACTTCTACAAGTAAAATTTCAACATCTGTCAGCGCCACAGATGGTCCTGTCATTGAAAACTTCTGTTATTAAATGGAAGTGGGCCAAAAATGATAATAATGTCGGGAAAACATATTACATTATTTATATTAAAAGGATCAATGGATACATTTCATGATATTTACTTAGTCACGTTACATAAATAGCTTAGAATAAAACATTTAATTATGGAGAAATATGATTACTTAAAATATATATTACTTCTTCATGTTAAAGATAGGTTCTTTTGTTGTTGAAATTCTATGTTGAAATAATGTGTACGGAAAGAAAAAGTTCATAAATGGAGAATAAATAAAAAAAAATCTTTTGATTTAAACATAGAATTTCATTTTTAAATAAAGTGTTTCTTTCTTTGATTTAAAAACCCATACATACATATATATACATACAATTTGTGAGAACTATATAACGAGACTAATGGTCTAATTTTTTATTTCAAATTTATAGACATTTAGTTTTTAATCCTTTCAATATACATAACTTATTTAACTTTCCAAAGCTCCGTGCAAATATTTCATTAGTTCAGCCAGTGCTGCATTCGTTCTTCAGTGAAATAATTCCTGATAGGTGCCGCTTTTGATTTCACAGATTCAACAGCCTAAAATCTAATTTATTTAAATGAAGATTTGACATTTGGCATGTATGGCAGCAAGCAAATATGGCAGATCGTTAAACACGGTGATTTTATACTTGGCTAGAAACATCTTGACCAAAATTAAGTGTAAATTCGTGCGCTATCTTTTTGAATGACCCATAGATTGTTATTTCACAATTCGGGTCGCATTTTTGGTATTTTTTCAAGGAGTTAAACATGCAAATGAATGTAATGATAAATTTTTTTATTTTTACCCATGAATATGGAAAGTTTTCTCCTTGTAGACATGATAGGGCAAACATCATCTGAAATCCCTTCTTGATATTTCAATGACGGCTTTCGAAAGATTAAAAAATGCCGGGAGAAATGTGCAACTCTGAATAATGACTACCGTATTTACTCGTGTATAACGTGCAATTTTTTTTCAAAAAATAAAGCAAAACTCCTAGGTGCGCGTTATACACGGAGTATATTTTTACTGCTGGTTGTAATCACAAGATATTCATATAAATCAAGAAATGTATCCAAAAAAGACATAATTTCTCGGAGAATCTTATTTAGTTGCTGCATCTTTATTCAACATTTTGCATTTTTTATGCATTAACATTATATAAACGCTGATTAGCAATTCTCACTGCCGTCAGTCATTACTACTGCCTATAATTCACTCCCTACCCGAAGTCTAAAAATGTATTTTCGTCTTGTTTTTGGCCTGATGTGATGTTTGTTTCTTTTTTCTTTAGTGAAATTCATTTAGTCATTCATTCATTTGTATATCAAATGTATGGTGCGCGTTATATACGAGATTTTGAAAATTAGCCATTTTTTCTTGTAAAGTTGGGGGTGAGTGTTATACACACCTGCGCTATATACACGAGTAAATACTACCGTATTTACTCGTGTATACACGACCGAATACCGTATTTACACGAGTAAATACTACCGTATTTACTCGTGTATACGGTTTTATAGGAAGATCTTACACTGTTGAAAAAATTTCTGTAATTTGAACAAAATTTTGGTGTTCAGTAGCTGCCACCATAAGATGGTAAAATCTTGTACCAACATTTGGAGCTTCTTATTTCCACCTCGTTCCAAGTATTGGAACTATGCTTCAACACAAGTTCCAAATATTGGTTCAAAATTTCACCATACTACAATGGCAGATATTTAGCACCAAAATTAGGTTCAAACTAGGACAGGATTTTTAACAGTGTCGAAATAAAAAAATGAATGTTTTTATCTTAGTTATTTCCAGGCATTACATAAAAATTCACGATTACTCCCCCCCATTACTTATGAATCACAGGCATACATTTAGAAACTGTTTTGAAATTCGTCGCAACCGCATTCGTCGCAACCAAAAATATAAAATGTATGTCAAAAGTGTCTTTTAAAATTTAAAAATATTTACAACGTTTTACTTTCAGCATTAATAATACATACATTGCTGTGATTAGTTTTGGTCCTATCATTTTTGAAGAACCTATAAGAGATATTTTAAAGTAAGATGGCATATTATATCATTTTAACGAGCAAGCTTCATAAGCATTTTAACTAATGAGGTCATTTTAACTTTTGGAAAAAAATGGATAGCATAATTTTATCAATTAAACAGCACGTTATGTAATCGATCATCATTTATATATAATTAGGGATAATTTACGATGGTTTTAGTGTGAACTCGGCTAATAAAATGTGAATTTGATGAGAAAATATGAAATTTAAAGAGTCATAGAGTAATTAATATCCAATCATGCAGACTAAATTTCGTTGATGTTGTTTGTAAAAAATATTTTTGAAAAATTTGTTAAAGGGTCGCTTTATTATATAAATAAATTTTAAGATCGTAATTTAAATTTTAATTGCTAAACTTTAAGGTTTTAAAATTTGTATTTTTTTAAGAATATTGTTTTTAGTAGAAATTTCTTTTTAAATTTGTTTTAGTATGTAAGATGTATCTTCAGTTTCGTTCACATTTTAATGTATCATATAGCGCAGCAGAATAAACGTGTTATCTCAGTCATAGCAAAAACCGGTTAGTATGACGAATATCTACAATTTTAAAAGAATAATTAATTCCATCTCATATATTAAATTTCATTTATATCGATATATATATATATATATATATATATATTTAAATTTATACGGTATTTTACTAACCGAAGTAGGATATTTTCAGTTATAAGCGTTATGTAGATAAGAAATTGCACTTTTTTTGCTCCAGTGTTATTTAAACTACTATCAGTTCACTGTTGGTTTAATTTTAATTAAAATAAAAGAATTTTCTTGTGTTAAAATATTAAAAAATGAAATTAATGTAATATATAATATAATTTCCTGAATTAAGGTGGTTGATAAACCGGAGTATAATGCACTTTTAAAATCTGCAGCAAAATGTCCAGCAATGCAACCATTTTAAAAAGTAACGATTACTTAAAAGTTTTATTAAATTAATTTACGATATTATTAACAAAATTAAGTTCAAAATACAGTTAAATTGCAGTTATTTAAACGTTTATTATAAAAACGTTCGAATTGTCAAGCAGTTCGCTGTAGATTTGTAACAGTGTATGCTATTTACAATATATCTGTATGTTTTTTTCTTTTTTTTTACATTTAACACTTTTACAATTTGCAGACATGTATTTTTTTCTTTAGAGATTTAAGTTTACAAAAACTTAAATGAAGATTCCCTTGCAATAACAATATATTACCAAAAGACATACACTATGGTGAAAGTAGCAGGAAGTATTTTGCCAGTCGAATCATAAACTATTTTGTCTATCAGATGATTTATCCTTCTTACCTATTCCAGTCTCAAAAGATTGTGAGAGTAACATTTCTGATCCTGGATGTGTGTGATCTTGAAAATGTGTCACAACGCACAAATCATATTGTATGAGTATTGCAGGAAAACATTGTTTTCGTTTATGCTTATCTTCTGCTATACAGATTGTTTAAAAAATAACGAGCCATTTCTATGAAAACAATAGTCTATTGGTTTCTTTTAGAGATGCTGTTTATTGAAGAATGAATAACCCATCGTTTTCTAGAAACTGGTTGATAAAATATATGAGAAAATTCGTCAGCTGTGCTATCGAAAACATGGAAAACTGCTATCAACACGAACAAATATCAGGCTACATGTGAACGTGAGATACTTTAATTTGCCTTATGAATCTTGTTGACACTGTCATCAGATGTTGATAGTAACTCTAGGATGTTATTTTCTATTACTTTACAGGTGACTCTGAAGTTGTCTACAAGTAGTCTGATAGAGGCTTTTGTTGTGGTGGCTGTTTCTCGTATTTTCGATATTTCGAAACTATTTTGTCTATCTGATGATTTATCCTTCTTACCTATTCCAGTCTCAAAAGATTGTGAGAGTAACATTTCTGATCCTGGATGTGTGTGATCTTGAAAATGTGTCACAACGCACAAATCATATTGTATGAGTATTGCAGGAAAACATTGTTTTCGTTTATGCTTATCTTCTGCTATACAGATTGTTTAAAAAATAACGAGCCATTTCTATGAAAACAATAGTCTATTGGTTTCTTTTAGAGATGCTGTTTATTGAAGAATGAATAACCCATCGTTTTCTAGAAACTGGTTGATAAAATATATGAGAAAATTCGTCAGCTGTGCTATCGAAAACATGGAAAACTGCTATCAACACGAACAAATATCAGGCTACATGTGAACGTGAGATACTTTAATTTGCCTTATGAATCTTGTTGACACTGTCATCAGATGTTGATAGTAACTC
Source organism: Maratus speculifer (assembly GCA_964019185.1). Lineage (NCBI taxonomy): Eukaryota > Metazoa > Arthropoda > Arachnida > Araneae > Salticidae > Maratus > Maratus speculifer. The sequence continues at coordinate 248,689,875 of OZ025297.1, read as the reverse complement.
TAGGATGTTATTTTCTATTACTTTACAGGTGACTCTGAAGTTGTCTACAAGTAGTCTGATAGAGGCTTTTGTTGTGGTGGCTGTTTCTCGTATTTTCGATGGTGCAATTGACGCACCTCATCATATTTTTTATAATCCAGTTTCCAGAAGACGATGGTTATTCTATCTTCTTAGGAGAGCATTTCTTTAAAAACCAGGGAAACAAATCTGCATATTAGTGGTAATATAATGGATTTCTATTTTTGCATCACCCTGTATTACAATAATGGTCTTCTTTATAGTATTTTTGTTAAGAAATTTTTATAGGCCATGCAGTGTAAAATATGATCGTCAATGGCAAAATAACACAGAGGCTTGTAATATTCAGCAACATATTATAATTCACATGACAATGCATAGTTATCTCTATTTTTAAATTTCACAATTATTCTCACGCCGTAACGTCATTTATAGCGGAAATTCGATTTTGTAGTACACTGTCTTCCCAAGTTCCATATCAATAATTCCACCATAATTTCGTGTTGAATTTCTATGCGAAGTAAAAAAAATTTATTGCAATTTTGATAAAATATTGTATTTAATCTTTTGTTAGTGTGACCCACAGACTTCTTTATTTATTGATGACTTCTTAAATTTTGAATAAAAAGCATAAGCATATTATCCGATTTGCCTATATTACAAACGTTTTCTGTCAGCATAAAATTGTATGAAATTTTAGATACTATTTTAAAATTTTAACACAAGATATTTATATTTCAAATGAAAGTTTTAATGTAATAGAAATAAAAATGCCGAAACAAAAAAACACGTTTTATCTATTTTTAAGTATTTACTAATAAAACACTGCTTAAAAACACAGAATTTTGAGTTTTAATTTTTCAAAGGCCTAAAAATGTGGAGCGCATTCAAATTATATTTTAATATTTGAAGTATCAATTATTGATCACGATAGAGATATTATCCGTAAAATCATTTGAGATCAAGCAAATTAAGACATTTACAATCTAAAAGAAAAAAAAAGCAACAACAAAAACAAACATATATTTTGAAATTATTAGCCAAAAATATTTTAGTGCTGTTGCTTCGTACAGGATAGCAATTTATAAAAAAATATAAATGCAACACATTATTTGGAAAAAATTGTTTTTATTGAATCAATGTTTTAATTCTCATTGTTGAAAAGACGTAGACCCAATAGAATAAAAATTTATCCAGGCATTTTTGCTGATCCCACCAAAGCTAGCATAGGAAAATAAATACGGTCTTCTAATAGGTTGAATAATTTAAAGAGCAATTGTTGTTTGTAAGTAAATCATTCTGAATGTGGAAGTACTTATTAGAGGGGTACATGGGGATATCGTGTTAAAATAATAACTAGATGATAATAATGATAATAAGAATATTTTTTAAAGTAATATAGAACAATTGGGTTTGTAAATATCACGTAATTGACACCTTAAAAAGAAAATGTGATTATTCTTGGTAAATAAATTGTTCTAGCATGTTAAATTAATTTTGAAGAAATTTCAATTTTATTTTTATTGTTGCTTTTAAAAATAATAAAGAATGATTGAGAAGTATCATCATTAACTTTTTTAATTCCAAATTCCAGAAAATCTTTCTTTTTATCTGTTAATAAATGTAAAAAAATCAAAAGGAAATTGATCAAATCCATCTTTTTAAAAGGTTTTCAAACAGAAAATTATGATTAAATAAACGTAAACTCAAAAATGAACCAAAACAAAATGTTTTTTAAATTATTCAACCAATCTGAAGCCTGTGTTTTCTTCTCTGTGCTAGCTTCGGTGGGATCGGCAAAAATGCAGGCGGTGTTTATAACCTGTGATGGAATGTTATAAGTAATGTACAAATATCTCTCTTATGGTGGTATGGTTGCAACATCAGCACGAGATGGAACACTTCTTAAACCACAGCCCTGTGACAAACATGAGTCTGCAAAAAGCATGAAAACAATCAAACGAAAATGCAAACGTATTATCTAAAAGCGCAGAAATAAGAGGGAAACAAAGAAAATAACTACTATCTGCCTGAGACAGTTTTAAATGTAAAAAGTTCAATGTTTTGTCAAAGTCCTTTATCAGTGTGGCGGTCTTTATGACATAGTTAGAAACCTTAGCGTCGCCGGAACTACATGTACGCCATACGTTAAAAAATTGAATAGAACCTCACAGAATAATTTTACAGTAACCTATATAGCATCTCTAACATTACTAGCTAAGCTACTTGATTTAAATTCCTTCGAGCCTGAACACAGAAACTCTTTCATTTAAGTAAATCCTGAGCAAAATTATTCAATATCATAGATGTCGACGGACCCTGAGTCTCTCTATTCTCTATCTCTATATTTAATCTTATTATTATTTCTCTTCATATTTTTATATCAAAAAATTATATATATTGTTATTTCTAAGAACTTAAGAATTAAACTGTTACTCAGAAACAAAACAAACCGAAGACTCTGAAAGGCATTTTCTCTTATATTATGCGCAAGGGAGCACAACCTGTGGCCCGCGGGCCACAAAGATACACTATTTTGAAACAGAATAACTTTTCTTATAGCAATGACAGAAACTTTACCATAAAATAAAACAAACGTAACTTTTCAAAATATTCTGATGGCAAGCAATTTTCAGCAAAAAGGTTGTGCATCACTGTATTAAGGGACATAACAACTGCCACTATCTGTATCGGCCTTCTCTTACCAGTTTTATCTAACAGATTTGTTTTCCTTAACCGTTATTTTATCTCTTAAATGTTTTTAACTATTTTTTAACTTATCTTTTTTTTATATATATACACATTTTTAAATACGTGTGATTACGAATTTCCTAATTATAGTCATTTGATATCACATTTTCCAAAAAGTATTTTTAAATATTTTACTTTTATAATAATAAAGTTTAATTGTACAGTTTCTATGCTACAATTAGTTTTTGTCTCCAAATGGCTCACATAACAAGCCATTCATCTATACACAGGGCATAAAGTTTAAGGCATCATGGAAACTTTCAATATGGTTACAATGTTAAGAATGCAACTACGTTCGGGGACTTTTTTTTAAACTCTACTTTTGATATATTTTTAGGCATTTTTCAGTGTAATCTAGCACATAATAAATAAAATCATTAAAAAAAGCATAATATCTGTGCAACATTTTAAAATTTTGAAGAAACTGGGTCTTTTTTTAACAATATTTTTTTAAAATAAAAATGGCTCCGGTGCTTTAAAAAAAAGTATATAGCACAACATTTTTTTCATCATCTGCATATTCCAGAGTTTAATAAATTTAAAACTATTCAATATACCGAAATCTAAAAGAGATAAAGCTGATTATCTATAATTAGATAGAAAATTGCAGTGATTTCCATGTAGATCTTCATAAAAATAGCTATATATCAGCAAGTAACTTATAATTAACTATTTATTTCACTCCACTCTAGACATTATCAAAAAGCCATATAAAAAATTCATGCTTAAAGGATATTAGAGGAAAATCAAATTATTCCTATTCGGATGAAAATCTAATTATTCAGAAAACACATTTTATATTTACAACTGAAATTAACGCCGTCTGCTGTTTTTTAAACATATCTAATTTCATTTCTATCAGCCATACAGTAAAAATAAAAATAGATTTTAAAACAGAAATGTTCATTCTATAAGAAAATGAAATAAAAAAGGAACTGCTAATGTTCAGCCATAGTGAAATCTCATACCTATTCCGGCAGCTTAACCCTTCGCCGGCCGCACAAATTTCCATCACATGAGAAAGAGCGCGTTGTAAATTGCACATCGAGTAAAAAAAATTAATTTTTGCTGCGTTATTTTAATATTACAAATAATTTAACTTACAAATATCATACTAGTTATCTCTGATTACAAATTATGAAAGTATTTCGCTATGCACTTATTTTGTTATAACATACTAAATGAGAAGTTTAGATCTATAAAAAGCTACTTGCTATTACAATCACAAAAAATAAAAATTAATAATGACTATTAAACAGTAAGTAAGTACTTTCGGATTTACAGAATTAGTTTTATAATTCATCTATATTAGTCACTACACTGTAAAAAAAAGTGTCGATCTACTAAAAAAAATTTAGTGATCCTTGTAATTACTAAAAATTTTTTTGTAATCTTACTCGGTTACAAGGAATCTGTAATAATTACTAGTAAAAAGCTAGGAACGAATTAGTTTATTAATAGTTTTACATTTTTAATAGCTATTACTAAAACTCACTTGGCGTGGCCGTGATAGTCTAGTGGTCATAGCACCTAACTCCAGGCTGAAAGTACCTGGGTTCGATGCTGGACACCACCAAATATACACCGAATGTATGCAATGTAAGTACTTGTAAAATAAAATTATTATGAAAATACTGTCGTAGCAGTTACCATGGGTAATGATCTCTGAACTTTCCCTCCCCTTTAGAAACATGCCAAAATAGAGCAGGTAGCAATGTTTGGTGCTGCCATCTATTGCGGCTTTACCGAAAATCTTCCGTTTCAGAAGTCTGTCTATTTACCCAATGGATGCAGCTCGAAGGAAGCTCCTGCCCTTCAAATACACGTAATGGTTACTAATAATAATTTTGGAGATATTACTAAAATTTGCTTGGTGGCTCATACTAAAAAGTTTTAAGTTAGTTATACAAAAAAATTTTTTGTTCAGTTTACAAAAGAAATGTTTGCTTCATTGCAAAAAAAGTTTGTAATGGTTACTAAAAAATTTTGTGGAATACAAATTTACTAAAAAATTCTTAGTAACCTCTTGAATTTTTTTTTACTGTGTACCCATATCAAGCATAAACCCACTACTGTTTGAATTTTGTTTAAAAAAAAAAAAGTAAGTGAATATTGTACTTTTTACAACGGCGCGCTCGACGGCAGTTTAAGAATAATAAATTTAATGTTATGATTGTCATTGATACTTAATACAATTATTTACAATTGATAAAAAAGCATTCATTCGCATAATGTTATTTTCATATAAATTGTCGTGCTATTACAAATTTCAAATGTAACTTTTATTATAGAATTGAATATTGAAAAGATATATTTAGCATTTAAAAAAATAGCTGAAATATATGTATTTTATACATATTCTCGGGTGAAAAATTGAAGCATATATCATTCATTTTTTTCCGATATCATTATAACTTTCAAGATTTATAAAACTATTTTAAGAAAACAAAATTTATTGTAAAATATATGTTACATGTTGAAATTGCCCTCAAGACGGTAATTTCGGTCACGACAAATGTATTTCTGCCAGAATATATTTTAAATAAATATGTGGTGTAATCTGAGAATTTTTATCTTACAGTAAGAAAGAATTTATATAATATTTTCTTGCAACAAAAAAATATGTTACTGTAGTTGTTAAAAAAAAGCTTTCATTTGAGTTTTCGGATAAAATATAGCATTTTTTAAATTTGTTAAATATGTCTGTATGAATATTTATATATACATACAGGTTAAATTTAAACTCTTGGGAAAACTAAGAGATAGTATACTCATCAAGACAAAAAAATATTAAATAGGAATATAAAGGTCCAAAACGTCTTCCGAAAGAGATAAATACCATTAAAAATTTGGAGTCGAAAATTTCAAATGATTTTTTTTAAATGTTCGATTTCTTTGCGGTTTTTAATAAAACTATTCTTTATATCGATATTTTCTTGAAAATAAATTTTTAAGATAAAGTTTAAAAAAATGACGATACAGACTGTGGAGTAACGAGCGACTATTTTTTACTGTTATTTGTTGTGTATCTTTAAATGCTTTCAAAAGCTTAGTTTTACATTTTGAGCTCAAAGTTTTAATCGTTGGGAGTGGTTAAGTAGTGCAAACTAAGGAACTGAAAATTGAAATCCCCAGCTACGTCACCTTCCACCCACATGAACACAAAATTTTAATTTTAATTTAATCTTTTGAAACTTTTTAATCATATAAAAAATAGCGCTAAAATAGTTGTTTATTACTCCAAAGTCTAAAGCGCCCTTTTTGGAAGTTTAACTTTAACCCTTGGCACTCCATTGTCTCCGCTTCGGAGACATCATCCTTCCATAGTTTGGCACCACTAATAAATAAAAATAAATTTTCCTTTATTTAATCAAAACATTTTTGGAATTGTGTGCTTCAAGGAACGTTCTTTTTAAAAAAGTGGCGCTAATCGAATAAAATTTGTGTAAGAGACACGGAATCCAAAAGGGTTAATATTTTAATTTTCAATAAAATACCGAGATAGGAAAAAGTTTTAGCGAAACCGCAAACATATCGACGAATTTAGATGTTTAATAATGCTTTTTAAAAAACGACCCTAAACTTTAGTGGCACTATCTTCTTCAAAAGACGTCTGTAACCCTGAGTTACGTTGCATGACTTAGGTTAAGTTGCTAAAAAATACTTTTTTTCAGTAAAATTGTTATTAATAATTACCTTAGGCAACACTTCATTTCCAGAAGATATGATTCATTAGATCATTTCATTTCTATTCACCCATAAAGTATTAGGTATTTATAAAATATAGGTATTTTTCCTTGTATGTGATAACATAAGGCCTCCTGGATTATTTCTTATAAAAATTAATTCAAATAATAAATTCACTAGATTATGTATGTATACATATGACGTTCTGACATCGGAGGTTAGCTTAGGGAAGTTGGGAAAAGCAATATTTCGAACTACGTTTTTGAAATATTACGCACAGGTGAATGGCCGAAGAAATATTTAAAGAGAAGAATGCAGGTTACTCAATGAATCAACTGTCGTTGAATAATTCAGTAGTTTTAAAATATCTCCAAATGTTTTCTCAGAACGGATGCTCTAAACATCCGTATGACTTGAATTGTATGAACGACCCAATATAACTGGGAGAAATTCGTTTGAACACACATCAATACCGAATTTAATGTCTTACATAAAAGCGAAATCTTTAATACACATGTCTAATATCCCATATCTCATAACCTAATGTCTCTGAGGGAGTGTTTGCATTTTTAACTTTCTCTAGCGCAAGATCCTAATTAAGGTCAGCTGACTTGTATTCACCTACCAAAGTCTCTTTAAAAAGGTTTCTTTGTTAATTTCTGTTGGATTAATTTAAAAGTGCATCAATTTCTATGTCGGGAAAACATATTTCTCGAACCTTTCAAAGTCTCAACATATATGCACAACATGTAAATAAAAGAAAAGCTCTGAGATCTAGATTGTTATAGAAACTACATTTTATGTTATCAGACGATAAATTTTTCGGAAAAGTAAAAATAATTTATTGATATAGAATAATTTTTAAAACACTGAACTAATTATTAGACCTTTTAATATTTTTATTTAAAAAAATGGTTGTAAATAAATAGCATATTTAAAATAGGATATTTGGTGGATTATGACATTTTTTAGCAATTAAATAAAGGATTTTGGAAAAATACTTTATAACAAGGGAACTCAAATTAATTTTACTGAAGATAAAATTAATAAACGTTTAATTTAAAGAACATAAATGTACATATATTGGGTTGTAAAAAAAAAAAAAAAATTCGTTTTTTTTTTCATATTTTTCAAAGTGAATTTATTTATATAAATTAAAAAAAAAACTAATATAATAATATTTGTAACATTTTGTTCGATAACCTTTTGCCATTTTTCTGGCAAAACCATAATTCCGTCACTGTAGAACTTCTGAGATTTCTGGGCGAAAAACTGAACAAGATGATTTTCAAAAGCCTCTTTTGAAGCCAGCTTAACACCATTAAGATAGTTCTTTAGAGATCGGAACAAATGGTAATCAGTCGGAGCCAGGTCCGCACTATACGATGTGAGTATCAAAACCTTCCAGTCCAATTCTTAGTTTTTGCCGAGGGACTAAAGATGTGTGTGGCTTAGCGTTGTCATGGTGGAAGACAACGCCTTTCCTGTTGGTCAATTCTGGCCAGGTTTTTTAATGACCTGCTTCATTCGCATTAGTTGTTTACAGTAGATAGTTGAATTAATGGTTTGGTCAGGTCGAGCAGTTGATGATGGACAATTCCTTTCAAATCTATCTATACACTCAGAATCACCTTTCTTCGCATCAATCCGGGCTTTGCCAACGTTTGTGAAGCTTCTTCAGACTTCGACAATGATCTCTTTTTGCACACGGTTGTCGTATGTGATTCAATTTTCGTCACCGCATTATATTATCCGCAAGGGATTGTTTAAAAAACAGCTCGATTGCGTACCATTTCAGTAGCGATTCACAAATGGAAAGTCTTCCCTTTAAACTTTTCACTGTAAGTTCATGAGGAACCCGAGTATCAAGTTTATTTTGGTATTCAATCTTATGTAAACGGTTCAAAACTGTTTTTTGGTCGACGTTTAGTTTCGTAGCAATGTCGCGGTAACAAATATATTGGTCTACCTTGATTATTTAAAAAAAAAATCATCGACTTTTTCAACGATTAGCTGGCCAAGGTGAAATTCATTTTAACTTTAAAATTTCCGGAACGAAAACAAGCAAACCAATTCTGACACTGGTGTTAAATTAAGCACTGATCAACATAAACGCCACACAATTTTGGATGAGCCTGCGCCGTATTTTCCTCTTTTCGGAAGTAGAAAAGCACAATGTGACGAAAATGATCTTCTGGAATCTCCATTTTTAAAACATAGCTACTTTTTACTAATTAAACAGATGATACTACCTTTATATCTAGAAATTTCTAGAGAAAAACGCTGTATAGTATGGCTAAATTGACTAAGTATTACTCGAGATATGCGACTTTACAGCCATCTATTGGAAAAAACTAAACCACCCTTTCCCCAACCCGATATATATTTAATTTAAGTATTTTACGCAATATATATTTAATTTAAATATCTGCACATGGATTAAGATATTATATCATTCTTATATAGATTGATTAATTTGTACAAAATTAGGGTTATCATTTAATAAACTGGAGTAATGTATAGAATATTATCAAAAGGTGAAAAAAATATAGAATATTGTTAGCCTTGGAGAAAAACAGTACATTTCCTGTTTGCACTATATCTATAAAAATAAATTAGGCTGAATCCGCGGTACAATATTACACCGTAAGACACCAACGAAAGTTTTCTAAATATAAGATTTATTGGGAAAATAAAATACAAAGTACTGATTATAAAAATTTCTGGAAATGTAGTTTTTTAAATGATTCAGAAATAATAAAAATATATGAGGCTGAATCGTTTAAAAATAATGCGTTTTTAAATAAAAAGTAATGGATTGTATTAAAATATGTGCTAGATTTTTCCTTTATACATTTCTTTCATGTCGTATTCTGATGCAGAAATTTAAAATATATGTGCAGTTACATACATTCCACTTGAATATGTAACAAAGCTTTAGTTAAAGAATGTTCAAAATAAAGTAATTACCATAAATCACATTTGATATTTCAGTATATTACGTAAATAAAATACTGATGCGTAGATATATTTGATTTTGTACCATCTGTAAAAAAAATTTCCGCAACATTTCACCCAAAGCATAATAAAATTTTACCAAATATTTTGTTTCAGAAATTTTATCAAACAAATTTTATATTTCTTTATTTCGGATTGAGATTTTTTTCTTAATCGTTTTATCGGAAAGATGTAACAAAATATATGGCATTCCTACTAAATAAAGAATGAGATCCTGCGATCTATTTCAAAAGTAGGTATTTAAAATATTTTAAGATGAGAAATTGCTACAAAAACAAAAAAGACTAATGCAACATCTTTTTTTTATTTATTAACATTAAACGTGATTGGCAAAACCTCACTTACTAAATCAAATGAAAACAAGTCCAAAATCGTAAACTCAAAATAATCTTCTCTTTTACATGTTAATACATCAAAATTTGTTATCACAGTACAAAATTAAAGGGCAATCTATGCCTATCATGAGGAAGCTAAAGATGCCAAATTCCATACATTAGTACTTGATCTATGATTATCGATAGAATCATGTAAATCCCGCAAGATCCAATATAGCTAAGCCAACTGTGAGATTTATACTAAAACACAACCAACATCAATATTTTCAAGGTATACATGAAAATGAAGTTTTATGAAAATTTCGCCATTAGTTTTTGAGATTGAGCTATTGAGGCAATCATAAAATTTTAGAGCAACAACGCCATGGTGGGGCAATTTACGCTAAAACATAAACAGCATAAATTCACAGCAAAGTCTAACGGAATCTGAATATCGATGAAAATTCGTCTTAATTTCGGGGATATCGTGATGAAATCAAGAAATCTCTTCCCAGCCTTGCCATCTGTCGGATGACTTACTTGAAAACTTAAACAACACGAACTCATTACAAGAACTAACAGTTTCTGAAGTTTATTGACTGGTTGATTTATGCAAACAATAAACCCTTTTCTACCAATTAATCACAATAAATCTTTTTCTTTCCATGTGATGTAATGCACAGACATGTTCTGGTGCATTTTTCAAAGTTTTGAATCAATTTTAAAGGTACATTAATGTAGTGTACTATGCTGTTAATCATGTATAGCATAACAGTCATAGTTCCATTTTTACAATAGATAAATGCCAAAAAGTTGAAATTGTTTTGTTTACAATTCCCATCTATTCTTCCACTAAACTACAGCCTCTTAGACTGTACAGTCTTTGCGGCACAGAAAGCATACAAGTCCATGGCTGTCAACTTCTATGTCTATTTAAAGTCAAATAAATATATTTGAACCAGTCATTGTTGTAAATAAATGACCATATATATTGTAATACATATCACTGAATTTCCTTGTAATACATTTTGCTAAAAAAAAATTGTGGTTCCAAACAAGTTTATATCATTTAAACAGGCAAAGTAGTTGGCAGCTCTGCAGATGGTTTCAAATCCTGGACAGCCAATCACAGTGTATGTTGTAGTAGAAATTGTTGTTAATGCATTTTAAAAACATTTTCAACTGAAATGTTGAATGAAACAGTTGAATTTACAACATGCAAATGTGCTATCAGATGCATGCATAACAAGTTTATCTTCACAAAATCAAAATGTCAAACCTCCAGCAATGATATTGTCACTTTTCCTAGCTGTAGCTTGTAAAAGCAATGTGTGTACAAAAAAAGGAAAATCTCACATTTTAAGAGTTTCTTTAGTAAAAGTTGAAATTGCCAAGTAGTAGACTGCTATAGCAATAAAATGAAAAGTCTACCTCTAGAACAAAATAGCTGTTTTATATCTCTTAATGATAAACTCATTTTATCTAGAACTGATGAAGGTTACAATATTGATTTTGATCATTCCACAGAGGTGTTAGAAATAAGAAACCAAAAAAAAATTTTTTTTTTTTTTTTGCAAAAGTGTCTGGGGAAATTTTTGATCTATTCTACGGTTCTATGCATCTAAAGTTAATTGATGTCATTTCCATTTGTCAATGATGAAAACTTAGGAATTTTTATTTCCTAATTCCTTAAAAAAAGTTTCGTTGGTATAAAATCGTAATTGTTATTCTACAAAATATTGTATTAATTATTGTACAAAAATATTAATTAGTTAATTGCCTAAATTATGCACTATGTCCCAAGGTACAACATAGTGTGTCCCAAGGTACAACATAGTGTGTCCCAAGGTACAACATAGTGTGTCCCAAGATACAACATAGTATGTCCCAAGGTATAAAACCCCGTTTTACCTTGGACAGTTTGCCTTCCTTACATTAAATGAGTAGCATTTTTTTCCACCTTACCTGAATTTCTAAAAATATATTATAGAGATAAATGTTGGTGTGTTGAAATGCTGCATTCAAATTAAGATCGGATTATAATCATTAAAGTAAAAAATTAAAATGCTAAAATTTTCCCATTGTACAACACCCTCCCAAATATATAAGTATAGAAAATGATACATAATTTATTATTTTACTTGGGAGGAGACAGAGGGAGACATGTATGCTGTAATAAAGCTTTGCAAAATGAAAGCGGAACTCGATCAAATTTAAATGTCCTCATTCGTCCCACTCTATTGGTGTTATTACAGGAGGCGTCAAATTCCAGGTGACTCTATGTTTTATTATGGAACCAAGGGAGTTGTTTGTTTAAAAGCGACTACCTAGCCTCATTGCAAAATATAGAGACATCTGGAATTTGAAGCGACTTTGACCCCACGTGAAATGTACTTTCACACACACTCTATAGAGTTTCATGTATTTGGCCTCAGTTTTGTTGCATTTCTGGTATTATGTTTAGCCTCTACAATTTTTCTCCATTTTTATTGCTTTCCTGCGTAACTATTATCGCTTTACTTTTGATAGAAATAGAGTACTTCAATTACAAATAAATAAGTAAATAAAATAAAATAAAACAAGTTTAAAAATAAAGAAATAAAAAATATAAAATAGTAAAATCTCAAAATTAAATCAAGATTATCTGGCAAAGGAATTAAAGTATGTTTAAAAGTGTGATTTTTTTCTAAATGACCAGTGTAAAAATTGAAAATGTGTGATGTTTAGAAGATTAAAAATTTGCAGTAGTAAATATTGGTATACCAAAATTTCATTTTCACTTTGAAAGTGCTGCCATTCGCAAAATGATATCCGTGTTCACACAGATGTGTTTGTCCTTTTTAATATAGAAAGAAAGATAAAGATAAAAAACTGATTGAAATTTAATCAAGACAAAAGTGCTTTTAAAACAAAACAAACACTAGTAATTTGAAAGCATTAATTGTTTCAATGCTCTATTTCTGTAAAAAAAAAATCATTTTAATTTAGTTAGACTAAATAATTTCGTATTAAATAAATTGAAGTAAATAAATTTTAATGACACGTTAAATAATTCCATTTATTTAACTAATCATTAATTAGAAATTGCGAAGTTTATTACTGAGTGAAATTAGACTACGTATGATTTAACTAGCAGCTTAACAGAAGTTGGGTCGTCGCCAGTAAAAATCTTGTTTAAAATTAATGAATTATATTTTGTAGTTTATGAAAATATTGATTGTGTTTAAACTGTTTCCCAGATAAAAATTGTAATGCACAAATAGATCACAAATAGTTTTCCAACGCAGCATGTTTACACAAAAAATTAATTAAATGTAACAGCGCACTAAATTATTTAAACATACCCTATGAAATAAGAAGTATAAAGTTCTGATTTAGATTAATGTAGAAGAAATCAACTTGTTAAACAAGTTAAACACAGTGCTACGATTGGGGTTCCGCATAAAGTCAGTCCGTTAATAAACTCATGGATTTAATGTTGTCTGTTCTTTTTTCTGTATAAATCCTCTAAACTAATTTTCTTTACATTTAAACTAATTGTCTGTTACATACAGTATACAACTCCGATTCAAAAAATTATAATAATGTAAAAAAAGAATGAGTTTGATGTTGCTAACGCGTCAATTTGCATACTGCGTCCAGGAAAAAATATATTAAAAGTATCTAATTATCTTCAGAGCATTTATAAATATAACATAAATATTTATTTTTATCTGATATATTAATAATTAACAATTTAAAAAATATTAGAATAATTCAAAGAAATAGAATACCTCGATAGCATGGTTCAAAAAATTAGAATATTCAAATTTTTCTTATAAGTTGAGAGAACGGCTGCGGGATTAACATCTGTGGGACTATAAAATGTGCTCCGTTCAAAATGAAAAGTCGTTTGGCATTTGATTGTAGCGTAGTATTTGCTTAATATGGGACGAAAGAGCGATTTATCTGAGGCTGTGAAATATCGTATTGTGTACTAGCACGAAATAGGAAAAACACAACTTTTTATAGCAAAAGAAGTGAAATGCTCTCAAGCAAGTGTGAGTAGAGTTTTGAGAGAATATTCTAATAATAAGTGTTTTCAAAATAAACACTTTAAAAGTGGTCGAAAGCCAGTAACTTCAAGAAGAGATGAAAGGCAATTGAAAAAGATTGTGAAGAAACATCGTTTTCGGAGTGTGAGATATGTGCATAGAAAATGGAAAGAAATGGGTATAAATGTCACCAAATCTAGAACACTACGACGACTTCTCAAATTAGGTTTTTGATCACGTGTGCCTAAGATAAAGCCATTCTTATCATCTAAGCAAAGGGCTGCTAGAGTTAAATGGTGTAAACAAAGGCTATTTTGGGATCACGACGATTGGAAAAAGATACTTTTCAGCGATGAAAGTGTGTTTTGTGTGTCTCACGGCAATCAAGGTATACGTGTCTGGAGACTCAAACATGAAGCTTATAAGAAAGAATGTTTAAAACGTTCGGTTAAATTTGCGACCTCTGTTATGGTATGGGGCTGCATGACTGCTGAAGGCCCAGGCAGGTTGTGTATTGTTTCCACAATAGTCAATTCAGAAGTCTATAAAGAAATTCTTGACCATTTCATGATTCCTTCAGCTGAGAATTTATGTGATGACGATTTCTTGTTTCAGCAAGATTTAGCTTCTCCCCACACTTCCAAATCAACAACTAAATGGCTCAAAGATGAGGACATACCTGTACTCCCTTGGCCTGCAAACTCACCCGATCTAAATCCTATCGAGAATTTGTAGGGAATTATGAAGAAACGACTTCAAGAAGTTGCGCCTAGAGACAAAAAAGAACTTATTTCTAGTATAAAGAGCATATGGGCGAATTTGGATAAAAAACATTGTGAACCTTTAGTTAAAAACATGCCAGAACGTTTAAGAGCTGTCATTAAAGCTAAGGGTGATGCAACAAAGTACTGATTAGCAAGTAAAAATACTTAGAGTTTAAATTATGTTCAATATATTTTCATTATTCTAATTTTTTGAACCATGTTAGAAAGTATTCTAATATTTTGAATTTTTTGTTGTTAGCTGATTTAAAAATATTTTCTATTTCATTGTAATGTTTTTACATTTTTATAATCTGCAAAATATGCAGATTCATATTATAGTACTTTATATTTGATATTGTTGATTATTTATTTGATAAATTTGATTTTCATTTCCCTTGACCGTATTTCTTTTCATTATTCTATTTTTTTGAATCGGAGTTGTAAAATAAGAAGTACAAAGTTAAGATTTCGGTTAATGTGAAAAAAATCAGCGTGCTAAACAAATTAAACACAGTTTTACGAATGGGATTCTTCATAAGGTCAATCCGTTACTAATCTCATGGATTTAGTGTTCTCTGTTTTTATTTTTTAAATAAATTTCTTTTGTAAATATTTTAAATTAATTCTCTTTAGATTAAAAATAACTGTCTGCTACTAGTTTTGTATGCTCAGATGTAAAATATATCTAACTGTTGGAAGAAACTAAGGAAATAAACCTTAAATACATAAAAAAATTGCACTGAATATGACTTTATTGCAAGAGAATTTACATTTCGGAATAAGATTACACAAAGTCATTTAATAAGACAACTTTTGATTGTTGATATTTTTATGTCTTGCTTAAGTGAAAAAGAAAAGTGAAAAATAACAATCAAGCAGATAATTGAATTTGATTTGTTGCATTTTTTTATAATTTAATTTCAAGTTCAATTTAAAAATTTTGTAGCCATAACTTGCCATGATTGACTTTTTGTGTGCGTGTTTAACAAGAAATTTAATATTTTGCCTTATCATGATGCAAAAAAGCATGTACATCCAAAAAAAGTAGAACCAAAGAAAATAAACTGGGCGTTAGATCTGACATTATAAGTTTTATACATTGTTAGCACCGCTCAACAACGAGGGTTTCTGTAATCCCCATTTAAATTGAGTGGCAGCATTTAAAAGAGCCCGTACTCGAATTCATGAATTTTTAAAACTAAACTGCGATTATTGATACACGGGATGGGAAAGAATCATATATTTAAAATGCACTCTTTAGAATGCGCTGAAAACAGCGGTTCGACTTCAAAAGGAGTCTAACATTAAACCTCAGGATAGCAGGTTTTTCCAACAAACGTAACAGCTAGAATTTTGGTTGAAGCTATATGGTATTGTGGGTGTGGGCGACAGTGGATCAGACGAGGTACGGCCAGCTGCTGCAGTGACTCGGGATGCCCCCAGGGGCAGAAATGCATAAGAAGATCTAGATATCAAAGCATTTAGATTTACGCGAGCAATGTCACTATCATAAATTCGACAACATTTTAAACTTGATATGGATGCAGTAGTATGAAGGGAATGAATTTTAGATGACAACTCTAGGCTCAACTCTTGCCATCCATTTAGACATTTGTTTCTAACCCTTCAAAATAGGTCATGTTTTCTGTATTGCTATCAATCCCGAGAAGTATCCAATTTTAAAAACAAGATAAAAAGTGATAAATAATTTTTTCTCTTGGTGCTCATGACTTCCATATGAGAATAAGGCTGAGAGATCAGAAGTTTTTTTTGCTACTTTTGTTACTGAGCAACAAACTGGCATAGCATTTGGAGTGACAATCTGGCAAGTGATCTGCTGGTCAGCTGATCAAATTTACTAGTTCTGTAACGTACTTTAATGACTTCAAGGTACGTAAATAACATTTTTGTAGCACATAATCAGGCCTACGACATTAAGTGGCAAAGGTGCAATTTACCAGAAAGCTAAAGCACAGTCACATTCTGCATGACTCCAACAACAATATGAACACAGATAGATAGTGTGTTCGACATATGCCTTTTTAGTAGACTTTGCTCCAATAGAGAAGATCTGTAAAGACGAATTGAGCCGTCACTGTCTGCCATTCTGCTATTTTAAGGCATGTTACACTTGTGGAGATATGTACATCACGAGACATCGATAACTTAATTAACTGTATGTCTCTCCAATTATCTGCTTTTAGAGAAGTCGAATGTGGTTTTATAATCTACTGAAATTAACATTCATTCGGTTGTTAATAAAACTTGAATTTATAATAATTTGTTAACCTAAGCAAACATTATTTACGTATCATGATTCATGATCGCGGTTCAATTGTTTCTCAAAAAATCAATTTTTCAAACCAAAGCGTTTCCAACCATGGATTGCTAATCATGGAACCTTATGATAACCCCTAACTAATTACCCCTAACCCCTAACCCCTAAATTATTGTTTAAATAATAAAATATAATTATATATTATTGATACTATTTTTAATTCTTTTTTGAATTTGGAAGATAGAAAAAATAAATCTGAAGAAACACCTTATTAGAAATGTTAAATATATTTTATATAAAGAAAATTATTCATCTCAATGTAAAAGAAAAAAAAGAAAAAAATCTCTGACAAACCTACAGGCATTTGTGAGAGTTTAATTATACTCTTGAGAAAGAAAAGAATTTGCCAGATAGGAAATAAATCTTATGAATTGTCTGTAAGAAAAGGATTTCCTTCAGAAATAATATTTTATAAACCCTAATATCAATATATATATATATATATATATATTTTTTTTTTTTTACTTCAACATTATTTTATTCAAAAAAAAGTTCTTATCATGTTTAATATTTGCTTTTAAATGCTTTTTGATAAATTGGAATAAAAAACAGAAATTAATATTCGAATAAACCCATAATTAAAAAAAATATATATATACATGTAGGTGTATATGTATGTATACGCATATATGTATATATATATATATATATATATATATATATATACATGTCTGGTAAATTTCATTTTATGCTCTATAAATAATTTGCTCTAAACTATTCTATTACTCAAACAAAATATTAAAAAATCTGTAATTGAATATTTAATTATGTTTTATATTTTTATTAAGAACTAATGCATGACGTATATCATTATAATTTTCAAAATGAACTTTATATTTTGAAACGTGTTATTATTAATAATTTCGTATTAACAACATCTTAATTTCTTTTATACAAGGTGTTTCACTACCAGACCGACAAACTTTGAGGGGTGATAGTAGACATGAAGACAAACATTATGAAATGGGAAACCATGGGGTGCAAACGTCTTCCGTAGGAGCCAGGGGCCATTATAGTTTAAGGTCCAAAATTTCAAACGATTATAAAAAACGGAAAAAGGAGGATTCGTTTGCGGTTTTTGCTAAAATTATTCTCTATATCACGTTTTGTTTGTAAAAACATTTTAAAGGTTACGTTCAAAAATTGTCGATAGAGGGCGCTTTAGACTTTAGAGTAACGAACAACTACTTTTTACCGTTATTTTGTGCATGAAGTTCAAATTATTTTAAAGTTTAGACTTTAACTTAAATTTTAATCCCAAAATCGGAAACATTGGGATCGGGTAACTGTCGAAAATTTAACTGTGAACAGAGGGGCGGATTTTAAACATTCATAAACATTATACAAACTGATCGAGTTTGTTGCTGTTTCCGTGTAGTTCATTCCCTTGGTAATTATTTTATTAAAAAAGACTTACAGCTCTTGTGTATCCACTTTTTGATAGAGTGCGCTTCCGACACATCTCCGAAATTTCAATGGCATTACTCCTGAGTGTTTTACTACAAGAACAACATATTTCTAGGAAGTGTTAGGGATGCAAAGAAGACTCGGAATCATAATATAATGTAAGGTCAAAAATGTCTTTTTTACGAGTTAGGGTTAAAAGAAGCAGAGAAAAAAGCCACATTTCTACTATACGTTCTGTCAGAACTTCTGGTAAAAGCACATGTTCCTCTTTCGTTGCGCCACTCTATAGCACGATGGAGCTCCTCCACATTTTACCAATGATGTTCGCAGACACCTCAACGCAACATGTGGCCATCGGTGGATAGGTAGTGGTGGCCCGGTTCGTTGGCCTGCCAGATCGTCGCACCTACTTCATTATATTAATTACTTTTTGTTACATACCATTATTTTATTACTGTATAATTGTTCTGTAATTTTTTTAAATAAACATTGTTGGGTGGGGTTAGTTGAGCTCAAAACAATTGGTAGCCCCCCCCCCCCCCACAACCTGGCTCAATCTGAATCTGAATCAGTATGGACTTCTTCTGCTGAAATCTAATGAAAAATGAAGGTATGAGACTCCTGTTCCGTCAGTGGAAGGCCTGTCAGCTCGAATTTCTGTAGCTGCCAGAAAGCTATCCGAGTTGCTAGGAATCTTTCAAAGCGTAAGGAATTGCATGCGACGCTGCTGTAAAGCATGCCCGACTACTTCTGGTCGTAATTTCTGATACCTTTTTTCGTAAAACCTTTAACTAAATTGCTTTCTGCCACATCAACGTGTTGCTCTTTCACTACCTGTTTCTGTTGCGGTTTTCTCTGCTTCTTTTAACCACAGCTCGCTAAAAAAGGCATTTTCAATACTACATTCCTATGTGATTCCGAGTCGCTTTGCATCCCTAAGACTTCCTGGAAGTATGTTGCTCTGGTAGTAAAACAAACAGGAGTAATGTCATTGAAATGTCGGAGATGTGTCGGAAGCGCCTTCTATTAAAAACTGGATACACAAGAGCTGTAAGTCTTTTTAAATAAAATAATTACCAAGGGAATGAACGACACGCAAACCGCAACAAAATCGATCAGTTTGTATAATGTTTATGAATGTTTAAAATCCGCCCCTCTGTTTACAGTTAAATTTTCGCCAATTACCCGATCCCAATATTTCCGATTTTGGGATTAAAATTTAAGTTAAAGTCTAAACTTTAAAATAATTTTAAATTCCATGCACAAAATAACGATAAAAAGTAGTTGTTCGTTACTCTAAAGTCTAAAGTGCCCTCTATCGACAATTTTTTAACACAAGTTTTAAAAAGTAGATTGATAAGTTTTCTCAAGTAAGATAGAGAAGTTTTCTCAAGTACATAAAAAGCTTTTTTTTACGTTTGATTTAGAATATTGACATCTGGGCTTCTTCAATGAAGATAACGCTTTCTTTAAGCTCCCTCAAAAACATTACCTCAGGCATCATCATAATGCCATATACTATAAATCTTGCTTATATTTGCATAAAAAGTAGCTCGGATATTTCGAAATAGTTTATGCTGAGTCAACTGACTTGATTGTGCATTTAAAAAGATGAATGCATGTTACTACTCTCGTAACAAGAAAATTGATAATATTATAACGGAAAAGAAATCATTTTGCTAGAATTTTATTAAATATGTTTAAAAATATTTGCATTTAACCTTTAATAGCAATATAATATGATATGCGAATTTTTGAGAGTTCTGATATACATAAAGATTTATCTCCTTTCAATATTTATTTCAAAAATTAATCATAGATTTTTCTTTTTAACCACTTCACTGTTTTGCTCGTACGTCGTATGGGCAACCTGTTTTTGAGAATCAATATGTTTTTGCCCGTACCACGTATGGGCATCCATGCTGCAATCATAATTTTTTAACTTTCACCAGTAAAATTTTATTGTAAATTTTGAATTATTTAATCCGAGTATTTTTCTGATTTAATTAGGCAAAACATTCTGTTTTGAAAAACCTGTGATAAAAGATTAAAAATTCTGTAAAAGACATTATTTGATTTTATATATATCTTTATTTATATAAATCCTCTGTGCGTGTGTATGTAACTGAACTCCTCCTAAACAACTGGACCGATTTTAATGATTTTTTTTGTGTGTGTTCCAGTGGATTCGAGAATGGTTTAGATTTACATTTCATCGACATTGATTCAGTACTTTTTAGTAATTAGGCAAAAAGTAATAATTAGTGATTTTTCGCTAATTAAAACTGTTGAATAAGTTCACTGAACGGAGTGCGGACGGAATGGACGAGCGGTCTAAGGCGACAGTTTTAAGTTGTGGTTTTCGAAGAAAGACATCGTGTGTTCGAACCCCCTTCCTGACATACGTGTATGATTTGCAATATTTTTTTCTGTATTATAATTTTAATTAACTGACTTCAGAAAATCGTAAACTTTTAACTAAGAAGAGTCGGTGCCAGCCAAAACAAATTTCAAAATTAAAATTAAGTACCCAATGCAAATCTTAATATATATACCAGCGAGCTACGCCCACTAGCTGGGCCACTTTTTCCAAACGAACCTCGATATTAAGCAGTATATAATAAGCAAAAAAAAAAAAACATTTAATAAGCAAGTCTTGGTGTACGAATCCTCAAGCAAAAAAAAAGTAAATTAAAGAGCTACGGTTGTTATGCGCCCATTTCCCGTTGAAAATATGTGACTTCACACGGTGGGCGGTACGCGCACTTGAAAAAGAAGATTGTGTACCAGAGCCATGGTCGCTTCGCGCCCATCGTCCTGTTAAAAATATTTGGTTTTGCACGGTTGGCGCTACGCGCCCATAAGACATTTTTTTGTACTTTTTGGTTCATCATAAGAAGACTTTTACGCAGATTCTGAATATATAATCAGTTTTTTCTACTTTAAAAACTGTCTGCATGAAGGTTTAAGAAAAATCGCGCAAAAAAAAGTTTCGGTATATTTTCTCTGCGGCCCCCTGTTTTATTTCTAAGTTCAATATTTTAGCAAAAACTACGGTAAATAATCGACGGCAAGTCAAAAAAAAAAAAAATTGATTCGGAACAAAGAGGACTTAGCGCGGGGAGAAAAAGTGGTTTTCGGCTGGTTCTTCTTTTTGCGCTCTTAGCCAAAGGAGAAAAGTTCTAGTCATTCACTGCAAGGTGGCACAGTATAAGGCGAGCTCTTTTTGGGAAATGAGCCTTTTTGCGTTCCGTTTCCCGAGGGGTGTTTAATTCATAACTTTTTTAATTTTGGTCCCACGGTCTCGAAAATGCCCGACTTTCCCAGAAATTTTTAAAATCGTAAGACACCTCTCGTGACTTCCAACTCGCCCGCGTTCCGAACTGTATTCGGCTTCAAGCAAACAGACAGACACACAGAGGCACACGGATTTTATTAGTATAGATAATTCTTCTGTCAGTGTGTATCTGACTGAACTCCTCCTAAACGACTGGGCCGATTTTAATGAAATGTTTTGTATCGGTTCCCGTGGATTGTAGATTGGTTTAGATTCACATTTCATCGAAATTGATTCAGTGCTTTTTTAATAATTAGGCAAAAACTAATAACGTTAGTGATTTTTAGCTAATTAAAATTGGTGAATAAGTTCGCTGAATGGAATGCGCACAGAATTGCCTAGCGGTCTAAGGCGCCAGATTTAAGCACTGGTTCTCGAAGAAACAGATCGTGTGATCGAACCTCACTCCTGACATACGTGTGTGATTTACAATATTTTTTCTGTATTTCAATTTTAATTAACAGACTTCAGAAAATCGTTAACTTTTAACTAAGAAGAGAAAATAAACTTTTCTATAAAAAATTTAACTGACTTCAAAAACTACTGCACGTGAAAAAAAATTTCCTTACATAAATTATAATAAGATATTAAATTAAGAGTGTAGTATTTATAATACGTATTATTATATTTATGTACATTCATTCGATTTTTTGGAGTCGATGCCAGGATAGAGTCTGACGGGTCTACTGTATATATATATATATATATATATTGATCAGTTAAGTGATTAAAAGATGTACTTTGAAAAATAAATGCAATTTACGCAATTGTATTAGAATATAGAATATGTTTCTAATTATTTATTAAATATTTCTTATACCACTTGATGCATATTTATTAAAGGACATAAGAAGAAGATAGTTATATTTTCAGTCAAAGACTTTTCAAGCATAATTTAATATTTAAAAGTTTGAATGTAAAAGTTTCAAATGCAAAAGAAGATTTTAAATTTCCTATAATCATTTCAAGGAAAAGAAGTAGTACTAGAGTTCACAATATTTCCTTCTAATATGCATAATGCATTATTATTAATCTGCTTTATTCGCTGCTTTGTCTTCTTTTTTTTTAAGTCTCAAACGCCCTAAGGCTTTTATCAATTAAAATAACTATCTCTTTGTATGTTATCGGTAATTTATATTGTCTATATCACAAAATTGACACTCATAAGCTTTTTTATTCATCCAAGCTCTTTTTTGGGTATATTTTTTTATATTATATTCAGAAGCTTCTAAATAATTGAAATCTTCATAAAGATTTTTATCACTGAATTTCGAAATTTATAAGTATATATTTTAATTTACAATTTACATTAATAATACTATATTTTAACTACATAAAATACTTCATGTTGTGCTACTTTTAGCTGTAAAGGGTATTTTGTGTCTGTATATTTTAAAAAAGATTTTTATGGAAAGTAAATATTAATTAAATTACTTTTATCAAACATGTCTGTGGTGTTTGGGAAGGAAGATGAGAAGGAGATGAGAAACACTTATTTTTTGTTTCATCTCAGAAGTAGGCTAAGTGATATAAATGGATGAAATACATTGCGCTGGATGAAGGCCAGCAAACGACCCAAAAAAAAGGCTACCATTATAGTTTTTCTTAAAATAGTGAAAAAAGCTTTAATCTTGATGATAATAATTCAAAGCAAAATTATAAAAATATAAAATGATAAGAAGAAAAAGATTACCTGTAATTTCTTGGCTGATGAAGATGAAATTCAGGTAGATAAATGCACAGGTATTGAGACACAAATGAAAAAAGTATATTGAAGAGAACAAATATTTTTTATTTATTATCATATGAGAATTTCTTCAAGCATTGAATATTCTATATATATATATATGTACTTGTTTCATACACTTTCTTATATAAATAGAACTTTTATTATTTCGTTGCAAAAATTTCCACAAAGGTGATGTATATGAGTCGACATATTCTAGAACAACTCTTCTTCATAATATATTTTTATATGCATTTTCTTAACATGAATAAACATTTTTCTTAATCGATACAGAGATAACATTCTTCTCAGAATATCAATTTGATATTACTTCAAAAATATGCCTGGACAAATCACAAAGAGATGTTTCAATATTTACCCTTGGGGACGCCGTTCCATATACAAATAATTAGGGGAAGAGGGGGATACTTGAGCCATTTTTTGAATTTTAATTTTTTTAATTTTTTTATATTTTTTTAGAATAAAATAAAATATTGAAAATGAAAATTTGATATTTTTTCTTCAACTAAAAAACACTTTCAATTAATTTTGAACTATTTTTCTATGTATAATAAATGTTTATATTTTGTTTTGCATCGTGGCTCAAGTATCCCCATGGCGGGGATACTTGAGCCATGCTGAAGGGATACTTGAGCCACTAAGGAAAAATACCTACAAAAGTAATTTTTTTCGCTTTATTTTTGCACAAACATTTTACAGAATGATAAATTATGAAACGTAAAGTCCTTCAAAACCAATTGAGAAAACAAAGCTAGTATTACGATCATTTTTTGTCGTTAAAACTGGTTGTCGGAGGATAATTTCAACTTGAGTTATAACGACGGTAGAAACATCCTCAGTTCAGAGCCATTTAAATTTGGAATCTGCAATTCTTCGTGCAAATTTCATTTTCAAAATATTAAGCACTTATCCAACAAATATTTTTACAGTTTTCTTTCTGGCATATTTTATTAGTAACGAACCGTCAATAGAAGGTTTTCTTTTCACATCATCGCCATCATTGACAGAATTTTCCTTTAATGATATTGTCGAACTCATGCTTTTAATTTAAAAGCTGTCGGATTTTTAGCCAGATGTATCATTCTACTATTTCAAACACTTTTTGGAGTTCACAGGAAAAGATTTTGTCTTCCTCTTTGGCTCCATGTAGGTAAGTTTGAACTGGGATTTTTGTTGCTTTTCTTGTTTTTTGTGCGCTCTTTTTACCAATTTTTCTTCAATTTTCTTAGTTTAAAAAAAAGTTACCGAAACAGAGGTTACGATTTCAATATAAAATATTAATCTTAAAACGTTATATTAAAAAAATAATATTTTAATATGTTGGACCTAACTAATTAAAGTATTAGAGATTATAGCCTGTAAAACCGTTTTAAAAAGTTATTTTAATTTAATGAAAGTTAAATTGAAAACTATGTTTACATTTATCTAGACAGGCTACTTTGTTAGTCAAAATGAAAAATAAAATAGGTATTTTCATTTAAAAAATATACATTTTTAAACATTTTTAGATCGTTATTTTTTAAGAAAAAAAATAAAATGGAAAATTATTCTCCCTTTTATCCAGAAAAATATCTATTAGTGAATATAAGAATTGAATTTTATTTTTTGTTTGTTTCACCCATGTTTAATTTCTAGTGGGGATGGTTGAGGCATGGCTCAAGTATCCCCACTCTCATTGGCTCAAGTATCCCCACTATCACTATTTTTGTTTCCCAGAGTTTTACTAAATAAAGCATGCAGCTATTAGAACAATTTTAGACTCAAAATACAATTGAAATTATGCTTATTGAATGTATGTATATAGTTGCAACTTTAAACAAAACTTTGATTACAAAAAAACAAAAAAGCCATGCACCCAAATATTTACTTCAGATAGGGAAAAGACAACTATTAATCACTATATTTTCAAAATGGTACCAAGATGTGTGATTTCTTTTTTACATGTTCAGAACTATAAATATGTTATCATATTGGCAGTTTTAGAAAGAAAAATTAACCAAATGTAGAGATAATAGGGGTGGCTCAAGTATCCCCTATGCTCAAGTATCCCCACTCTCCCCTATATATATTTATGGCCGAATCAAACATGAGATGAAGAGGGATTGAATTAAGCTTGATAATAGATTGATGATAATTCTTTGAGGATAACTATGACAACACTTAAACCAACTTGAGTAGCCAGAAAAAAAAGGAAAACCAAAAGATTTAGGATGTGGTGGACGGGGAACCTAACTCCTCGCAGCATTAAAAAAACAACATCCTTGTAAACAAACTTTGAGTAGCTGGTATGGAGCAACGGTCACGTACAATCGCCTTGGGGCGGGCACACTTGCCCCGGCTTCCGCTAAATTTCTCGGCATCTGAGAAACTTCTCGACACATGTCAACTCAACTGCCTCCAACACTACTCGGCTCCGACTGCGCAACTGCTCTCGTAGCTCAGAGCCAGGAGGGAAAAAAACAAGGGTAAACCCGGGATACGCCAAGTTGGCAACGTTCGAATGAGGAGAGCGAGGAAAAAAATAAGCCAAGTTATGATTCAATGTATAGTGAAATATGGATTTAATAAGGAAAAAAATTGATAAACACTTAAAGAAGAAAGGCCAAAGCAGGTGGCCAGGCACTTTGTTGGTTAAACCACGTCACCTGCGGAACATAATTTGATAGGTCAAGAGGCGTGCCAGATTAACCGGAAATACCACCCATAGAACAATCCAGATTTTTCTAGAAGCTTTTCCAAACCGGAAGGAATGAATTCAAAACAAGATTTTACCGGTTTAGAACATTCGATAGCTAGGTAAGGAAGAAAAACTTACAGGCGATGGCATCAAAAGAAACGAAATCGAAATAATATTTAAATTGAGAACATTAATAAAAAGAGATGATAGGAAATAAAATAGTTAATAAAATTGAATTAAAATAAAAAATATGGGGGGGTTAACGAGCAACCACCACAATGTCTTCAAATATATCTATATATTGCTTTCTAATAATATGGGATTTTACTATTCCAAAACCCTTTATCTACCGCATTATGAATTCATGAAAATTTTACATAAAGCATTTTATGTAAATTGTTTAAAGTAAATTAAAACGTACACATAAACACTTAATTATTTTTGAAGGATTTTAAAAGGTTGGAAGGATTAATTAAAATTGAATTTACCGGGATTTTTTGCAATAATTATAACCCCGACCCAAATCTTTTATTTTAAATTGTTTTTTCAGTATTTTGTAGAACTTTAAAATGTACAAATATATTGTTCTTACAATATCAATATAGTAATATTTTCGAATTGAAAAATTCTTATCTTCTCTCTCAGCGTGAAGAAAGCTGAAAAGATACAAAGACCAAAGAAATCATCCTTTTAAAAATATTTTAGTTTTGTGTAACCAATGATGCTTCTGGAACAAGATAACGTAATGTATCTGTAGCTCATTCTAAACAGTATTACAACTAATCGAAGCATTAAAAGAATTTTATAATAAGTTATTATAATGGTGCTTATAAGTACCGTCGTTAGATAAATGGTTATAATAAAGTAGTATGTAAAATATATTCAGCATTTAAATTTCGCTTTTAATTAAAATTTCACAACATTCAGATGAGAAAATCAAGGATTTTTTTCGACATCATTCTGCACTACAAAATATATTCACTCTTGATGTTGATGTTCTACTGTTGTTTTATGTTTCATATTGTTAAAATTACACTGTGCTATTGATATACAGGGCGTCCAGCAAATAACACCCTGATTTCAAAATTAAATTTCTCAAAAACAAAGATCGATAGGTAAACGGTTTTTTCATTAGGTAAGCTGTAAAAATCTTATATAGTTATTTGAAACAGTGAATACTTTGAAAAAATTGCGTTCTCATTGCATAGAATGCTTTAATTTGACATTTTTCTTGTTTTAGATTGCCTGCAGAGAATAGGTTTTCAGCTTACCGTGCATTATTTTAAAGATTTTTCGAAATAAATTTTTAGAATTTCGAAATTTCAAAAATTTAATTTAAAAAAACTATGAAATATGGCCATTTAAGCCGAAAAACACATTATCTGGCAGCAATCTAAAGCAAGAAAAATGTCAAATGAAAGCATTCTTTGCAATCAGAACACAATTTTTTCAAAAATATTTACAGATCGAAATTTTTGTATACGATTTTTACAGCTTATCTGATAAACAAACCGTTTACTGCATAATTCTATTGATCTTTGTTTTTGAGAAAATTAATTTTGAAATCAGGGTGTTATTTGCTGGACACCCTGTATCTGATAATTATCTTACATATTTCATAATTCAAGTTGTATTGTACTTTTAAAAATCTTTTTCATTTCTCATTTCATTTAATATATTTATTGCATATGGACTTGTCTGTACATTCCGTTTAATATAACTCATTTTTATTGTTATTTTAACTTTAATTGATTCTCCATTATTTCATTTCATAGATTAACTTGCATTTTGTATGTAATCATCTGCATTTTTCATGCTTAACGATAAAGTTTTCCCTTATATTGGATTTCTGCATTGTTCAAAATAGATTTTCTAATTTATATTTGCTACACACTTATAGCAATATACTATGATTATATAATGATTATGTTTTTCCTGAAATCTTTTCTCATAAAAGATAAATAAATTTATATTTTATTTAATGCATATTATATTTTGCCATTGTTTGTGATAGACTATTATCTACCCAAGGAATATAGACTCGAAGGGAGTATGTACTCCGTGGTTTACTCTCTTAGAGAATCTAACACTTAGAAATACAGTGATCGAAAAAAATAATATACATTCAATAAATAATCCGGCCAACACGATTGGTTTAAATTTTGATTATTTACATTATTTATTATAAAAAATAATAATATTGATAAATAATGTTATTTTAGTAACTGAAAAATTATACATTAGGTACATAAATAGAGTTATAGATGCAATAAAATCTCATTTTAACAAATATTAAAGACATATCCTGTAAAAATACATACATTCAGGACGTCTACATATGACTTTTTCTGTTAAAATGCCAGCATTATAAAAAGTCTCTTCATTACTTTAATGCTAAATCCCATTTACCATTAAAGTAGATCTTTTATAATATTTTAACCATTTGTAATGTTCTTGATAGTATATAGGATCCATAAAATTTTATTATCATTAATAAAGTTAGTTGAACACACGCCAAGATCTCTAAACTTACATATGTCTAAGATTAAGGAAATAAATTTCTTTGCAGAATGAGCTTAAATTTTGGATTACATTGCATGAAGATTGAATAAATCGATTCATATTAAAAAGTAAATTTGTTACTGTTTTATTTATTCCAGTTATTCGTTATAATCATTTTTTTATAATACCATTTTCGAAGGAATAATGAACAGTTTTAAAAAAGAAAATTATTTCTGTAAGCTTTAAATGCAGGGATCTAAATGAATTCCTTCTAAATTTATTATACAAACTTTAATGATATTTTATGTATTTTGCGTACAAAATCATTTGCAAAAATTTTAACACAGGTAACAGTGCGGTACATCAAAATGTACTTTGTTTTGTGCTGGCATTGAATTTGCCAAATAAAAATTTAAAGAACACAATTTTTATCCAACATTGTTATGAAATAAACGTAAATTTTTAATCTTGAATAAAATGCATTTAGATTTCAATATTGAATTCATATACTGGGCGTCTATATTCATATATATTTCATAGACAGGGCGTTTATAAATTCATGGCACAAATTTTAAGGATTGGTACAGGAAACTCTAACACTAATTTATAGTACAGAAATGCATGGCCGCAAGTGACGCATTGAGGTACAAACAACTGAGGGAGGAGCAATTTGGAGCTTTTTTGGCAATTTGAAGCTTTTTTTTTCAAAATTTTTCAGTCATACAGAATATTCCTATATTATACTAACCTTTATTTCAGACAGACATTTCATGATTACACAAAGAAATAATCGTCTATGAAAATTTCTGGTATAAATTAAAAAAAATTATTAAACAAAACTCACAAAACTCGTTTACTATTTCTTTTCAGGTAATTTCTGCGCTTAATAGATTTTCATATTTAGCAATTTTTTTCTTAATTCAAAAAATTCGATTTCGTAGCTCAAATTTTCACAGATTTATGTTTACGTAATTATGAAATAACTGTCTTAAATAAAAAAAAAATAGTATATGAAATTTCTGATGTGAATGTGAATTTTTTAGGAAAAAAAGTCATCAATTTCCTGATGTTTGTACCCCAACCCGTCATTTACACCCATACATTCCTATATAATGAATGCTTATTGTAGTGTTTTTTACCAAAACTTAAAGTTTGTACAATTAATGTATAAACACCATGTGTATCAATATTCATTCTGCTATGTAGTTATTGACTTTTGGCTTAAAATCTACCAGCACAGCTATCTATTTTGAAATATTTGCAAATGGTTTCATCATTATTAATTCCAAACAGTAAACCTTCCTATTCCTAAAAGAAAAAATCACATTTTCGCATCATTAGATAAAATGTATGGGAAAAGCTAAATATGGCGTAAAAACTAGATATTCAAAAAGTAAATATGATACAATTTCCATAAGATGACATCTCTTTAATGTTATTGTTTTAATAAAAAATGATAAAAAATGATAGGTAATTATTTCCAACTTCTCTGGGACAAATTTCTTTAATTTAAATTCTTCGGGTATTACCCATTTATTATATTTTATTCATTTATATATTTGCAGTGCTAAAAATAAATAAATAAATCTTGACATTTTAACTACAATCTTAATAATCAAATCTTCTATTTTATTTTTTCACTTTTAAATAGACGAGACGGGTGAAAGTTTCTATGAAGAGCTGGCTGTATAGAATCATGGCCCTTGAAGCTTGACTTGATTTTCTTTCTTTATTTTCTCTAGCTCTGGAAATGGTTTGAAAACAGAGATTTTTTAATTCTTTTCTCTACAAAATAAATAAATAAATAAATAAAACATTTCTGGTGCACATAGATGAAGTAGAAAGCTTATCATCGTTGAACAATCTCGTGCTTTGACTTTATTAGGACAAAATGCTCCTGTAAATCATAAAGTCTTAGATGTACAAGATTCCGGGAAAACTTTCTATGTTTTAAAAATTACAAGGATACCATATAGCAGTATACCAAAAATAAAAATCGGTTCATAAAGACTAAGAAAAACTTCAGCCATATATGATATATTTTTTTAACCCTTTCCGGCGATCTACTCTTTTAAAGTTGGAATTTAAAGAAAAAAAATTAGGCAATTTATTTAGGCCTAGAGGAGTACACAGGTATTGTTTTGTAAAGATTGCACTAACCATTTTAATTATACAGCTGTTGCCGAAGTGGAAACCTCCCATAAGTAAAGCATTGATAAGCGTAGTGAGAAGAGCATTGCTGTGAAGCGCGTATTACAGTAAAATATTTTACCTATTATTTAAAAACTGTAGAGTTTGATCTCTGTGGTGCAGCCATCTAGAAGTCATAAGAAAAATTTAAAGTAGCCATTAGAGTTGATTTTAAAATATTCACGGAGTTTTTGTGCCTCTAAACAGAGGGAACTTTAGGTGTTGCCGACCCGGCAACACTGCGCTTTAAGGGGTTAAAACGTGACATACTTAAAATACCAAATATAATATCTGCAAAAATAAAAAAAAGCGAATATTACTAATGAATATATTTTAGTTAGTATCGCCTTTCAGAAAATTCACATTTTTCAATGAATGTCATTTTTTTTCAAGGCACTGTATTTGACTAATATACATTTCAAGCACACAAAATTTTTATTTACTACAGGTAAATTTTAAATCTTGAAAAGACCTACGCTTTTAGATTAAATTTTTTTTAAATCATTTTGGCACATTTAAAAAATATATATATATATTATTTAAGAAACACATTTGTAAACAATAATTTTTCGTTTCAGGGATTTTTCATAAAAAAGAAAATGAATTCATGTTCTTCGAAAATACTACCCTGAATCGAATATACACTTTTATTTCCTGAAACTTAACGATCTACAAACGGAAGCATGCATGAATAATTTTAAAAATATTTTTATTTGCGATTGTTGTGTTCTTTGATTTTGAGAAAGAGGAAATTTGTTTATGCTTTTCATATTTAACTCCGAAGAATATATTTTCTGTTGTAAAAATTGCGAAATTGTTTAGAAAATTCAAAACACTTGATTTTCTATAAACATCTAGCCTTTATTATATAGTAGTGCGTTTTGAATATTTTTAAATGAAAAATTTTCGCATGAATTAACAAATATATCAAACATAATGTACTTCTTATCAAACATAATGTTTATCTTCTTTTTATTTCGAATATTGTTTTTTAAAATTGTGTACATTATATAGAGATTTTATTTTTTTTATTTTCATCTGAAACCTTTAAAATGGATTTATATTTATTATAAAGAAAAACAACAAAGAATGTTTAAATGTGATAATATGAAACACGTAACATAAATCAATGACTTTCTTATACATTTCTTTTCTATGATTAGGTGTACTTAATAGATATTCGGAAAATTTATATGAAATTATGAAAGCTTTAACGGAAACGGGTACTATCATTTACTAAAACTTAAATATATGACTTATTGAAACATTTCATTTACCCTTAAAAAAAAAGTCCTTCCGGCAATGCCGGGAGGAAGAGGTAGCGTTCATATACTTGTTTATTTAATTTAAATTCAGTTATATAAATCAAATATACGAAGCTCAAAATAGTGGAACACGATTATGTAAGATTGAACACTAGTTTTTGTCAATACTGAATATTAATAGGAATTTTTAAAACTAGTCATCTTTTATTAAACCTGGTTTTATTTTAAGCGATTTATAGGGTCACCAAATTCCACGATGTCCATTTTAAAGCAGCATGATTGATAAAAAAAACAAATGAGCTTGATCGAAATCTTAATTCATGTGAACATACACACTCACATCGAAATCGATTAATATATATACGAGTGCTGTCGCAAGCAAATTGACTTAAAAAAAAAAATGTCACCCACATTAGAAATTCAAACTGTTATATCCCAAGCGTTTTTCAAGATAAAGACAAAGCAAAAAATGCTCCGGAATTCATTATTAAGATAAATAGTTTAGAAAGAAACTTTTTTTCAATTTCTAATTTTTTGTTCATACATCATTATACATTTAAAAGATTTTTGATAAATTTAAATGGCCGCCATTTTGAAACAAGTTGCCGGCTCCTTATGTACCATGAACAAACGGAGTTATATTCAAATCAGTCTATAAGTATGCGTGTTAACGCGTGAAAAATTTCAGACCGTTTCAAAATGTCAATCTCACTGGAAATTGAAAGTGCTAAAACTCAGCCATTTTTCAAGATATAGATGAAACAAAAAATGCTCAGGAATCTTTGTATCAAGTCAAAACACAAAAGAAAAATCTATCTTCATTTCTTACTTTTTTGCACCTAATTTTAAAATTTAAATTAAAAAAATAATATTCCGGCATTTTGAAACAAGACGGCGGTTGGAACTGGCCAACAAATTCGGTCCAGGCATCAGTATGTCCTATCTACGCACCAAGTTTTTTCCAAATCAGTGTATAAATACGCGTGTTATCACGTGACGAAAAGCGGATCATTTCAAAATGTGAGCAACACTAGAAATTAGAAGATCTATAACTAAGACATTTTTTAAGATACAGACGAAACAAAAAGTGCTTTGGAATCTTTGTATCAAGGTCAAATGCATAAAAGAAAAATCTTTTTCAAATTCTCACTTTTTTGTACCTAATTTCAAATTTTATTTTTTTTTAATTTAAATGGCCGAAATTTTTAAACAAGATGGCGGATGAAACTGGTTAACGATCTCGGTCCAGGCCTTATTAAGTTCTAAGTACACACCAAATTACATTCAAATCGATTTATAAATACGAGTGCTATCACGTAACAAAATCAGATCGTTTCAAAATGTCAGCTATAAGAAAAATTCAAAGTGCTTAAACTCAATCATTTTTTAAGATATAGACATAGTAAAAAGGGTTCTAGAATCGGTGTTTTAGGATCTAACACATAAAATAAAAGTATTTTTGAACTTTTAATTTTTTCGCATTAATTTTTAAATTTTAAATTTTTAAAATTTTTTAACTGGCTGCCATTTTGAAACAAGATGGCGGATGATGCTGGCCAATGAACCCGGTCGAGATATTTGTATGTACTATGTACATACTAAGTTTCATTCAAATCGGTTCATAAATACGTTAGTTATAGCATGACAAAAATCAGATCGTTTCAAAATGTCAGCCATAAAAAAAATTCAAAGTGCTATAACTCAATCATTTTTTAAGATATAGACAAAGTAAAAAGTGTTCTGGATATGGAGTTTCAAGATCTAACACATAAAATAAAAATATTTTTCAACTTTTAATTTTTTCGTATTTAATTTTAAATTTTAATGTTTTTTAATTAAATGGCCGCCATTTTTAAACAAAATGGCGGATGATGCTGGACAACGAATTTGGTCGAGATATTTGTATGTACTATATACATACCAAGTTTAATTCAAATCGGTTCATAAATTCGTTAGGTATAACATGACAAAAATCAGATCGTTTCAAATTGTCAGCCATAAGAAAAATTTAAAGTGCTATAACTCAGTCATTTTTTAAGATATAGATAAAATAAAATGTGTTCTGTAATTGGTGTTTGAAAATCTAACACATAAAATAAAAATATTTTTCAACTTTTAATTTTTTCGTATTTAATTTTAAATTAATTTTTTTTTTTTTAAATGGCCGCCATTTTGAAACAAATATACCAAAGTTTTTTGGAAGTGCTTTCCTCCGGACGGCTGCAATAGGTAGCTTTTTACTTTTTGTAATGAAAGCTCCCTAAAATGTGGATAATTGCCACTTTTTTAAAATTATTAAATGCTTTTTGCACAAATTTTCAATGCAATTGAAAAACGAATTTCAATACAATTGAATAATTTTAAATATCTCATGATGCAAATAAACGACAATTTTTATAATTGTTTTGCATATCATTAATATTTTAAAAGTATTTCATAAGTATTTCATTTATTTTTATACATATTTAAATATATGTGTTAGATTATATATAATATTTACGACAATGGTGAAATATTGCAGCTGAATTCATCAAAATCCTAGGATAATGGCAGATGTTGACAGGATACGTAACTTTTGCACAAGACAATTGAATTAAATAATTTTTTGATAATAGTTGAGATTGGCTAAACCCAATAAAAACTCCAGGATTCATTGCGCATTCGGAATTATTTTGGATGGTCAGATCATATATATAGTAAGACAAAAGTTTAGAAACTCTGTTAGTTTCACTGTTATAACAGAGTACGAAGTCATTTTGAAATGTTCTTTCAGCCACACATAAAAACTTAATCAATTCCCACATTTATGACCGTTCCCGTAGAGTGTTCATAATAGAGCACAAATTCCTTTTTCATGCTAAAAAACATCTTAAATAAACAAATTTAGACGTTCTGCTAAGCGATAAGGTATCTGGAAATATAGTCTTAAGAAAAGTCGAACAGCACAGAAATCTATCCTCTGAGTTCATGCATGCCGCATATTTTGAGCATTGCACAGGATGACAGATTGGAATGTCAACATCAGGACCGAACATTTTTCAGGAACGAACCACACGGCGGAATGAACTCGATTACACAACCACTGGAGAGATAGAGAAAATGATAATAGGGAGTAAGTTTCACACCTGTCAACAGAAGAATTGCGATGTACTGTGTCCAATGTAGGGAAAATGCGCTTGAAATTGATTCATTAAAAGAAATTAAAAGTGAAAATGGTAAAAATAGCTTTTAAAAACATTCCAAAAAATAAATAATCAGATTCTCTCATAATATCAAAGCTTTTGGTAGTTGATATAAATTTATGAAAGAGACAAAATTTTTATATTACGATCTTTAATAAGATAAGTATAATTTTATATGTTTTAGAATTAAGATATTAGTTAGGTATAAATAGTAGATATTATTAAGAAATAGGGTAGATTTGAATACGCCAAAATTTAAGAAAAATTTAAATGAATATTACAAATTAAAATTTTTATACAATGTATATAAGGTACCCTGGGGTAATAACGCCACGTTAAGGTTCTACCAATTTACACGGCTCAGTTTTAGTTTGTATATTTCAAACAAATATATGATTTGATACAGCAACTCATTGACTATCTATATAAAAAAAATAA
The DNA here is from genome assembly GCA_964019185.1 of Maratus speculifer. Taxonomy (NCBI): domain Eukaryota; kingdom Metazoa; phylum Arthropoda; class Arachnida; order Araneae; family Salticidae; genus Maratus; species Maratus speculifer. The sequence goes on along the minus strand of OZ025297.1, from coordinate 248,654,206 downwards.
TTTAACAGATATGTATTCATAAAATGTAATGGCGTTTTTTCTTGACCAATGCTATTTGGCGTTAATACCCACCTATATGGGTAATAACGCCATGCAAACAAAACTATAAAATAAGATGGAATAATGGCATGTAGATTGCCCAATTCTAAAAATTCAAACTCTACAGCTCTAGAAATTGACAAATTGCAATCTAAGCTATTGAAAATGTACAATTTTTTTGTGACTCTGAAAGAAAAAGAAAGCTGTGGTGGTGGCGGGGGGAGGAGGCAAAAGAATATCAGATTCTAAGCTACGTTTTGCCTAAAAATGACCATTTGAATAGAATTATTAGAAACATTGCACGGATTATTTGAATCAGTATTTATATTCCCATGTATGCATTCTATGCGATAGAAAATATTGATTTTTTGTAAAAGTGAAAAAAAAGGAGTGAGAGTGAGCTTCAACAGAATTTTAACACCCTGTGTCTCTCTATGCTTAAAAAGTCCCGCTTAAATATGATTATAAGAAACATTGCATGGTTTTAACCATTCATAATGTAATATTTTAATCATGTGAAGTTTTGTAATAACTAGAGTTATATGTAATAAATATTTTTGTTAAACCTTAACTGCTGTTAGCGTCTAACATACCACTGAGTTTTTCAGGTTTTAGAGTTTAACATGCAGTTTTTAGTTTAACTATAGATACCGAGAAAATTTTATTTCACTTGGAGTCCTATTACTATCCCTAGAAACTTTTGAATAGCTGAATTTTATTTATAATAGTCCTGTATATAAGGTTCAATACAAAAATAATATTCTAAAAGTTAATTTAATATTTTATTCATCGTTAGATTAAGCTGTCTGACAGATCGCTCACTGTAAGATATGCGACAATTTTTGTCACAGCAGTTAAGGGTTAATACTATTATAGTAATCTAGTAAATAGTTTTTAACCCATACCTCCACACTAATGCGAATTCTCTAAACCTACAGTTAAATTATCGACGTTTTATAGAGCATGCTTTAATAAATTTTTAATAAATTGAATAAAATTTTTGATTAAAAAATGTTATCCCAAAAAGATCTCTTATTCAATTTTATACGTAATTCATATGGTTATATATCATTATCTCTATATTAGCAACAAAATTAACCTTTAACTGCTGTTAGCAATCTGACTGAACACTGTTCTCCTTCCCCCCCCCCCAAAAAAAAAGCGTTTAACTTCTATTTTCCAGTTTAACTATAGTTAGAACTAAAATTCTCTTTCGTTTGGAGTTTTCGTAATATTGTTAGAAATATTTGAATAGATTAATTTTAATTAGAATTAATTCTGTACAAAAAGTTTAGCGCAGGAACAGTATTTTATGATTTTTAATCATGGATCGCATTTTAACCTTTAACTAATGTTACCGGTCTCGTAGACCACTGTTTTTCTTTTAATTTTTTAGTTTAACTTGTAATTTTCAGTTTAACTGCAAACACTACCGAAGTTTTGTTTCATTTGGAATTTTAGTACTATCACCAGAGACTAAAAAGGTGAATATTAAGTATAATACTCTTGTATAAAAAGTTTAGTACACAATCATATGAGTTATTCCCGTCTTTTATTCATCTTTCAATTTTGAGGTCTCACAAACCGCATCACATTCATACCTTACAATTTCTGTCACATCAGTTAAAGGTTAAATTTATAAAGTTTTGAAAAACCGAACGCTGAGAAAGCGGACAGTTAAAATTTCGAACTCAGTTGAACAATCCAGTGGAAATTTAATAGAAACCTGATTTTGAAGATGTTCGAATTTGAATCTCAAAAACATTTTGATATAGTTTTATTTACAAGAATTAAAAATTATTTTTTACTTTAGTAAAAAAAAAATAATATAATAAAAAATAAAATAGAGAGATTATTTTTAAGTATTGGGCACCCACCTTAATCTTACCATTTCAACAATGATCATAATGCTGTCCCATATTAATATATAAACCCCCTTCGGATATAGTTCGGCCACTGTTGGGAATCGACCGGGGTAATAACGCCAATCCCTGGCGTTATTACCCCGGGATACTTATTGGACAGTAAATCCTAAACTACAAATTATCTCGAGAAGATATCCAAAATCTTCTACAACAATCTGAAATTACATAAAATACATTACAAATTTATGTAATAAACAAAGTATTTCTGGATAAAAAATATAGTCTTCAGATCAAAAACCTTATCTCGCAAATTTTAGATCAAGCGTTAATTTTAGTTGCTTGTAAAAACAATAAGACCAAAAAATGAAATAAATTAATTTGAAACTGTTTTTTGCGATTTATATGACTCAACACCCTTCTGCGCAGAACACATTGGTGTCATTTACCTGATTATTTCATAATTATGCAAAATATAAGCACTTGGCGTTATTACCCCGCCTGGCGTTAATACCCCTGGGTACCTTATATATATATATATATATATATATATATAGATAGAGATAGATAGATAGATAGATAGATAGATATAGATAGATGGATATAGATATAGATATGGATATAGATATATATATATGTAAGTATGTATGTGTGTTGGCAACTTGGGGTGACAAAACCTGTGGATAATAATTTTACACGAGATCTTTTGGAAATATCAAGCTGATGATTTTGATTTTACATTTTACATTACAAGTTGCTTATCTAATCAGAGGTCATGGGAGCCGTTTACAAGTATTTACAGGATTTACATGGCCATAAGTTTTACAATTCTGAAGAGCAAGGTCAGCCTTTAAATATTGAACGTTTTTTTACGAAAAACTTCATATATACTGAAGCTTTGCGACTTAAATTTAATCTATCCTTATATCGGATTTCTTGATATATTCAATATACATAATTCAGCTTATCCATGAACATCCTATCAGCGAGCGATTGCAATCACTTATCATTCTCTGAATGTCAACAAAGATATCCAATTCTTGAAAAATGTCCCAATGATGAAAAAATTTAGAAAAAAAAATAATGTTTCCCTTCTCTCTGTCTATTGTTTCTTAAAAGATATAACATTCTTCTTTATTATTTAAAATGGTTTTACATTTAATTAATAATTTGTTTTAGTTAATTGTTTATCTATACAATAGTACTTAAGAAACACATTTCGCAATGAAAAGGCATTTGTTTTAATTTAAGATGTTTACTTAGATGTTACATTTATTCATTAATATTTTTATTTATTAAGTCATAATTACAAAGCAAAAAATTGCAAAAACATTCTTAAATATTATATTTAATATATTTGAACAATGATTGTTGTTATGTAATATAATTTATGCTCTAGGATCTTAATAATTCATCGTTTATTGTTTTTCTACAACAGTGCTGTACATGAAATATCCATAAAATTCTCTAATTCATTATTTCTTTCTAAAGTAATTATGAAAATAGACTTAAAGTGGTAATTAAAATAATAAAAGCTGGATTTTGTCTTTTTCACAGTTTTCAAGTCATTATATATTTTTTGTTTTTTAAATTTTTCCTTTATTTTCTTTTTATTTCCTTGACACCTTGATTAATAAAACTTATTAGATTCTTTCCTCTAAAACTTACTTATGATTTTATATTTCCCACTCCATTAAATTGTGATTAGAAATTTGAAAATAAGACACATGAATTAATGATGATAAAGATTAAAATGAAGAATATTAACAGTAATTTTAGGAATAATTTATAGCACCCTGAAGTATTAAAAAAAATTAGTACACATTTGCAATAATAGGGGTGACACATGACGTCTACTAATACACAAATCGTTGAGTTTATCAATCGCAACAAAAGAGAATTCTGAAACTAAGACTAACAGGAAAAAATATATTTTCATAAATGTTTGGGTTTTGGCCAGAAACATTTTTTAGAGTAAGAAAGTTATGTATTTAGCAGGAACTTATCACTATATGTAAACATGAAAATAAAATTTAAAAAAAAGTCTTAAATTACACTGCTCAAAACAATTAAAGGATATTTGAAGTTTTATATAAAATAAAGATATAAGCGAGATTTTTTTGCCGAAAATAGAAGAAGAGAATCACAAATGCAAATGTGTCTGGTTCTCAAACTGTGGAGTATGCAAATTTTGAATTCGACGTCAAAAACATCGCTTCAGCGGCAGCGAATGAAATTTGACTTTAAACTGGATAAAAGAGAATGAAGACAAGAATAATCGGCATTCAGTGATTGCTTTGTTTCGATGAGTACGATGTCTCAGCGAAGTCATTTGACAGATTCAGAAGCTTGGAGAATTGTTGGTAGGTTAGAAGGGGGCCAAACTCAAGCCGAAGTAGCGCAAGTCATTGGAGTGTCACAAATTGTCATTTCCAGGATCTGGAACCGTTTATTGGAGAGTAGATGTGCAGGCCGAAGACCAGGACAAGGTCGTAGACGGGAAACAACGCCCAATGAAGATCGGTATTTAGCGTTAACAGCTCGGAGACACCGAAACATGAACGCTACTTTTCTCCAACAACACCTTCGCTCGGCTACAGGCACCAAGATTTCAACTCAGACTGTCCGAAATCGGTTCCATGCTGTAGTCTGTATGCTCGCCGACCGATGGCATATGTTAGATTAACATTAAGGCATCGTCGCAACCAGGGGACACAGGCAGGGAGTGGGCAACCGAGCATGTCAACTGGAGGAGAAATGAATGGAGCAATATTCTGTTTTCTGACGAGTCCCGCTTTTCTGTGCATACGGATAATAGGCGTATTTTCATCTGGAGGGACCGTGGCAGTAGGAATATTCCTGCATTCGGGCACAAAAGTGTCAGATTTAGCGGCGGAGGAGTGTTGGTGTATGGTGGCATCTCCGTTGACGAGCGCACTGACCTCTACATCATTCGAGATAGAGCTCTGACTGGTTGCAGATATAGGGATGAAATCCTCAGACCGATTGTAGTCTCTTACGCTGCAGAAATCGGAGATAACTTCATTTTAATGGACGATAACTGCAGGCCACATCGTGCAAACCTGGGGGAGGATTTCCTTTTCGAGGAAGGAATCGTTCGAATGGAATCTCCAGCGTGTTCTCCAGACATGAATCCAATCGAGCACGTTTGGGACGCTCTAGGAAGACCAGTTTCTGGCCGCTAACAACCCCCACAAACTCTCCAAGAACTGGAAAGAGCTCTTCTGGATGAGTGAGGCAGAATACCCCAACTCGTCATTAATAGCTGATTGAGTCCATTCTCAAAGGTATTCAACGTTGCTGGCCGCCCGTGGAAACCCTACCCCCTACTGAAAATGATTTTCTTTGAAAAAACACCTTTTCCTATTCTTCTTTTCTCATATGCACAAATTGTGTTTTTTTCCTTTTGTACACAAATGCGCAATAAAATGCATTTTTTTCTGCCAAACATGCGTAATTTATTCTCATATAACCTACTATGTCTGTCGACCATGTATCAATCAGCTAAAAAGTTTCCCAGATACAAAATCCACCTAAAACTGCAATATCCTTTAATTGTTTTGAGCAGTGAATATTACTGATACAATGTTTCAAAATAATGAAATATTATTTTTAAGTGCTATTTTATTTGTTTGTTCTCAAGAATTAGCAATATAATATCCTAAATATGAAATAAGAAAAATAGAACCAAAGATAGAACATTCATGAAGTGTAATTCGCAAATGAGCCTTAAATCTGCACTACACTGTCCAGATTAGCGATCTTCTACTATGTATGATTTTCCATAAATTTCTTCGTTTTCTAAACTTCCTTTTTCCATCAAATATTTCTGAAAAAGCGAATAAAATCCCATATCCTTGCACCTTGCACATATGTTGTGTATATATTTTTATCTTATTTTTCGTTATGTTTGACTATATATATATGTGTGTGTGTGTGCGTGTGATTTGTTGCATATAGGCACACACAGCTGTTGACCAAAGCCTTCTCTGACAGCTCGTCATTGCCAACAGTGCCCTCAAAGTACCCATAAACGTCAGATCATATGAGAACCTTCGAGAATTTAAAAAAAATTGCATGGTCCATCACGTTGACGAGTGCGTGTGAATACGTCAATTTGTAACAGAAACACTGCTCAATGCTCAACCTGGACATGCCCTGGATGCACATGGATGCATAGCTAGTCAGAGGCGAGTCTATGGCGGTTGTATTATCATGTCGGCAATGTCTTTATGGAACAAAATAGTACCCATATTCCCCAAAGAACAATCCATGATGTCTGTGCACTTTCTGAATATCGTTGCAAACATGATGCACTTATTCATGATAACAATGTTACCAGCAGGTTATTGCATTTGTCAACAGAATAATGCATCATATCATACGGATCGAATCATCAGTGAGTGTTTCGAGGATCATCCTAGTTAGCTTCAAGTCCTACCGTGGCCAGCAAGTTCACCTGACTTTGAGCGCGTTCAAAGATAGAAAAGCGAGTAAGCAGATCTGGTCTCCTCATTCTTGACAACAATCTTACGGCGGGTTGTTGCATTTTTCAAAAGACTAATACATCATGTCATACGGGTCGAATCACAAGGGAGTGATTCGTGGAGCTTCCTAGTGAGTTTCAAGTGAAACCGTGGCTTGAAAGTTCACCTGACTTCCAGTGCTTTCAGAGACAGAAAAGCGAGTAAGCAGTCCTGGTTACCTCATTCTTGAAAACAATGTTTCCGGCGGGTTATTGCTTTTGTCAACAGAAGGATGCATTACGTCGAATCGTGAGGGTGTAGTTCGAGGAGTATCCTAGTAATGTTCAGATTGTACAGTGCCCTGCAAGTTCACCTAACTTTGAACACGTTCAGAAACAGAAAAGCGAGTTACTCGCAAAATTGGGGAATGACGTCATACTGGTTTATCTATGTAAGGTTGAGTTAAAAGGCTCTAAACGCTTTCGGGAAAAGTTACGGGGTATTTTTATTTTTATTAGCAAGTAGGGTATATCGATTTTTAACTTTTCTTTGTTTCCAAATTCCAAGTTGATAAAAAGTTGCTAGTAGACGCTAAAACTTACCACAAAAAGTTTTGGAATTTTAAAAAAAAATGTTTAGGTCTCCCGCACAAGGCCTAAAGTTTAGAAATTTTACTTTAAAAGTAAATTTTACAAAATTAAAAAAAACCTAAAACACTCTTTTTTAATTGCAAGTTAAAATTCCACTAACAATAAGCATGAAAAACGATAGAAAATGTATCTCAAAAACTTAGCACAACATTTAGGTTTCCCGCACAAGACCTAAAGTTTGTTAATTTTGACGAAACTTTCGTAAATTTTAGTGTAAATGAACCTTTTTTTTCGTTAAAAACACTAGACTTGAGTGTATTTTTGTTACAGGAGGCATAAAATAACACAATGTATACATACATACATATATATAAACATACTACATAAATAATATATAAATGTTGTATACCTTAAAAAAGATAATTTAACGATGTAAATTGTTTGATAATGGTGTTGAAATAAACTCTATCGTTATTTGTGATTACTATTGTTTATTACGAATGCATAAAATAATATAACGTGGAATAAAATGTAGCCTGAAATACAAAATGTTGGTGATGCATTTCATAGAACATGAGCGAAGTTTGCCCATCAAGAGCAACCATAACTTTTCTAAATGGTAATTCATTCAAATGTAGTAAACACACAACTGCCTGCAGTGGCTGTTGTATGTTATTTTCAAATAAGGTGATAACTCCATTTGAATTGCCAGTGTTTGCTGCCGCACCATCGCAATCAATGGCTTTTAGTTTTTTAAGATCCACAGTTTTTTCTTCATAATACTTTACAAGTAATGTAACCATTTCCTTTCCCCTTCCATTTATGGGAGTTACATAACCGAAATACTTGGATCCAGGTCCTTCAACAATGGGTATGTGTTCTTCCATTAAAGATTTTCGGACAATTTTACCAACTACTATTTCTTTTGTTATGGTTTTATCTTTACGACCATCAAAGTAAATGGCCAACAGATTGGAGGTTCAAGTTAAGCTTACTTCTTTACGAGACTTAAGTCTTTCACGTACTACTTTTGGTTTGTCGATTACTGCTTCTTGGTTCACCGCAGTAACGACATTTAAGTCTGGCAAAAGCGCAGTAGCTAACTGAGCTTCAGCTCTACTAGAAATGCCCCTGCTGTCACAAGCTGGTGAAAATAAAGACAAGCGTTGTAGCAGTTCTTGTTTTTCTTCTACACTTGAAACATTTTTTGATTCGTATCAAGTACATTTGTTTCAAAATCACTATCTTGACATGATGTGTGAGACATCGAATCATCTGTATTATCACCAGAATCAACGTTATCAACAGATTTTAGGCTTTCATACTCAGTGTTTTTTACAATTACCTGCACTAAAGCTTGTGACCTAGATTTTCCTTCTAATCGCTTTTTAAGCATTTAGTCTCGTTTTTCTCACACTCTGCAATTGACATCAATCTAGGACAATATTGGTCGAGCAACAGCTCGTGTTCTAGTGCTGGGATTTTTTTGTCAAAAGAGCAACTACAGTTGCTGAGGTCTCATTTGCAAGTACAAATATCAAACAATGCAGTTTCAGTTTTTGACTGGAAGCTAGTTACTGCTTATTTGTAGAAGTTAGGATACTTCTTTTTAGGCCCTGAACAAACTTAAATTGGAACATTCTGCAGATTTAAAAAATAACTTTTCCTATAAGAAAATTCTGCTATGCAATAAGCGGGGGCTTGGCATCTCTGTATAGGAATATTTCGTAATCTACTTTTTAACCTTAAATAAAGCAACAACCATTTTTCGGGTACAAAAAGTATTGCTAATTGTTCCATTTTGCATACAAGGTACCGATTGTAATATTGATACATCTATGGTGATAAATTTCCAATAATTTTTCAAATCCCTTTTATTTTATTAAAAATATAAATCTTTTATTCATTTAGTTTAAAGTAAATGGTTTTTAACTAATTTCATAATACTTTTAAATATCACTTTTCACTGGCCATTTTTTAAAGCATTTAGAAAATGGTTGTTGTTTTCAGTCAAATATAGACTTTGGTCTGTCCGCATTTTATTTTATTATTATTATTATTTATAAATGGTGGAGAAATATTAATACTTAATCCATAACGTACATAATATATGACTCTGTTATTACATAAGTCACCTTTTTATCATCATAAAAATTATGTTTATACTGATTTTTATTAACTCAATAGGAAAAATTTTGTGCTTTGAGCAATAGATGTCCGCATTTCATTTATTTATTTATTTTAACAAAATTCTTTGCATTTAGAAGAATTTTTATTTAAATAGGAAATCCAAATGTCGCTGTTAATAAAGAAGAAAGTTACAAAAAAAAAAGTTACAAAACGAGTAGACGCATACTATCAAATATGGAAAAACAACGAATCCAAAAAAGACGTCGTATGAAATATCATCTTTTAAAGCAAAAAATCGAGGTCTGATTATCGAACCTACTGATTACTAAATGTGCATTACATTAAAAAAAATTAAATTAAATAAAAATAATGCAAATATTATTTTTTTTCTTTTGTGCAGTTTTGGCTTCGAAAGGTGCGCTATGTTGATATAGCTATGTTGATGTGCGCTATGTTGATAAAGATATAAGCGGCTATGAAAACACTCTTGGTAAACGTTCATGCTCAGTTTTACAAATAAATATGGCACATATATGCCCTATACACACCAAGATACCTAACTGGTGCCAAATTGGCGTTCAGTTGCCTAACACGGTTATCATATAAATGTTATAATAAATTGTTTGTTCTAAAAATATTATCATTTATTGGTTGTTTTTTCTTTTTTTTAATAACAGAAAATGTTTCGTTTTTTCCTTTTTTTTTATTTTGAAACAAATAAATAACTCGTTATTATAGCATGCTATATGTATCTGGTAATCAGAACGATGTTTTCGCCTAACTGGCATAAAAAATCTCGCCAAACCCGGTGCTTATATCTCTAGTATATTATCTCAAGAATTTTATTTATGTATACTATAATTGTTTTTACATGCCACTTACTTCTTCTTGCATATAAAAATAGGTAAGTGGCTCCTTTATGTAGTATAAATTGTATAAATCTTTAAAAAATAACCCCCGTTGCCCCTTTTTGGATCGAATTAAAAAAAATCAATGTTTAATTCAACTATTGCTCCCAGGTATGCATACATATTCCAAATTTCAAAGTTGTATCCCAACAGGAAATGGATGAAAAATGGGAAAAGATGTCACATATGCACCAGGGTACATAATTGGCGTCAAAATGGCATTATTTTACCTGAGATGGTAACCCGGCTTTATTTATTTATTATTTGTTTATTTACTCATAAAATGTTTATTTACTTTCATTTCCTTTTTTTTATTATATAAAATATTTGTTTTTATAGTTATTAATTATTATTATTATTTTATTTACTGTAAGTTCTTTTTGATAATAGAAAATAATTTAAAATGTGTATGTAAGCGTTATTTGAAAACGCAGTTTTCGCCAAATGAGTTTTGAAAAAAAATGCGCCAATCTGATGCGCGTGTGGCATCCGTGCCGAAAAATTAGTGACCAGAATTGACTTTCACACACAAACAAAATATAAGTTAAAAGAAAACATGCAATAAAAATAAATATAAAGGGAAAATGATGTCATAAAAGAAACTTTTTATTTAAAAACGTAATTGTTTCTAATTTTCACACGCGAAATATATAAAATATTCTTTTAGCTATCAAAAAATGCTATTAAGTTTTTATGACATTTTTTTAATATAAAAAAATAACAGTATTTTTTTCCTGCATGAATAAATTTTAAAATGTTTTATTGCATTCAATATTTCTGAGTGCTTAAATGATTACTATTTACTCCATGTACTGATTCGGTTATCTACGAAAATATCCAGCTTGTGAAAATCACGCACACCAAATTTCTGTGACGTATGCAAATAAATTGTGCTTTTTTATCAGTTTTTTTAATATAACTTTTAAACTATTTGGAATTAATTTTTAAAAGTAGGTGCATTCACCAGATTACCTTCATAGGTACCTTCTGGTACAAACAGAATCGAAATCCGATAAGTATTTTTTGAGATTTGCTTGACGAAAGAATTTTTTTGAATTTTAATATCGTTTCGTATCTCTGAGTATAAAGACTTCGCTTCGCTCAGACAATAAAGTTTTTTTTCTCAAATCTATCAAATTATATCATTTGTAAATAATTCAGTCATATCCTATGATAGGTAATGATTCTGGGTTGACATGGTGAATATGCCACATTTAAGAGGTAGTAATTTTTTTCTGCATTACTGAGTTTAAAATGTAAAGGCATTATAAATTATCCATTCATACATTTTTGCAAATCAGTGCAACTGCTGTTACCCCAAGATCTGAATATTTTTAAAACTTCGTTATAGTAAGAACGCACCTCATTTGATAGATTTGAAGTGCCATTTCCGATTTGTTTATCCTTATATTTATTTGTGTTATTTGAAATTCTTCAATTGCTGTTTGTATAAAGTTAAATATTAAAAAGTGTTTTAAAAATCAGTTATTTGAAGAGCTGACGTTGAGGCTCCTGATCTGCAGATTTACGAGTTAAATAGCTGTTATTAGGGAAATAAATACGCCTTACATGTAAAATCGAAACATTGACTTGCGAAATTTGCTTAAAAAATGTATTAGTTAGAGATTGTGATGAACTTGTCTTGTTCACATTGCATATTAGGGATAATTCGGGAAGTTTCTCTGCCATATTCCGGTCCGACTGCCTTAAACAAAATGATTTAAAACTTTGTATCGGAGTTACGGATGAATTTGAAAGTAACAGCTTTTCCAGGTTCGCTACACATTTATGGCAGGATTCAGACGAACCGAAAAAAACTAATTATTTTTAAATTTTTTTGTTCTGCACAAAATGGATTTTTATGCAGTAATAATCAAGTGTAATTCGCATTATAGATTAAATAAATTTGAAATTCTAAGTACAAAACTCTTTTTAATATTTCTTCTGTTTTTTCATGTTTTTCTTTTTCACAGTTTCAATTTGGAGTTGTTGAATTTATGAATTATTAATATTGAATTTTTAACTGCTCATTTTGTTAATAGAAATCATCATCATCATCATCATTATCAACCGTTTTCGATCCACTGCTGGATATAGGTCTCCTCCAGATTTTTCCAATGTTTTCTATCTAGCGCTTTCGTCATCCAATTTACACCAGTTACTTTTCTAATTTCGTCACTCCATCTTACTTGTGGTCGTCTTCTTGGTCGTTTTATATCTCTGGGGTACCACTGTAGTATATTTGTGCGCCATCTATTGTCCTGTCTTCTTGCAGTGTGCCCAGCCCATTTCCATTTTAGCTGTTTGATTCTTTCAAGGATGTCAAAAACTTTTGTCTGATTTCTTATCCAGGTTACCCTCTTTCTGTCTCTTCTAGTTATGCCTAGCATACATCTTTCCATACTTCTCTGTGTAGTTTGTAGTCTTTGTATCATCCGTTTTGTTAGTGTCCATGTTTCTGCTCCGTAAGTTAATGCAGGTAAAATACACTGATTAAACACCTTTCTTTTCAAACAAAGAGGCATATTACTCTTCAGAATAATATTGTTCTTCCCAAAAGCACTCCACCCATTTCTTATTCTTCTACTGATTTCATTCATGATACTATTATCCAATAATATTTCCTGTCCTAGGTACACATAACTTTGTACTTGTTTAATCTCAATGTTCTTGAGGACAATTTTCTTTTTTGATGTAAATGAATTAAACATCACCTTAGTCTTTTCTAAATTTATTTTTAATCCCACATTGATGCTAGCTTCTGCAAGATCTTTTAGCATAATTTCCAATTCTTCAGGACTGTTACTGAAAATTACAATGTCGTCAGCGAACCGGGGATGACTTAAATATTCTCCATTTATTCTAATCTCTTTGTTTTCCCAATCCAGTTTCTTGAAGATATTTTCTAAGACAGCATTAAAAAGTTTAGGTAAAATAGTGTCTCCTTGTGTTACTCCTCTTCCGAGCTTGATCTTCGCTTTTCCTTTATCTAAACGGAAGGTTGCTGTTGCTTTCTTGTAAATCTTCTTTATGATATTGATGTAAGGTTTGTCTATACCAATGTCTTCCAGAGATTCTACTACTGCTGATGTGTAGACTGAATGAAATGCTTTTTTCATAATCAATAAAGGCAAGGCAGAGAGGTAAATTATATTCTTTGTGTTTTTCTATGAGTTCCCTTACTGTTTGGATATGATCCATTGTGCTGAATCCACTTCGGAATCCTGCTTGTTCTCTAGGTTGAGCTGAGTCCAGAGCTGATTCAAGTCTTGACGTTAAAACTTTGGTGAAAATTTTAGAAATCACTGACAGTAAGCTTATTGGACGGTAGTTTTTAATGTTTTCCTTCTCTCCTTTCTCATAAAGTAGCACCATCACAGCATTATTCCAATCTTCTGGTATATCTGATTTCTTAAGACATTTGGAAAACAGTAAGGATAGTCTTTTTGCAAATTCTTCTCGTGCTTCTTTGATAAATTCCATTGTAATTCCATCTTATCCTGGGCATTTACCTTTTTTCATAAATCTAATAGCTTGTAAAACTTCATCTGTCATCACTGGGATTATCTCTTCAGTTTCTGTTGATTTTTTGTTGATCATGCACGTTGATTTCCCTCTGACATTCACATTTATATAGATCATTATAGAATTTCTCAACAATGTGTACTATTTCGTTGCTGATTTTGGTGATTGTTCCATCTGCTCTCTTCAGTACAAAAATACCTTTTCTTCCAACACATAACTTGCGCTTAGCTGATTTAAAATTTTGTTATCTTCCAGAACTTTTTTATCAAGATCACAGTTAAATTTTCTGATATCTTCTGCAACGCATTTTCTTACTGTTTTACATAATTCAACATATTCAACTCTTGATTTAGGATCATTTTTCTTCATTTAAATTTCTCTGCGTTTTTTCATCAATCGTCTTGTTTCTTCTGTTATTTTCTTAGTCTGTTTTATTTGTGCATCACCGGCTATCTTCTTTGCAATTTCTTGTAGAGTATTGGTTAGTTTCCTGCTCACTGTTGTAACATCTTCTTCTAAAGTTGATTGAAGTACTTGAAAATGGTTTTGAAGTTCCAATTGAAATTCTTCTTTATGTTTCTGGAGGTTTATAATATCGATCGATTTCTTTGAGTGTTGCAAAAGCTTCATTCTTTCCACTTTAGTATTTAACAGCAGTTTGCATCTAACCAATCTGTGATCGCTTCCTGTATTGAAGTTATTGAGAACGCTACAGTCTTGAATAAAATACTTTTTGTTGGTCAAGATGTAGTCGATTTAACTTGTTGAGCCATTTGCACAACGCCATGTCCATTTTTTTTGTGGCTTTTTCTTGAAAAATGAATTCATGATATACATCTTTTCACATTCTGCACACTCAATCATTCTGTTTCCTCTTTCATCTCGCATACCATATCCATGATTTCCAACAGATAATTCACCTTTCTTTTTCTCTCCAATTCTAACATTCCAGTCTCCCATTATTAATTTGATGAAGCAATTTCCCTTTTGATGCACTGAAGCTACTTCTTCATAGAAATCTTCAATTTCTTCATCAGATTAACTTATTGTTGGTGCATAAACTTGGGTAATTTGCAGCTTGTATCTTTTGGACACTTGTATTACTAATCTTGCAACTCTATCTGACGCACTATCATATTCTACAATGTGATTCTTCCACCTTTTATGAATCAAAAATCCTACACCACTTGTTCTCCCATCTTCTGTGCCTCTGTAGTATAAAACATGTCCGTTGGCAAGATCAATCTTTTCTTCTCCTTTCCTTCTTACTTCACATAATCCTAATATGTCCCAGTTGATCCTATCTAACTCTTCTTCAAGCTCCTATAAACGGTTTTCAGAAGAAAGGGTTCGTCCATTATACGTATCCAAGGTCAACTTATGGCAGCCAAGCCGAGATCGGTGATAATATATATATATATATATATATATATATACACACATATATATATATATATATATACACTATTAATTTTGTTAGAACACAATTACTGCAATTTCTAAATTTTTAAAATATTTCTACGTATATCTCTTTCGACCTGTAATTATTGACTACAGTTTATTCAGAAATTTATATTTCATCTAGAATCACTTAACGATAACATTCGATCCGTTTATTTATCATAAGATTCATTATCTTATAGGTTAAATTAGTATTTATTTATTTATAATTTTTTATCTTTTCTTGTTTTATTTTATTTTATTTTTATTTATTTATTTATTTGATTTTCTCCGGCTTAGAGAAAATTTCATTTCGGCTCATTAAACATTGCTTAATAAATTAACATTTATTTTTATTTCGTAACATTTATTAACTTTATTGGCTCTTGTTTTACGGTTTTCTATTATTATGTAAATTTCAAATGTACTTACTTTCATCATGTTTTTGTATGATAACTAAAAATTTTAAATCAAAGTAAATTCTAATTTAGTCGAATTCATTCGCATACACTTATAAAAGAATATTATGTATATATATATATATATATATATATTAATAAATGTTTGTATAATTATTTAAATGCAATTATAATATAGTCTGACAATTACTATTACAGATAATCTTTATACCGTTTTACATATAGTTTTATTTTATTTCCTGTTCTATTATATCCGGTTTGCATATTTACTTACCATATTTTCACTTCTACCACTTTCCTAAAATAAAAAAATCCATTCAAGGAAAGAATTGAAAAAAATAGTGGATGAATCTTTCTAATTTTTTTCATTTTACTTACAGATTCAAACCGGTATTACGCACGAATGATCCATCAATGTATGTCACAATGTCGGTTTAGTCTTTCAAATTTAAATTCACCCGATTACTTATCCTTGATGTTCCACATTTTCTTTTACTTTCTATAATATTCAAATTCATTTCTTTTACACTTTTTTTTTTATTTTCTATACATTTTTTTTTCAGTTTCATTTTTATATATTTCCATTTTCATGAATTATTTCTTTTGCTTATTTATTCTTGTATTTAGTTCTTTATATGAATAAGGGGATAACCAGAGATTCACTGGTTAATGAATATAAGTGAAAATTATTATGTATTATCTCTAAATTGAACACTTTTCTCTTAACATACTAAAGACACAGCGGTGTATGAGGTGTTTTATCCAAAATTTCTGGAAAGAATTAGACATGATGCATTTATAACGATACATGCTGTTATATATATATAAACTGGGGTTATTTAAAATGTAATAAAAAATAATTTAATTTCAGTGTTTGCGGTGATAAAGCCTCACATGAGTCTACTCGAAAAATAAATTCTTATTATTACTATTATTATCAGTTTTGTAACTGTGACATACTTTAAATTCAATATATTTTTTAAATGCTCGTTACTAAAAATCTTATTTATAAGAAAAGTAGATAAAATACGCGTAATTAAGGTTTAAAAATGTGTTAAAAGATATATTTTTACATTAGTCTTATGTCATAGATTAACAACTGAACGAAACATTTTAAGACCATCATTATTTATAATGAGTGTGAATCGCAAAATTCTATTACATGTATTAAGATTGTTCTTTGCTTATATTTTACTGTTGTTTTTATTGTTTGATGGATATTTTAATGTAGTTGTGAAATATAAGCTGGAATCAAATGATACGTTGTTTACAATAATTTATGGGGAAAAAAGACTTCCACTTCGTGATCGTCTATACTTGATAGATATAGATTTCTTAATGAAAAATCATGCTGGAATCGTAACCCTTTAAACAAGAAGCAGCTTTTTTTCATCTTCTTACAGAATTCTGTAAAAGGAATACCTAAAAAGCGGAAGTATATCAACGGTGAATTATACCACAGCTTGCTGATCAAAGTTCGTCATGCTATGCTCGAGAAACAAAGAAACGAGTTCAGAAAGAAGGTGGTTCTCTCTCATCAAGACAACGCCCGGCCACAAGTTAGTTTGATAACCGAGGGGACATTCCACAAGCTGAACATGGATTGATGCAACATCTACCACACAGTCTCGACATGGGGCTTTTAAATTTCTAACTCTTTTCGCATCTGCAGCTGCATCTTGATGAAAAAAATTTCATTTCAAATGAGGAGGTTGTAAATCACGTCGATATCTTTCTGAACTCGTGCTCGCCACAATTTTTGGCAGAAAGGATTGAAAAAATGATAAAACGTTGGCATACGAGTTCGGGTTTGGACGGAAATTACTGTTCTTCATTAGTATTGATGTTTTCATATGTATTTTTATTTAACGTTTTTTTAAATCGACGTAATATTATCTAGTTCTAATGATTTTTTAAAAGTTGCTTCGGACTACTGCCAAAGTAAACTGAAAAGGCAATTTACGACACAGACTTAAGAAAACATAGATACGATGTAAAATGAGAATATCTGCAGTGGTTGTTCAGTATTTTCAACCAAGTAGGTACATGGTATGTTGCATTGCATTTCAAAATCTTTTTTTAAATATCTTTCATGTGATCTTTCATTTATTAGTGGTTGGTATTTTTTTTTTATAAATGTCCTTTGTGTTTTTCTCAGTTTTAATATGGTTCTATAATTTCAGAAGGAATTAATTAGAGTTAAATTTGTTTTACTGTTTGTAATAACTTCCCGATGAAGTACATTTTTCCCCCAATGATAACAATAAAATAATTATAAGTGTAATGCTTTTTATCAAAAACTTTGAAATATGGTTTAATTTTTTAATACGAATACTTCTTTCAGAATATTTTTATGTATTGTATGTTTCTTTTTCTTACATACAGGGTGTCCACTCTCAACGGTGGCCAATGGTTAATATCTAAACCATTAATCATAGACGTATAGTTCAAATTGCAAAAATGCTTTAAAAAGGGGGGGGGGAAATAATCGATTTAGGTCAAAAAAAGTTATTAAAAAATTACGAAAAATAAATTTTTATACGGTGTTCCGATCCAATAAGTGATATTTAGTAATTTTTTTTGACTGCTCTAACAAGTGTAGGAAAAAAGGTCCCATTTATCTAACATTAAAATTGACCGAGTTATGAAACTTTCAATTTCTTGATTTAAAACATTTTTCTGTAACTGAAAACGGATGGTTTGACTGGACTTTAAGGGAAAGTACACTAAGTGCTTAAAGTATTATAAAAGGAGTCCATTTCCAGAACGATTCAATGGTTACTTTCTAAACCATTTGTGACAGACCGTTGGTTCCAATTACAAAAAAAAAAAAAAAAATATATATTAAATGAGGTAAAGAAACATTTTTAAAGAATTTAACTGAAGATGTTCCCATCGTATAAGTTTTACGGTAGTGTTAATTTAAAATAATTAATTTCTCTTTATCTAGAAAAATAAATTTTGGGAAATCGATAAAAATCTTTAGATGCGTCCATTGGTTTTCATTATAAATTTGGAGATTGTAGAGTTACATTAGTGCAGATTGACATAGACTGATAGTAAAAACAAATGCGGTAAGGCGAGTTTTGAAATTCACATCCTCAATTGTATTTTTACATACGTTTTATTTTGTAAGGAAATCAATCAGCTTTTCATGATTTTATTTTAAAAAGGTGTGCTATTTTGATAAGCTTTTATTTTACTTAAAACGTTACTATGTATGTTTTCCTAATTCAAAACTTGAATTCAAATTTAAATTCAAATTTAAATTAACTTCCATATATTTAAAACTAATACTGTAAAAATTATTTTACTCTCAATGTTTAATGGTAAGTGTTATATTTGACGTTTATTTTTATTTCCAGTAAATTTGTGACTGACCCCTATTTTGCAGCAAAAAAGATTCTTCAAATTTAAACAGCTATTCCTCTGTCAGTTTTAATTGCAGAGGAATGTTACTTTTTTGCCTTAATTGTTAGAGTAGTGGTAAAAAATTACTAAATATCAGTTGCAGTAACGGGGGACCGTATAATTTTTTTTTGTATATATATATTTATATACAAATATATATTTTTTATGGTATATGGATTGTATATTTATATATATAATTAACCTAAAACGCTCTAAAACAGTTATTTACCTTTTTAAAAGCCTTTTTGCAACTGGAACTATGTGTATATGACCAACGGTTTAGAAATTAGCCATTGTTCACCGTTGAGAGTGGACATCCTGTATAGGGGAGAGTGGGATATGTCGAAAAGTGGGAGGATTGGGACAGTGGATATTTCTCACTATGTATCATTTTATTCATTTCATCAATTACACAGAAGATAAAGCAGTGGTAGCTCAATCATCAGACGAAAATTTTTTTTTGATCTGTGTAAGTCTGTAATTGCGTAAAGGAAAAAACATATTCGTAGAATTAAAAGGATATTTACTTCATATACTTTTTATAATTTCTGTATATTAATGACTTGTTTATGCATAGATAATATAATTTACCTATTTATGGTAGATTATACTGTATATTATCCATAAATTAAACAGCCCTAAAAGCAGCACTTTTTTTGTTTATACAAAAAGTTTAACACAAAACAAGGATGTGGGGTGTATTTGGTGTACATACCAGTAGAAAGAAGAATAACGCATGTCCCATTCTTAATTTTATATAAAATGAATGTAAATTGCCAACATGCAAACATTTTTAGAGGATAATATATTAATTATGACATCGAAAATATATTCATTTACTTTTAAATGTAAATAAATTGAATTGATGATTTTTTAATATCATTTATCACTGATAACGTCACTGATAACAAATTTTTATCTCAGTCTTAAAGATATTGGAATTTTTCGTTGTAGCACGTAGATTATCAACTTGCAATCCTTTTCTTGATGGTATATTTAGCCTAGAACAGATTATCTGTGCTTTATATCTTTATTTTATATCTGTCCCATAACTCCTTGTTAGTGGGGTAGTATGGAACATATTTTGAAACTATAAATTTCTTTAATAATAAAATAGCTTTGGCAAGTTAGTTCTGACAGATTCAACTATCTGACAGATTAAAAAGTGTGTTAACTTGCACTCTATAAATTGAAAATTTTCTTTTTGTGTTCAAGGAAGTTGATTTATTACGTTTGTAAAAAGTGTCCCACACCACACCATTCTCCCCTATATATGTACAGAGAAGAATATATAATAAATTATAGAAAGACTTATCTTATATCATATACTACCCTATGTATGAAAGAGAGAGTTTTGGTTATTATGGAATATCGCCTCATTTTTAACCGTTAATCAGCATTAAAAATATTAAGATTCATTACAAGCAAAAAACGAACAAATTTAACCTTTTTTTTTAACATTTTAATGCATTTGAAGAGGAAATACATACCTTTATCAAGATTTTTAAAATGAACACATTTTGGGTGATGGCGACAAGTCAGATAATATAGAATGGTAGATATTAAATTTACAAGAAATATTAAAATTAGTGAGAAAATTCAAAGAATAACCAAACTTATTTAATGTGTAAACGTTAATCTCATTTATTCATAATTACTATTTTCTTCTTTTTTTATTTTATGATTTATTTTAACATAGTCTAACTGATGTTTTATATTGTCGACACTCAAACTTAAGAATATAACCCCATCACTCGCGAATAAGTTACTTCTGAGATAAATTAACTACCACAGCAATGAATATAATACATAATAATTTTACTGAAATTGGGGAATCTCACTTGCAATGATATTTTATAATTATTAGGAATTAAATATATTGTATTTCCTAAAAACTTAATTTTGCCTTGTTACACAAAGTTTTCAAACCAAAATGAGCACAGTGCTTCATGGAATGTCTAGAAGTTATACAACAGATTGACTCTTTAAAGTGTAATATATATATATATATATATATATATATATATATATATATATATATGTTACTTCAGCTTATAATTAATTAAAAACCAATACAAAATTTAAAAAAAAATAGTTGAATAGTTAGAAAGCAAATAAAAATCATTTTAAACCACAATATTAAATGTTTCGAACTTATTGAAAGCTCTTCGCTAGAATTGTCAATCACACATAACCACAAGTATCAACTTGATTCAACTCATAGTAATGTGCTAGAAATAATTAAGCATATACTCTGGTGGGAGGGAATTAGTTTCTTTGATTTAGTATTTGATGATTCTGGTGTATCATGCCTCCAGGAAAACACGAGTTTTATATACTTTGCAGTTTGATTTCGTTTACTCTTTGCTCCTTATGCGCTAGTAATTGAAGTATACTATATTAACCGACCACCCAATAATGCTAAACTGTCTTGTTATTCGTTCATTTATTTGGAAGTTTCAAAAACTTATATTATTTAAGAACCTTTACAATATAGTATCAAACAAAGAAGCATACTTTTCACAATTAAAATTCTGTTATTTTGGTCTTTTGAACAAATACAACGAATACACAGGATAAATAAAGCCACATACAATATTGTGCTAATGTAATTCAATAATTTATTTAACTCTTTTCATTTTGTTTAAATAAATAAAATGCAATTTTTAATAAATTAAACATAAATATTGCACTTAATTTTATATATTTAGAATCAACAATAAATATTTCATTTTAAAAGAAATCTATACTGCTTCAATAAAATTAATAAGTTTTTAAAGAAAGTATCATAAACCCAATCTCAAAAGTATGCAGTAAAATTTAGTATATGGTACCGAGTAAATTTTATGAAAGGTAATAAAATGATATGAACTGTTGCCAAAATTTCGAAATATGACTCTAAAATCATTAAAATATATTTTTTTATTAACTTGAATGAAGAAATGTATTGCTAAATATATATACCAATGTTAGACAGTTATCACATTTTCATTTATTTTAGGATAGTTTTTTTGCAATAATTTGTTTCTGTATTTATTTTAACTGTAATAAATTATTTAAAAAAAACGTGAATATGTATCCTATGAAAAACCGATTTCGTTGATAAATATATAATAAATCGTTCTACATAAAGAAATTTACACTTAAAATATGTGTTTTCTTTTCTCGTATTGCAAATAAAAAAGAAAAATTATTTCTGACACTATCATTCATCGAATAAATATAATTTTGTCTTTTAAAGTGTAAATAAGAAATTTAACAGAATTATCTCACTTAATGGTACTAATTTAGTGTAATGAACAAGCATAATTAAGCATTTTAAAACTTACTAACTTTAATGAAATGTATTCCACATAAAGTTTCTGTAATTTTAAAGAGAAAAATGTATTTTATTCAATAATGTTTGAAGATAATATTAATATTATTCATTGAAGTACATTAACATAGTTTCATAATGTTTATACAATGTAAAATATTTGTAAATTTTAGTATTTAATGCTTATTCATTTATGTTGCATAAGTAATTGAATTAGTCAATTTGCTTCTACTGGGAAATACCTAAAAAAATTCATTTTGATATCAAAAATTATTATAATTCAGTAATTAAATAAATCAATTAAAAAAATATACAATTTCATGCATAAGTTGCAAAATGTTCAACAGCCATTATAGTT
The DNA here is from genome assembly GCA_964019185.1 of Maratus speculifer. NCBI lineage: Eukaryota > Metazoa > Arthropoda > Arachnida > Araneae > Salticidae > Maratus > Maratus speculifer. The sequence continues at coordinate 248,631,721 of OZ025297.1, read as the reverse complement.
ATTTTTAACATAAAAATGTCCATAATGTATGATTATATAAAGAAGAAAATTATATATCGGATGTTGTGAATATTCTCATATTGGTGTTTTTATATTTATAGATAACAGAAATATAAAGTTAATTTTATTTTTCATTTAAGTGATTAAGTATCTTGGTTTATACATTTTTTCTCTTTTTATTATGGTATGTCATATTAGTTATTAATCCAGCTAACTCAGTGAGAAGACACTTTACATTGTAAACAAACAAATGTTTATTGTTGAGAATTAAAAACATATATGTACACATCCTTGAAAAATAGTAAAAAATTTGGACAATGCCACTAAATTATTTTTAAAAATAATTTCATACAAAAGTAAGTATATTCTACGATTTATTCTGAATTACTTGATGGTAAAGATTAAATCAGATAAGTTATTAAAGATAAATGTAGAAGCAGTTAAAAATTTAACGAAGGTACTTAACACCTTATTAATATACGTCTAACAAATAAGAACTGTTTTTTAAACATTTATTGAAAAGGGAATTACACTCTTTTACAGACTACTAAAAGTTTGTAATGAAAGAAGCAAGTCTTTTTGCATTTAATGCACAAAGTTTATATTTTAAAGTTGTGACTAATTTATTTATTTATAAATTAATGTAAAAATTATATTTTTAATTAATATGTAACAAAACAATATTATTTTTGTTATTTTTTCGAAACTTAGTTAGATATGTTATATATGTGTATATGTCTGACTATTTGTAATATTTTTTTCCCCATGTTTAGCTACTTACCAATGTTCTAGAAAATATGTAAATCTATCCCTTTTAGATAAAGCATTTTTACGCGGTGCACGGAAGCTGGAATAAAAACATTGAGAAATGTTACAAACTTAAAAAAATTCATGTAAATAAAACTAATTAAAACCTAATTCAATTAGTATTTTCTAAGCTAAACTTATATTTACAAATCATATGCAGATTTCTTGTACTATTTTATTTCATTACATAAGTGCAAACTAACATTAAATTTCATAAGCCATAAAAATTCAAAGTTTGTTGATTTTACTTTTTTTATTTGGTGAAAAGCAAAATATTTTCATGTCTGCGCATCGAGTAACAATGTTTTTTTTTTTTTTCAAAAAAGATTCTGTAGATAATAAAACAGGTTATAAAAATAAAAGTATGGAAGCTTTTACTACCCTCTTATCATATTATTGAACTTTGTGATATGAAATCCGAAAATATTTTTATGATCGGTTTTCCTAAATTCGCATTGAAATTCTGAATTCTAAAATTATGTAAACTGTAGATACAATAAATTTTTCTAATAAAGCTTTTTTGTTATAATTGTAATATGTTTTTTATCATGTATCATGCATGTTATCATGTGATATCCTTTTATCATGTTTGTTGACGCTATGTTTTATGGCGCTTTGTCAAGCTATGTTTTATACAGAATATATATATATATGATTTTTTTTATTGTATGTGTTTATATGTTTTACAGACTTTTTCATTTCATTTTTTCAATTATGAATTCTGGGTACAAAAAACACAACAACCTTAAAAAAAATGCGTTTTTGTAAAAATAATATGTATGATATTTGTTGTATGATTTATTGTGGTCGGTTTTAACAGCGTGAGTAACAATCACAGGACGTAGAGAATTTTTCCGGGACAATTAGTGTTAATAAAATCGGGTGTTTGATTTAAGGGATCACTTTAAGTCTTTCATAGTATTTGTGAAGAGACATGCAGATCTACCAGGCAAAAAGTAAAATTTTATTTCAATTTCAACAAGTACAAGTATAATATTGGCGATATCTTATTTCAGTTGCACCTGTGGTCAGCTGCATTAGACGTATTTTCTGATTTTCCATGATCTGATAACATCTCCTATTTTCACTATGCCATCAAAACTACGAGCCAATTGGGACATGCTGATAAAAAAGTCCTTCCGGCAGTGCTGGGAGGAAGAGGTAGATTTCATATACTTATTTATTTATTTTAAATTAAATTATATTATTCAAATATACGAAGCTCAAATTAGTGGAAAACGATTATATAAAATTGAAAACTAGTTTTTGTGAATACTGAATATTAATATGAATTTTTTATTCAACCTGGCTTTATTTTCAGCGATTTATGGGGTCACCAAATTCCACGATATCCTTTTAAAGCAACATGATGGATAAAACAAACCAATGAGCTTGGATCAAATCTTAATTCATGTAAACATGCACACTCACATCGAAATCGATTTAAATATACGAGTGCTGTCGGGGGCAAATTGATTTTAAAAAAAAGTCACCCACTTTAGAAATTCAAACTACTATATCCCAGACGTTTTTCAAGATAAAGACAAAGCAAAAAATACTCCGGAATTCATTATTAAGATAAATAGTTTAGAATCATAAAGACGATAATAAAAGAACCTTTTTTTCAATTTATAATTTTTTGTTTCTACATCATTATACATTTAAAAGATTTTTGAAAAACTTCAATGGCCGCCATTTTGAAAGAAGATGGCGGATAAAGTTGGCTGTGAACTCGGTCAAGACATTAGTATGTACCCTGTACTCACGGTGTTATATGGAAATCAGTTTATAAATATGCTTATTATCGCGTGACAAATTTCAGACCGTTTCAAAATGTCAATCACACTGGAAATTGAAAGTAGTAAAACTCAGCCAATTTTCAAGATATAGGTGAAAGAAAAAATGTTCTGGAATCTTTGTATCAAGGTCAAAACACAAAAAAAATCTTTTTCAATTTCTTACTTTTTTGCACCTAATTTTAAAATTTAAATAAAAAAATAATATTCCACCATTTTGAAACAATATGGCGAATGGAAATGACCAACGAACTCGGTCCAGACCATCAGTATGTACTATGTACTCACCAAGTTCCATCCAAATCGGTTTATAAATACACGTGTTATCACGTGACGAAAGTGAGGTCATTTTAAAATGTGAGCAACAGTAGAAATTAAATGTACTATAACTCAGCCATTTTTTAAGATACAGACAAAATAAAAAATGCTCTTGAATCTTGGTATCAAGGTCAAATGCATATCAGAAAAATCTTTTTCAATTTCCCACTTTCTTGTGCCTAATTTTAAATTTTAAATTTTTAAAAAAATTGTAAATGGCCGCCATTTTTAAACAAGATGGCGGATGGAACTGGCTAACGAACTCGGTTCAGGCTTCATTATGTACTATGTACACACCAAGTTACATCCAAATCGATTTATAAATACACGTGTTATCACGTGACAAAAATCAGATCGTTTCAAAATGTCAGCCATAAGCAAAATTCAAAGTACTATAACTCAATCATTTTTTCAAGATATAGACAAAGTAAAAACTGTTCTGGGATTGTTTTTTTAAGATATAACACATAAAATAAAAATATTTTTCAAGTTTTAGCTTTTTCGCATATAATTTAAAATTTAAAATTTTTAATTTTTTTTTTCAAATGGCCGCCATTTTGAAAGAAGATGGCGGATGGAACAGGCTAACGAACTCGTTTCAGGCTTCATTATGTACTATGTACACTAAAAGTTACATCCAAATCGATTTATAAATACGCGTGTTATCACGTGACAAAAATCAGATTGTTTCAAAATGTCAGCCATATGAAAAATTCAAAGTGCTATAACACAATCACTTTTTAAGATATAGACAAAGTAAAAAGTGTTCTGGAATCGGTCTTTTAAGATATAACACATAAAAGAAAAATATTTTTCAAGTTTTAGTTTTTTCGCATATAATTTAAACTTTCAATTTTTTTTATTTTTTTAAATGGCTACCACTTTGAAAGTATATTGTGGACGAACTCGGTCGAGATATTTATAGGTACTATGCACATACCAAATTTCATTCAAATCGGTTCATAAATACGTTAGTTATAGCATGACAAAATCAGATATGTATAAATATATGCGTATATATATATATATATATATATATATGTTAACATTTGAACGGAGGGGGGTTTTGGGGTCCGGGGATCATGATCGGTGAAAATATACCAACATTTTCTGGAAGTGCTTTCCTCCGGACGCACAGTGGGGCAAAATCCCGAAAAGCTGGCCAAAATATGAAAATGTTAATCAAATTGTACAAAAATTCGTATACAGGTGTTTTTGAAGATGCTAAGTAAAAAGACAAAATTAAATTTAAAAAAAAATTGGCGGATACAATATGGCGGAATAAAAATTAAAATGTCTCAAAAGTTATTCAATTCATATTCAATTTCGTAAACTTTTCAGATGCTAATTAGGATTCAAAAGTTAAATTTTTAAAATAAATAAATAAATAAAATTACAGATTAAGAATAAAAACAATAAGATTTAAATAAAATTTAAAATTTCGAGGTAAACTTAAAAGGGAATTTTCAAAAAACCAAGATATATTTAAACGAAATTTAAGTACGTTAATAGAAAGTAGAACATTAGACTATTTAATTTTTATATTTTTAAAATAAAAACGAAAATATATTCAAGAAATTAACCTTTAGAATCAACTGTAGTATAATAAAAATATTCTTCAGAGTTCAAGGTGTTGAAAAATTTAGCAGAACTTGTTGGCGGTATTGGAAGATCCTGTGACTCTTAGGATCAGTGATTTTAACTTCTACGATAATTTACCTAAACTGGAAAGAAAAGAATCTGATGACATTAAAAGACGTTAAAAAGCTTTTTTTATCGCTACTGCATCTTTGCGATAAATCTTCTCGATGCCTTTTGATCAGTTTGTTGCATGATTCTTGAGTATCTTATGGCATTTGACAAATTGGCAGTAATGAAGATAATGTTATTTCTTTGTCATTAATAAATAGTTTGTTTACTGAAGTAAGCATATAGAACCAGGGGTGCTGCTCAAATCTACGAGCTATTTGAAAGGGAAATTTTTCGAAGTTTATCAAATAAATAACATGGCTACAAGAAATTACTTATGGCATAGAAGCGTTTAATCATATCTTCGTATATGCTCGTTTAGAAACAAATAGTTGCGTTTTCAAAGAATCGTTGAATTGTATTTCCATCATTTGTGCTTCCAAATCTGGGATTTAGTTTCTCGACGAGAAATCTTGACTGTAAACGAAATATTTTTTGCATATTTTATTTTGCAATTTCAGTGTCCTTCTTTTCATGCAGAGTACGAGCTTTTCATTTTTTCTATCCAGTTGTCTGCCAGAATCCAGTTGTCTGCCAGAATAGTTGAAGGCCTCTCTAAACATCTTTGCATGTAACTTAGATATTCTGAATTCTAAATTATCTCAATCAACTTTTAATAAAAAATGTCAGATCAGTAAGATGCTGTTTTGATGTTGTCTGACATAGGCAGCAACGTTGAGTATTACATTAACTCGTTTTTAACGCCTTTTTTTCTGTATCAATGATTGTATTAAACGAAATAAGTTGATTCTGCTAGTATTTAATGCAATCCCATTCTTTGAGAGTTGCTTCCGTATTTCTTGAAAAAGAAAAATGGATCTTGATTGGCCCGATAAAATCAGTAAAATGAAGATCTCGATATTTTCAAATTAACGATTCATGAATTATTCGCAATATTTATGTATTCTAGTAGCACGGAAGAAAAGAAAAATATATTAGACTTCCTACTATCTTCATAGGTAAATATTTGTTTAAATGTATTAAGAATAGATGTGCCATCACATCCTCACTTGCAAATCAAATCCAAATTACTAATATAAGCGAAAGTGATATTCATAATGATTTTTACTCGCATTAATGAAATACGCTCAGTAGTTTGATCTAGCAAATATAGCCATTGACAAAATGATTCTTCTAATTATAATAGAACAAACAAAATTGCTACCTATAAAGATAGAAAATGTTATTCTACCGGATCAGTAATAGAGAATTTTTTTCATTTTTTCATTACTAAGCTTACTTATCAAATTAATGTAATCTTATGATTATAGTACTTATTTACAATATAATAGGAAATAAACTATTATAAAATTGAATAATTCAAAAATTTGAAAAATATTTATCCGCTAAATTATACAAAAAGTAGTCAATTTCAAAATTTTCGAGGCGGCCGAAAAAGTGGCATTTTTACTTGTGGTTACTAAAATGTGCGTGAAATGCAGAAAGGCAGTTTTAGGCAGCTAGTTTTTTATGAATCACTAGACAATAGCCCAAATTATTATTTCCATTAAATTTCGTTGCGGAACACTGTGGAACATTTAAACTTTTTGATGTTTAAAAGCAAAAAAATTAATTTTTTTCTAAAATTTTTTATTAAAAATGACAATGAATTTATTAAATTTTACGTGCTTAATATAAATTTTGTAATACATGCAAATAAAGTACATACTATCATAGTGTGAATCCATTTCAAATCATTAAAATCGGATTATATTATAAAATATAGCACGCGTTTAGAGGAACTGTTGTTTTGCTGTTTTTGTTCGCTCTAAATGATACTCCTTCAAGCATCATTTTTGAAATGATGCTGCTTGTAAGGACAAAGCAAAAATCTTTTTTAAAATACAGATTCTGACTCTCCAAATATTATTCTAGCCAACTATATAATCGAAATTCCCTAAATCGTAACTTCATTTTTCGACTTTTGGCCAGCTTTTTGGGTTTTTGCCCCACTGTGGGACGGCTGCAATAGATAGCTTTTTACTTCTTGTAATGAAAGCTACCTAAAAAAATGCATGCTGGCAATTTTACAGAATCCGGGCATGCCTAGCAATTGATTTTGAAAATTCTATTATAAAATAAAGAAAATTTGCCGAAATGAACTCATAAAAGGCAGATTTATTATTTAGTTTCCAGGTATAATAAATTCTGTTGAAAAAAAAATATTACATTTCGCTTCAGTTCATTTTAATTTGTATAAAACCAGTTTGGTCAAAATGATTACCACAAAAAATGCAAACGATAACAAAATAAAATATATAGCTTATGTATCAACTTTGAGATTTTTAATTAAAATCCGAATGTACTGTTCAAAAATCACGACAATGAAGCTGTATAATTGATACACACGCACGCACAGATTTATTTAAGTATGATTATTTCTATTTTATTGAGTAATTTTTATATGGCTATTGTTATATTTTTAATTTCGATTTATCATTGTCGGTTAACTTTTGTTGTTTTATATATACAGTTGACTCTCGTTAATTCGAAATCGGATAATTCGAATCTTCGCTTAATTCGAACTAAACATGAAGTCCCAAAATTTTTAATGGCAGAATATTGTTAAAAATTTTCATTAATTCGAACTCAATTTCTCTTGACATGGTTTAACCCTTTAACGCGCAGTGTTGCCTGGTCGGCAACACCTAAATTTCTCCCTGTTTAGAGACACAAAAACTCCGTGAATATTTCAAAAACTGCTCTAATGGCTACTTTAAATCTTTCTTATGAGTTCTAGATGGCAGCACCATAGATATCAAACTCTACTGTTATTAAATAGTAGGTAAAATGTTTTACTGTAACACGCGCTTCACAGCAATGCTCTTCTCACTGTGCTTATCAATGTTTCACTTCGGCTACCACTTAGGTTACCACTTCGGCAACAGTTGTATAATTAATATGGTTAGTGAAATCTTTACAAAACAATACCAATGTACTCCTCTAGGCTTAAATAGATTGCCTAATTTTTTTTCCTTTAAATTCCAACTTTAAAGAGTAGTGCGCCGGAAAGGGTTAATTCGAACTAAAGATAATCCCGATTTTTCATGTTTCTTTTTTTTCTAACGGATTTCAGATCATTTGAATATATTTTTTCTCTTTGATTTTTGTGAAAACGAGTTTTTCCGAACGAGTATGCATATAATCCCATGCACCTGATATCCACTTTTTCAATGCCTCCTCTGTCTATCAGTGGCGCTTTAAAATTTTCTTACATTGTGCTTATTTCTGCTCTTTTAATTAGTTTGTGTATTTATACTTCTTAATTTAACTTAAAGTAATATTATAATAATAACAGACGAAATAAATTTAAAAAACACTATAACATTAATTCCTTTGTAATAGTACCATAGTAAGCATGTTTTCTTCTCATACTCTCCATAATTCGAACATTTCTTGTGGTTCCGACGAGTTCAAATTAACGAGAGCCGACTGAAGTCTGAATTTATACTTGTATTACTTCAAAAAAACTTACCTATCATCTAAATTTAAAATCAAACAACTGTGTTAAACTTTAAGTAAGAACCTGAATATTTTTTCCCTTTACTCTACTCTTATTTCTTTCCTTTTATCTTAAATCGCTTAATGTATTATATTACTGAGAATTTAAAGAATAAAATCTTACTAATAATCTCTTGAAATGAAATACTTTAACTTTTTCCTTTGAGAAAAAATCATAAGAAAAGTATATAAATGGAGGAAATAAGTGTTCATTTTTCTTTAGACCGAGAACATATATGAATAACATTTTGAAAGGAATTATTATATCTTTTTTATAATTTTATAATTATAAGATTTTACTTTTCAACTATCGTTAAAGGTAATACTTTGAAATGTGACTTTTCTTTTGATTATTTAAAAATAATATGTACTATTCTAATTTTTAAAAAATAACAAAACAAGGTTATCATTGGATATTTTAAGTTATTGTTGCTCGAGTATATAAATACATAATAAATGCTTCCAAATAAAATATCAGATTGTTTCAATCATTAATTATTAATTATTAAAGATATGACAATTCATTTATCAATAAGGTACATGGAATATTTTTCTTGGTAATAAATTTATGGAGCAAAGAGCATAAAAATTATAATCGATTCCATCAGTATTATGTCCACATACCTTGAATATTTCCTCTTTTTAGTACCACTGTTTCCTGATATTGAGTGATATTTAGTAACATGATTCCCCTTATGAAAAAATATAACATATGTTTTTAGAAATTATGACAATGTAAGAGATGGACGTTACATTTAAAGTTATTAAACATAATAAAAAATGCGTAGTGCGCATTCTTTACAGGAGATTAAGAAATTCAAGCCTTTTAAAAACTTGATATAAACTTTTAATGATATATTTATGTAATGCAATGTTCAGTAACAATATAAAAGCAATAAATACCAAATATTCAAAAACAGACTAATTTAAATAAAATTAATAACGTAAGCACTATGGGATTCATGACTATTCCTTTGGTGATTTTTTTCAACACACCTCCTATAGTTTTGAAAGTTAATAAAAAACCTATGTAAAAACTCACGGCACAGAACAAGGCGTCGCACAGTGGGCATAAAGCCTTCAATCTGGTAAAAAATTGAAATAATGAAATATTATTTTGAACCACCGGCATGTGTCACATTAATAGAGCAGATGTCAGTACACATCTGCCTAGTATTAAAAATCGCGCAAAGTTATTTTGATCGTCGCTAAAGAAAGAAGTTAAACTGCATATTGTATTTTTATAGTAAATGAAAAAAAAGTCACCAATTTTCTTTCAACATTAGTTTGTTAATTTCGCTGTAATAATTAAAAAATAATTTTTTTTGACTATGGAACCTTTAACTACAAGTATGTTACAATAATTCATTAACTTTCAATTTGTCTTAATACGATTTTTATAGATATACGGACACTTAGAATATATAGTTTTGAAATTTATAAGAAAAAAAAAAAAACAGCTTCTACAACCATTGAAAGTTTTAGTTATGAGTTAAGGCGAGTTAAGTGTTAATTACAATTTGTCCTTCTAAGTTTGAGTTTTAGAAGGGTAAATATGTCAGAAAATCTTGGTACTTTTTGCTATTTTTTTAATTGTAGGGTCATTTTGATAGTTAACAATTCTTAAATTTTTGTTAGTGTACGGGTGTGCCAAACATGAATATATATTTTTTCTTTGTTAAAGACGAATTTAAATACATCTTTTATTACAAAATAATGTATTCAAATGAAACTGACTACCATTAAACGTTTTGACAAAACACGTTTGAAAAGTAATATAATTTTTGGTACAAGAGCTTCATAATTGGAGAAACTACGAACAAGTAGTTTAAATGAAAATAAAATTAATAGTTTTAAATTTTAATATAAATACTGATAAAACCTCGCGAGGACAAGGGAAATGCTTTAAAATTAATAAATAGTGGCTTGGCAAATCGCTTTCATTTCCTCAATTTGAAAAGAAAACAGAAGCGTCAATGAAAAGCAAACGTGTCTGTCTTCATATTCTATCTGAATTTGTTCTGGACAATAAAAAAAATCAATAGCAAAATGGTTACACGATTCTAAGTCTACATCTTCGTTAGAGTACGCGACATGTATGAGTTTAAACAGACAGACTGTTTTTCAGATAGATCTAAAAGACGGGAAAAGAAAAAGTGTGTCTTAGCACAAAAACAGCAGAAACAGATTTGCTTCTGCTGTTTTTACAGTAATGCATGCATTTTGCCTGAAGAAGGTTGATTCCTTCCTTCAAAACGAGTCGCTAATATTCACTTTAAGGGTTGTTTAAGAATCATTAAAATTATTATTTATGTTTATTTTTTTTTTAATTTTAAATGGATGATTTATAAATGTTTAATTTGCAAAAAACTCTCTTAAATTCTTGTTTTTGACTCATTTTTCTACAAAAAATATAGAAAAAGGTTAGTAAATTAATTAATAAATTACTCTATAGTTTATGTAAACGTTTAAAGTTTTACTGCTTTTAGTCTACATAAGAATCCATGATGTGCTTTTTTTGTTCAAAATAAAATTTACTTTTTGCCAACTTTGTAGGCTTCCTGCCCCACTGTGCATCGTTTATTTTTGTGGTCTCCTCTCAAAGCTCACTTTGTATAAAACGAAGACTAAAATTTAAACAAAGGTTTTATGTACATTGTAAAAAGATAAGAATATTACGACGCTAAATTTAATTTTATGAAATGCCAAATGAAGTTTAAATATGCACTACTTTTACTGTCAATAACGAAATATTTTCTTAAAAAAACAGAAAGCAAGAACTGATACTAAGGTACCCTGGGGTAATAACGCCAGGCGGGGTAATAACGCCAAGTGCTTATATTTTGCATAATTATGAAATAATCAGGTAAATGACACCCATGTGCTCTGCGCAGAAGGGTTTTGAGTCATATAAATCGCAAAAAACAGCTTCAAGTTAATTTGTTTCATTTTTAGGTCTTATTGTTTTTACAAACAACTAAAATTAACGCTTGATCTAAAATTTGCGAGATACGTGTTGTGATGTGAAGACTATCTTTTTATCCGGAAATACTTTGTTAATTACATAAATCTGTAGTGCATTTCATGTACTTTTAAAATATTGTTGAAGATTTTGGATATCTTCTCGAGATAATTTGTAATTTAAAATGCACTGCGCAATAACTATACCGGGGTAATAACGCCAATCATTTACATTAATACCCCGGTTGATTCCCTACAGTGGCCAAGCTACATCCTAAATACTGATTCAAATAAACACAGTTAAAACTGTGCAATGTTTCTCATATTTCTATTTAAGCGGACCTTTTTAAGCAAAAAGAAGCTCACTGTCTGATATTCTTTTGCCTCATCCCCCCCCCCTCCCAAACCACACCTTTATTTTTCTTACACTTTCACAAAAAATTGAACATTTTCAATAGCTTAGAATGCAATTTGACAATTTCTAAGTTTGTAGAGTTTGTATTTTTAGAATTGGGCTATCTACATGCAATTATTCCATCTTATTTCATAGTTTTGTTTGCATGGCGTTATTACCCATATAGGTGGGTAATACCGCCAAATAGCATTGGTCAAGAAAAAACGCCATTACATTTTATGAATACATATCTGTTAAATTATTTTATTTTATATAGATAGTCAATGAGTTGCTGTATCAGATCCTATATTTGTTTGAAAAATACAATCTAAAACTAAGCCGTGAAAATTGGTAGAACCTTAACGTGGCGTTATTACCCCAGGGTACCTTATGTAGACTTCATATATCTCTGAATTCTTTTGGTATACTTATTTATATTTTCTAGTATTTATACAGCCAGCTATGCCTAATCCTACATTATACAGATTTTTGCGTCTTGTTATTATTTTAGCAACGATTTATATTTCTTAATAATATAGTAAATAATTCGCATATTATATTACGAAACACAATAAGTGGAGTAATACTCACATTTGAAAGATTATCAGTTGAAAAGAAGGGAGGAAGTAATACAATTCGTTGAAGAGGCAAAATAGCATTTAAAAATCAATTAAATGTTACATGGTAATGTCGTTAAAAAGAATCGCTGAAACATTGGAAATCTTTCCTTGTTTCATGGAAATTTTAAAATTATCTATTTTCCTTTGCTAAACCTAATAATAAAATGAATTTTAAGAATTATTTTGCCTTAATAAAAAGTTATGAGCAATCACTTTCACAGCTGAAATTAAACTATAAATGTACTTAAGTTGCTATTTACGCAACCTTGAAAATCCCGTGATGCCTAAAAAACAATTACTTATTTATTTCTTTAATTATTTATTTTTTACGGTTATAAAAATTTAATATATTTTATTGTTATTTTTTTAACAGGAAATGTATATATTTTTGTATTTATTCTGCAAAATTTAATTGTTTGGATCGAGAGCGAAAAAAATTGCTTTCATATTAAAGTACTAAAGCGAGGCTGAAGGCAATTTTTTTTCGATAAGGATGATAATAATTTTCAAAGATATTTTCTTAAGGTGCATATGTGAAAGAGTCTTATCAACACTAAATAAGACATCTTGTATAGTCTGTCTCAAAAGTTTAAGCTCTCTACAAATCTGGCTTAAAATAATTGAAGAAGAAAATATTTTATGCTAATTTAAAATAAATAAAATAAAATAAGCCATTTTGGGCGGTTAAAATAAAAAAATATATTTATTTTTATTTAATTTTTCTTTTTTCTTGAAGAAACGCTGTCTCAAAAGTTTAAGCAATTTATGCATTTTTTTTAGAAACACGTGTATGACCTGACCGTATGACCTATTGAATGATTTTGTATGACATTATATATAACTTTTAAAAAAGTATAAAAGGTGGAAAAAATATTTCCTATCTTTTTAAAAATGTCAAAGGTTAAATAATTTACTAAATGTGAGATTATGAAAATTTTAAAATCGAAAAAGCAAAATAAAACTGTTTCTGAAATTGCAAATTTTTAAATCGATCAAAGTGAGGTGTATATCAAGTACTCACCAGAAATGGTAATTTTAAGCTGAAACCAAGATGTGGAAGACACGTATGACGACTATTCAGACTGATCGGAGGATACGGAGATTGGTGTATCTAGACAAAATATGTCCATATTGCAAATTACAAATAATCTCAGTGTACAGGTGTCCAAAGACACTGTACATAGACATACTGAAAAATGTGATTACATCATATTAAAGAAAATGGTTCGCAAATCGTCTCTCAAATTGCATCACAAACAGGTAAGAAAGTACTGAACCAAAAAACACATATCCTACGGTGAAAAATGGCTTATTTTTTTATTCAGCTATGAGAAAAAGGGGAATTTAGATGGCCGTGATTGTCGGAACGTGTATTGGCATGATTTACGAAAGGATCAAAGGGCGTTTTTCAGCAGGCAGCAAGACAGTAAATTTGTTATGGTTTTCGGGGCATATAGACTCAGTGGCTAGAACTCCCTGGCTTTTTTGAAAGAAAGCCAAAAAAAGTATCGAGACACGCTAAACATTTGCCTCCATTCAGTGGCATTTGGGGAGGGGGGTCCTTAATGGACTTTTCAACAAGACAATGCCTCAATCTACGTATCACATTCTACAAAACTTAGGCCTTTTTTAGAAAAATTTTAAAGTTCTTGATTGACCATGGCCAGCTTTAAATCCAGACATAAACCCGATTTAGAATGTCTTTGGCAGTTTAACCCACCAGGTTTGCAGAAATGGAAAGCAGTATGACTCTAATGAAGAACTCCAACAGGCCATCGAGAAAGCATGGTACTCTTTACCACGAGAAACCCTACAAACTAATACTTTCGATAGACGCAATTTATTTGAACTAATCTGAAATGAAGGAAAAATAATTTGTAAGTTAAAGTTCTGTAAAAATTAAAAATCTGGTTGTTTTTGACATTGTGCATAAACTTTTGAGAACATATTTCTTTAACTTTTTTTATTATATATATATACACATATATATATTTTTTTTTACAATTATGAAATTTATTTTTTTCTACTTTTGATATCATTTATTTAAATACTGTTGCAATATTTGCAGATAAAATATCCATTCTAACGTTTTGTAATTGTTTGAAAATCGGCATTTTACATTTGTGCTTAAACTTTCGAGACAGACCTTATCTTAAATTTGCATATATAATTCATTAAACAAATGATGGATTTCGACGAAATAGAAATCTATGAAATTGGTATGTACCAATTTTACTTATCTTCCGTGAAATCTTTATTTATCTACTGTTACTGTATTATTACAAAAGAAATAAACTTACTCACGCCTAATTGGGAGAAATTCCTACAAAATGCAAGATTTTTTTGTGAATTTGCAATTAAGCCTATATAGCCCTTTTATGTAGTTATATGCAGATGATAATTTACCAAATATTTTTTTCTAATGCCACCAGTTATGTTACACAGATTTTTTTTAATATATGCAGAGTCTATTCTTTTATGAGCCTCGTGCCATTTCTTAGGCTCTCTTCGGCGCAGCGTGAATAAGACTCTATTCTACTCGTTTCCAGGCTTTTTAAAATATATTTTCTATGTTATTTTGTCCTGCAAGAGGAGCATTCGGACGGCACTCGTGCATTGGACAGTGTACTTAAGTAGGTCTATGGCTCCCAAAGTTTATATAGTGAAGCAACTTTTCCACGTTTCTTTCACTTAATGTGTGAAAAGTGTAGGCACTTGAATTCATTACCTAATGCATTAACGTCCTTATTCAATATTCGAAAAACCAGAACTATGCATCTATAGCGGTTGTTCAACTTTGTGCTAAAATTCCATTTCTTTTCTTCTAAATAACAGAAAGTGTCAAGATTATAAAATATACATGTTTTATTTTTCAGAGTTTAACCAATTATTAGGAGAATTTTTATTTCCAATTAAAAATATCGTAAACTGTACATAAAATTTTACAACCTGCTTTCAGTATCACATAAAGAATTTTCTGCAAATTAATCATATACTTGTAAATGTAACTTTTAACAACTCTTGTGTATATTGTAAATATAACTTTCAAGAATTCATTTACAGAATTCAAAGTAGATTTTTTGCCGTTTCATAAATAGCAAATGTTACTTTCGTGTTGGTCAATATTAGTTATTTTTCAGCCATCCTTAAATATATATATATATATATATATATATATATATATCATCATCATCAACAACCGTTTTCGATCCACTTCTGGTTGTAGGTCTCCCCCAGATTTTTCCAATGTTTTCCGACTAGAGCTTTTGACATCCAATTTACACCAGCCACTTTTCTAATTTCGTAACTCCATCTTACTGTGGTCGTCTTCTTGGTCGTTTTACATCTCTGGGATACCACTGTACTATATTTTTGCTCCATCTATTGTCTTGTATTCTTGCAATGTGCCCAGCCCATTTCCATTTTAACTGTTTGTTTCTTTCAAGGATGTCAAAAATTTTTGTCTGATTTCTTTTCCAGGTTATCCTCCTTCTGTCTCTTCTAGTTATGCCTAGAATACATCTTTTCATACTTCTCTGTGTTGTTTTTAGTCTTTGTATCATCCGTTTTGTTACTGTCCATGTTTCTGCTCCGTATGTTAATGCAGGTAAAATACATTGATTAAACACTTTTCTTTTCAAACAAAGGGGCATATTACTCTTCAGAATAATATTGTCCTTCCCAAAAGCACTCCACCCATTTTTTATTCTTCTATTGATTTCATTCATGATACTATAGTGAAACCTACAAATAAGGGACACTCCGAATAAGGGACAATTCTATTTAAGGGACAAAAGTTGCGGTCCCATATACGTCCATATTTGGAGGTTTCACTGTTATATCCGATGATATTTCTGTCCTAGGTATACACAACTTTGCATTTCTTTAAACTCAGACAATTTTCTTTTTTGATGAAAATGAATTAAACATCACCTTAGTCTTCTAAATTTATTTTTAATCCCACATTGATGCTACCTTCTGCAAGATCTTTTAGCATAATTTCCAATTCTTCAGGACTGTTACTGCAAATTACAATGTCGTCAGCGTACCGGAGATGACTTAAATATTCCCCATTTATTCTAATCCCTTTGTTTTCCCAGCTTCTTGAAGATATTTTCTAAGACAACAGTAAAAAGCTTAGGTGAAATAGTGTCTCCTTGTCTTACTCCTCTTCCGAGCGTGATCTTCGGTTTTCCTTTATCTAAACGGATGGTTGCTGTTGCCTTTTTGCAAATCTTCTTTATCATATTGATGTAAGGTTTGTCTATACGAATGTCCTCCAGAGATTCTAATACTGCTGATGTGTAGACGGAATCAAATGCTTTTTCATAATGAATAAAGACAAGGCAGAGAGGTAAATTATATTCTTTATCTTTTTCTATGAGTTCCCTTACTGTTTGGATATGTTCCATTGTGCTGAATCCACTTCGGAATCCTGCTTGTTCCCTAAGTTGAGCTGAGTCCAGATCTGATTCAAGTCTTGTCGTTAAAACGTTTGTGAAATTTTTATAAATCACTGACAGTAAGCTGATCGAACGGTATTTTTTAATGTTTTCCTTTTCTCCTTTCTTATAAAGTAGCACCATCATAACATTATTTCAATCTTCTGGTACATCTAACTTCTTGAGACATTTGGAAAACAGTAAGGATAGCCTTTTTGCAAATTCTTCTCCTGCTTCTTTGATAAAGTCAATTGTAATTCCCATCTTCTCCAAGGCATTTACTTTCTTTCATAAATCTAATAGCTTGTAAAACTTCATCTCTCATCACTGGGATTATCTCTTCAGTTTCTGTTAAGATTTCTTGTTGTTCGTGGACGTTGATTTACCTCTGATCTTCACATTTATATAGATCATTATAGAATTTTTGAAGAATGTTTACTATTTCGTTGCTGATTTTGGTGATGGTACCATCTGCTCTCTTCAGTGCAAAAATACCTTTTCTTCCAACACATAACTTGCGCTTAGCTGATTTTGAACTTTTGTTATCTTCCAGAACTTTTTTAACAAGATCACCGTTAAATTTTCTGATAGCTTCTGCAAAGCATTTTCTTACTGTTTTACATAATTCAGAATATTCAACTATTGATTTAGGATCATTTTTCTTCATTTTAGATTCTCGGCGTTTTTTCGCCAATCTTCTTGTTTCTTCTATTATTTTCTTTGTCTGTTTTATTTGTGCATCACCGGCTATCTTCTTTGCAGTTTCTCGTAGAGTGATGGTTACCTTATTGTTCACTTTTGTAACATCTTGCTCTTCTTCTAAAGTTGATTGAAGTACTTGGAAATGGTTTTGGAGTTCCAAATGAAATTCTTCTTTATATTTCTGGACATTTATAATATCGATTGATTTCTTTGAGTGTAGCAAAAATTTCATTCTTTCCACTTTAGAATTTAACAGCAATTTGCATCTAACCAATATGTGATCGCTTCCTGTATTGAGGTTATTGAGAACGCTGCAGTCCTGAATAAGATACTTTTTGTTGGTCAAGATGTAGCCGGTTTCACTTGTTGAGCCATTTGCACAACGCCGTGTCCATTTTCCTTGTGGCTTTTTCTTAAAATATACATGTGTTCACATTCTGCAAACTCAATCAGTCTGTTTCCTCTTTCATCTCGCATACCATATCCATGATTTCCTACAGATAATTCACCTTTCTTTTTCTCTCCAGTTCTAGCATTCCAGTCTCTCATTATTAATTTTATGTAGCAATTTCCCTTTTGATGCATTGAAGCTATTTCTTCGTAGTAATCTTCAGTTTCTTCATCAGAATAACTTTTTGTTGGTGCATAAACTTGGGTAATTTGCAGCTTGTATCTTTTGGACACTTGTATTACTAATCTTGCTACTCTATCTGATGCACTATCATATTCTACAATGTGATTCTTCCCCCTTTTATGAATCCGAAATCCTACACCAATGGTTCTTCCATCTTCTGTGCCTCTGTTCTATAAAACATGTCCGCTAACAATATCAATTTTTCTTCTCCTTTTCTTCTTACTTCACCTAATCCTAAAATGTCCCAGTTGATCCTATCCAACTCTTCTTCAAGTTCCTGTAAACGGTTTTCAGAAGATAGGGATCGTCCATTATACATAGCCAAGGTCATCAACTTATGGCAGCCAAGCCTAGCCCGGTGATTCTTAGCACCCTCTGTCTTCATGTCCGTCTGATCGCTGCCGTAACCAGGAACATGCAGACTACCGCGAATTGAAGGCCGTGATTTGTTTTGTGAATTCATGGTAAAATAAGGGGGGTTGTGGCCAAATCCCTCCACGCTGGCCAAGCGGGTTGGAGGAAGCCCATCCGCGTTCGTTCCCCTTGCACTAGACAAAGTACTAACAGGCTGTACCGTTGGAAGATGCGGATTGGTCTTTAAGTCTCTGCTCCTAGCCGATTCCTTTAGGTCCTCCTAGAAGACAATTAAAGTTTCTTCTCCTGGTTGATAAGAAGAGGCTATAAAACAGCTCATATATATATATATATATATATATATATATATATATATATATATATATATATATATATATATATATAGATTGAAAATTAAAATGGGCAACACTGAATTTAAGCGTATGCTGATTGATGGGTTTTTCGATGCAGTAGAAACTGTATTCAAAGTATCCTAATTCAGTTAGGGAATAAATTAATTTAATTTTGACTTCACTAGCTAAAATCAACACGTCAGAGCCGTCTAGTATTTCACTCGTCCAAAGTTAACCATTCTTTGAATTTTGGTTGCCTAATACTAAATAACCTTTGAATTTTGTTCGTCAAAGATTGACTTTTTTTTTTTCCTTTAATGCAAGGTTTTTTTCATCATCCATGAATTTTCAGTTTAACCTCGACAGTGTCGAAGAGGAAAAATATTAGTTTACTGATGATTTCTGAAATTAAATAACCCATGAGTCGGGCTTCAATTATCAGTTGGTCTTCTAATAAGAAACCTGCTCCATATTGGTTGTTGAAACCAATGAGTGACGGCGACCGCATTAAGAAATTTGTATTCAATAACCACAGCGCCATCATATTCGCAGAACTGAGGAGCAACGCTGTAGAGTTTGATCATTAATTTAATGTCACTTCAGAGTGTAACCAGGAATGAAATATTTTAATTACTATTTTAAGAATTACCCATGATTCCGAAAATTTAGTTTTAGCTTAATCTTTAAAGAGCTCAGACTCTAATGTATTTTCATGAGAATTACTTACAAAAATAAATAAAATAATCAAATGAATTACGTCTATAATCAAAGTTTCCTTTTCCGCTATATGATGTTTGGAAACGATTTCAAGTTGTTTTTGTACTATATTAATCAATTTCTGTAATCCATAATATGAATTTTTCTGATGCTATCCATCCTCAAGGATGCGTTGCCAGTTCCAAAATGGAATGTTTAGTTTCAAGAGCAGTGTTCCCGCTGACATTTGACCAACGTTAGTAATTTGGCTAATTAAAAATAAGAAACATTCGCCAAATGAAAAAAAAATAGCCAAATAGATTCGCCGTGTAGCACTAAAAAAATTATCTTTAATCCTTTAATGTATCCCCTTTTTCTCAATATTTTCTAAAATAACCTAATTTCTTATAACTGCAACAACGACTGTTATTAATCTAAATTCAACTATCCGCTACAAATATATTAAAAATAAGTATATAAATATATTTAAAAAAATTAAAAAAAAACATATACACGCCAAAAATGAAAAAAAAGAAGAAAAAAAGAAAGCAAAAGCTAAAACTGAGCACTAGGAATTTGGCGAATCTAATCGCTTGTTTACTCGCCAAATTAAGAATTTAGTCGTAATTTGGCGCAATGGAAAGCAACAACGAGAACACTGTTCAAGAGTATTATACATATGTATACATTGTATCTTACATATGTGTATTGTATTGTTATATTAAATTTTCAGTCGCGAAAGCCTATAAATTATTATATTTTTCGGCATATTCAATACTTTCCTATTTTAATAACATCTATCATTTATTCCTCTTGTTTATACATTTAATATAAAGCGCATATATTAATAATATCTTATTACGAAACCTTAAATTAAAGGCTAAGATTATATCTTTAATTTTATTAGCTACACTATCAATCATACTATGAATAAAGTTAATTTTTTACATTCGAAACCCATTTTCTTATATTTTTAATTTTCATTTTACGAATCAATTTTCCCGCTCTTATTTTTTATCCCTAAAACTCTCCCGATCTTAAAATTGGAATATTTTTATTCTAAACCTCCCTCTCTCATTTTGTTGGTTTGCAGAACCTTTTTGAGAACGGCTCTTTTGGTTCATTTGCTCATTTTGTATGTTAGACATCTTGCGTTATCAATAGATTATTGCGCTGACTAAATAACTCATTGATTAAAAGATTCAGTCTTACAGTACGCTATGAAGAAAAGATTTCCACAGAATTTCCTTTGTCTTTAAATATGATGTATTAGCTATCTACTGTTTTTACTTCCTAGAATTTAGGGCATTTTGTAAAAATCATTCAAGGATTGTCAGTGTGATGCATCGCTATGTAAAATATTTTTAAAGTATTAGCATTTTAGGTAAAATTTACCCGAAAATGTGTTGTTAACAAAGGATTATTTACTTCCATGTTCAATTCTGATTTATAAAGGAAAAACAATCATTGCCATCTGTTAATTAATCTTGGGCTAATTTCGACTGCCTTACTGTTCTTTAGTTATAATGGTCACTATAACTGATGCAATTATTAGTGAAAATTTTATTTTCTTTAGAAGACCAAATCTCGATGGAGGATTTTTTAATATGTCCTGTGCCAAGCGACTGTGATGTTGTTATTCAGCTTTATTTCCTAAATCTGCTAATTCACGAAATCACATTAGTGTACACAGATTCTTAGTATACACTCAAGAGCAAAAATAGTATGCTCCGCCCCCCCCCCCACATTTTAAAATAAACTTGCTTAGATGACTTCGAAGACACGTAATCTGATAAGAATGGTGTTTAAATGTCGCTAAGGCGATTCCGGAATAATTTTTTTCTCTTAAGGCCCCACTCTAGGCGCAGAAAAAGAGCCGGATGATAATGTAAAGTCTATGGGGGCGTTCTTTTCAAATATCTCGCTCAAATTTTAATATTTTTACATGATGTTTTATTACAATATAGCTGAAGACGATCCACAACCTGCCTAGTTTTTACTTTTTCAGATTTGGTTTCAGATTTTTTTTAATTACTTTAAATTTAAAAACCGGTTTAAACCGGTTCTAAAATTAAAACTATCGTAATCTAAAAAATATATAAGCAAAATCGAAAAAGTATAAAGTAGGACGGTTGTAGATCGTCCTTATCTATCTTATGCAAAAAAAAAAAAAAAAAAAAAAAAAAAGTAAAAATATAAAAAATTGAGCGAGATATATGAAAAGAACGCTCCCATAGACTTTGCACTATCATCCGGGTCGTTTCCTGAGCCTTGTGTGGGACATTAACTCTATTTGTGAAGGTAAAGGATGTTAATCATAGCTATTTTGATAGAGGTCAAATTTCAGTCGCCGGTCGATTCACAACGATTAACTTCCAAACTGCACATCTCATGATTTATTACAGACATATCTTTGTTAGTATTTATTCAAAAGGATGAGTAGTGGATGAGTTGTATGCCCAGGCGATATCAGATAAAAGGACGTCGAAAATTCTCGAGAAAAATCGGCAGCAGAGACTGGCTCAATTTACATACCAAATGAATACGGGTACAAGTGGGATTACTTCAAAGTATACAATTATACAGAGTATACTGAGTTGAATGTGAAACAATGGGGCTATCGTCCCACCCATGTGTTCTTGTTGACCAAGTACCATCGAGCAAGCTCCTACATTAGGTCCAGGAACAGAAAGGCTAGAAAATTGAACATAGGGATAGTGTTGCTTTGTTGGTAGAATAACGGTTCATCTTTTGGCCCTTCAATGGATACGGTTGGATACGCAGTCTTCTGTTCGAAGTGTTATTTTTCTTTATGTAACAGGTCATACATAGACCAATTATGGGAATATTAAGCTTTGGAAAACGCTCTCATGGGCGTCCCGGGATCTGTGGTTGTTGTAGAACTGACCATAAACGCAACAGACTATTTAAACATTATTGCAATCATTTACACTATTACATTATATGTGTCTTCTGGAATGGAAATGGAATATTCGTACAATGCATCGCTTTATGTCACACGACTCGAATTGTGCTCGAATTGTTCCAGGAACATAATTTTGAATTTCAATGAACGATTACCTAAAACACGGATGTTAATCCAACAAAACAAGTTTCGGGTGACATTTAATGGCAGCCTAGAGCGAAAACAATCATTTTAGGATATCCCGGATATTCATAACCTCTGCTTGAACAAATAATACAATTTATCTCCAGTCATCTTCCATGAATTTCTGGTGGCCATGCTAGGGCGGTTTGAGGCTGTTTTGTGGATCAAAGTTGGGCCAATACGTTATTAGGTATCTCATCTGAATTTGTAAGATCATAAGAACTATTTTTGTTTTCCACTATTCATACCTACTTTGTTAATTTTTATATTTTTACAAACTTCTTCATACATTTATGATTTCATTTTAATTATCAATCTCTGCCTCTCTGTATATTTATACACATACACACACACACACACACACACACACACACACACACACACACACACACACACACACATATATATATACAATATATATATTAACGTATATTCTAATACCAATGCTCTTACTTTATCATGCTTGTTTCTAAAATATGTTTGCTGATTATGAAAATGCATAGTTTTTAACAGATAGTATCTCAGAAAGCGAAATTATGGGTTTAGATAACCGATGAATACCCTTATAAAAGACTCGGGACCGTTTTCAACATCAGGTGCCGACAAAAAAATTAAGTCAAAAAATATATTCGTTTTTATATTTTCTAAAGATAAAGATTCCTTATCAGAATCATGGGTATTAATACAAAGTTATGGAATATTTTTCTCTGTGGTTAAAAAAGTTTCAGAAATTTAAAAACATTTGTCTTTCTTAGAGATTATTGCAATTATGTACTGAAAACAATAAACAGACAATTTGTATTGTTAAATAAATAAATATAATATATATGACAATATTTTAAGTCATTCATTAAAGAGCATACTATTTACATAAAAAAATAAAATGATGAAAAATTTTAAAACGAGAATGAAAGTCTCCAAATAATATGGAAGCTTTAAAAAAATGAATAGAAGAAATTTCTGTATCCTTTAATGTATCTTCACTATATTCAGCAGACTTTCCGTTAAGAAGAAAAGAGAGTTTCAGGACGCAGTTGCCTTAATACAGCTTTTATGCTGGAAACGAAGCTTTTTTTGTATTTTGAAAAAAGATTTCTAAAAGTATGTACAAAGGTAAAAATGTATAGTCATATATTTTATAACATGCATTCTGTGGGAGTTATAATTTCGGATTAATATCTTTTTGAATATGTATGAATAGAAAGTCTTCATTCAAAAATTTTTACGAATACACTAATATAAATGCATGTTTATAACTAGTATTTTTCATGAATAGTTAAAATGATTAATTACATTTATAATTTTAAATACTCACACATGCATCATAATTTCTTTTTCTAAATTCAAATGAAAATTCCAAAAAGAAAACAATGCATATATGCTTATATATGCAGGAATTTCCAGGAAGAAGTCCCCAACTTTGAAATGGCATAACTTCGTAACAGTCAAATAGAGAAATGTGAAACAAGATGAATATTAGGCAGATAGGTCTGGAATTTGTTATGAAACAACTTAAAATAATAGTTCCAATACTGGACAATACGTGACAGCACACGCACATAGAGCTTTAAATGGTACTCAGAAGTACAAACATTTTATTCGTGCGTCTGTTTCATTCCTGACACGTGTAGAAAAGTTGTACAGAATTAGAAAATAATTCGAAAGTCAAGAATATCATGCCGTATTCCTTGGAACAACGAGTTTTTATTGTACTTGAATACCTTCGATTAAATTGAAATCCGACGATGAGAAACCAAAGCTTTCAAAAAGAATTTAATGTTAAAAAAGTTTCAGCATTGAAAACAATTCGCAATTTATTCAACAAGTTTGAACGGACGGGCAGTGTGGCCGATGATCTAGCCGAAAATGTGGGATGCAGTCGATCAGTCAAGACAACTAAAAATGTGCAAGTGGGCGAAGAAAGTGTTAAACATTGTCCTCGAAAATCCATAAGATGAGTCGCTGCTGCAGCAGGATTGTCAAAAACCACAACGCCCAGTATAATGCGAAAAGGCCTGAAGCAGTTTCATATAAAGTACAGTGCCATCAAGCAATTACAAGTACAGCTTTCAAATGAGCTACTGCAGATGATTGATGAAAATAAAATTGATGTCGGTCATGTATGTTCACCGATGAGCCCCATTTTCATTTAGAGGGCTACGTGAACAAACAAAAGTGGCATGGGGTACTGAAAACTTGTTTGTGTCTCTTTAAAAACCACTGCCCTCAGCAAAAATTACAGTGTGTGCAGGACTATCCAGTAAAAGAATCTTTGGGCCCTTTTTCAGGAGGGAAACGACTAACGCTTTTCGATATATTGAAAATTTACAGCAGTTTTTTGGAACATTTCAAGCTCTATAGGATGCACCAGAGATTTCATGGTTTATGCAAGATGGGGCCCGACCGCAACGTTCTATTACAATGTTTGAATTTCTCGAGGAATACTTTAGGGAGAGAGCTATTGCTTTAAATTATCCCAAACTGACAGGTATTTGTATTAAATGGCCTCAATATTCCCCGGATCTCAATCTATGCGACTTCGTAAATAGGTCATTTTCTCTAAACAGCGATATTTTTGTCCCTGCCTCAAAAAAATAAACTTGTATGAAAATTAAATAAATGCTAGAATACTTTAATTACATGTTTTTATGCATGTCTAACAGGATAAAACATACTATTAATAAATAAAAGCCAGTTAAATAATTTTATATGTTGTAAAAATGTCATTCCCTTGTGTGTCCCTGAGATCGGCTCAACACAAAAGTAGTTACCAAAACTGACCATCCAAATATATTTGTAATTTTTTTGTTGGTTATATTATTAAACAATATCATAGTAAACTAAAATTTAAAAAATAAAAACTTTTCATTTTTTGTATTTTTTTTAAATAATAAAAAATGTCCCTTGGTTTTGTTGTCGTTCCCCTGTCATAAAATGAAAGTAATAATTCTCAGCTGTGGCAACACTTATAATACTCCAGAATTTCATCTGTGAACAATGACATCATCAGAGAAGATATCTTAAATTGTTCTTTTTCGCAGCATTAATTTTCAAAGAAAAACTTGGTGATTTCCAGTTACATATTGGTAAGTATTTTTATTGACTGTTATTACCTTGTCCCTCTTATTTACCTAAATTTTGTAAAGAATGCTGAATCAACGATTAAGCCTTATTTCTATTAACTTTTTAAAGTTTTCTTTAAGTGCAATTTTAATTTTGTGTATAAAGCTAACCTTAATTTTTGTCATTCCCCCTGTGGTCATTCCCTTATCATATGTAAAGCAGGTGAATGACTACAGTCACTAATTCTCACAAATTCTAAATATTTATTAGAAAAATAATAAGATAATTAAATATTTTATGTAAATGTCACACAATATTTGCTGTTTTAAAAGTAAAAAATGCATATTTTGATTATTTCTATTCATCAAAAAATGAAAAATTGCTCTTTAAAAAGTTGGATTTTTTTTTATAAGTATATAATTTGAGTAAAAATAAACACCCACTGCTTTAAAAAAGAAAATGAATCGGACAAAGCAGGATGATTGCATGGTTGTCAAGCATAAACACAATAAGATGGTTTGTGCTTATTATAATTTATCAGTTTTAAAAAGGTATTCGCCGACTTATTTAAAAAATTGTTAGCTCATTAACCTCTTCGCTACGGGCGATTATTACAATATTTTTAATTATTACTGAATTATTCCTTCTCTCGCTTGACTTCAGAGCGAGATTTTTATTTTATTTTCATTAGCTCAAATCTTAGAATTCGAAAAATATTATTCTTATATCGAAATTTCATTTATTTTTGAGTATCATTATTAAAATGGGACAAAACATATGTACCTATTTGGGTACTCAGGGACTGAAGAGGTTAAATTATAAAAATTTTATGTTTTTTTTAGTGTTTTTAATAAAAATACCTGTTAGATTTATATTATTTAGATATAGCCTCCAAAAAAAAAAAAAGACCAGAAAATATTGCATGAAAAAGCAGCTGGAAACATTAAACAAGTGTAAAAATTATTATCTAGAAGTTAGAGAATTCAAAGGAAACGATGGAAGATATATCAAAGAAATAGTCGTGCAAAAAAGAAAAAATATCATTGTACACTAGGATTTCTACCTTACTTAAGGTATTGTCTCAGTTGAACATGATGAAATCCAGTGGTTATAGCCATCAAAAAGCAAAGAGTGCTCTAGACAAATAAGACAAAAGAACAGTCTTACTATCAGGCAAAACTCGGGAAAAGGTAATAAGGTTATTTAAATTACTTTAGTTGAATCTAGATTATTCCAAGAGACAGAAAAAATTACAAAATATAGTCAGACGGGAGAAAAAAAAGTTAGTCATAGTAAGTGAGTAAGAAGGGATAGAGAAAAATTAGCTAAATAAATTGGAAAAGCTGAGAAAGAAATTATTAAAGACTCTTCAAACTCTGAAAAGTACAAGAAGAAATTTTATAGACTTAGAGACAAATATTTCAATCAAGAATCAATTGCAAAATACATTAGAAATATCTCAAAAATATTAATGCAGCGCCTGAATTAAAAATGGTTCTCAGGCAAATACATTTTATTTTACTGACTTTCTCCATAAAAAAATCAAGATAAAATTGGTTTTGAGTTTTTGCTTATGTTTTCTTATTTACTATAAAATTTTGTGGACAAAGAATTAATAATTTGTTGTCATACCTGTTTGTCATTTCCTTGTGCCTGTTGGTCATTCCCCTGTCTAGTTGAAATTTAAAAATTTATTTTTGTGTATTTAACGTAGTAAAAGATTTTTGCTGGCTCTATTCTGTTAGTTAGAAACATTGTCTAAACACAATGGAAGCCAATTTTAAAGGAAAATTAACATTATTTAAAATATATATATATGATGTTCAAATTGATCTGTTAAGAGAAAATGACCCAAATGTTCTATAATCAGGAGCAAAAATATACTATAAATTTTCCGAAGTCACCGATGCTTCGGAGATATGTTCTTTTACATTTAAAAATGTCATAAAATCGAGATTCAATAATAATAATTATTATAATATATATTTACTAGCTGTCCAATGTTTTCGGGAATTTTTCTAATTTGCTTTTACAGTGCAATAATCAGTTTACTAAAAGCAAAATATCAATTTTCCTGATGCTACCAGCTTTGACATAATAATAATAATAATAATAATAATAATAATAATAATAATAATAATAATAATAATAACAATAATAATAACATAGGGAATACTGGGGCAAATTGATACGTTTTTTTTTTTTCTAAGAAATTTTTTGGTGTCCAGTAAATAGAAGTTTCAAGTTATTTTTCCATGTACTGTTAGCAAATCTTGTGTAGTGTGTTATTAAAGTGTACAATCGTTTTTTTCCACAATATTTTTGCATGTAATTTTAAAAAATCTAAAAAAAAGGGATTTGTATCATTGTGCCCCATCCCCGGGGCAGATTGATACACCTCATGGGGTACTTTGATACGTTTGGGAAAAATGGAGACAAAATAACGCAAATGTATATTTTTCATAAAAAATGAGTTAGCAAACCATTTTATATTTGTTTATAGAAAGTCAAATCACCCACAATTCATTTGTAAACAATATTTGCAGTCAAAATTAAATGTATAATGACCTGATATTCCGGCTTTTCCTTTTCGGACTGCTGGCAGTGGTAATTGCTGGCTTTGTCGTATCTGGCACTTCAACCCCAGCATTATCTTCTTTCTTAGCAAAGATGAAACAATTGCCACGTTTTCTGTTTATAAACAAATAATAAACGATAATTATATTAAAAATTCTGTTTATAGTATAATTATCCTTTGCTGTGATGCAGCTTATTTTTCTTATTTAACATTTCTCATATCAAAAATGCTTTTTTTCTCCGGAGAATCAATATAAATTTGAAATTTCCCAGGCTGCCGTCCTTTCCTTTTGTTAATTCTAATATCCCAGTAAGTTCGTACACCTTCTGTTTGCAAAAATACTATATATTTTTTAAATATAAAAAATGGTGCAATTACACTTCAGTAAAAATTAATATTATTTTTTGGTGGGAAATGGTTGGATTAAGGAGCTTATGGTAAAAAAAAGGTAATGAAAAAATGAACTAGAAAAGGATTTAGTTTCTCTGTAGCTATCATGGGACACACTGATAAGAATCAATGTGCCCCGACATGGACTGTATCAATGCGTCCCATGGTGCCATTTTGACTAATATAAGTCTCAAATCCAAAACTTCATAATTTACCGAAAAAAAAAGAATGAGGAACTGATGAACAGTATTTTTACTTACGAGGGAGAGTATTCCTTTCGGTTGAAAATACTGGAAAAGTTATATAATACCATTGCAATTGTACAGCTCAAAATTACTTTTGACCTACAAAAACAATAAATCACCCTTCCCATTTCATCGAACTATTGAATCAGCCCAAGACCTTCTGTATGTAGTTGTATACACTAGCATCATCTTTTGGAGTTGCTGTGAAACTCCCTTAATGAACTTGTGAGCAGTACAGGTGGTGTATCAATGTGCCTCAGTTCCCCTACTTAACGGTTGGTTGGCTGGTTGTATAGAGTTTAATGGCGCAATGTCCCCTTAGGAACATGCTGCGCCAAGAACAAGGTGAGCAAAAATATAATACAAAGAAAAAATTACATTAAAAAATTAAATAGAATAAACTAAAAAAGTAATGTTATGGAATATGATTAAAATGTAATTAAAAAAAGTCGATGATAATAAAATAGAAATTTTAAAAATAGTTAAAATCTCTCTCAGTAAAACAAAAAGACCTTATGAAATAGAAAAAGTAAATACTAAGTAAAACATATATTTAAAACGTTGATCAGTAGTGTTAATCAAGCACAATATCCTCCAGCATAGTATTCTCATCGGCATCTGAGTCATTGCTATAGGACTCAGACTCCATAGCCTCCTTTACGTACTGCTGCAACTGCCTCGGATCATTTACGTTTCTTATGCTTGAGTTGAGGTTAGAATTTTTTCTCCCTCTCCCCACAGTCCTCCATTGTGGAGAGGCTGGAGTTGATGTTTTCTTTTGATGTGTTTGTATAAAGGTTTTTTTCACATTAATTTTTCTGGGAATATCAGGTTTCTGTGGTACTTTGGTATTCGTGGCAGCTTTTGTCTTATTTTCGGGTTGAGATTACTTATTGGATAGTGCTGTCAATTTCTGTTGTCGCTTCTCTGAGTCAATTATTTTAACTGGCTCAGAGGATGGTAGCCAGCGTTCTAATTTAGGGCTCTCAGACATTTTAGTAGGTTTTATTGCGTTACGATAGATTTCTCTGTAGGATATGAGAAATCAGTTTATGTACTATGTGTCTCACGGATTTTGACTGCTGTGCAAGTAAACTGGAGTAGGAAGTTCCAACGGATGGGGTTCTGGATTCAACGAGTTTGAAGGCATCTGGATAAGACAAAATTTGAGTATTTTTTATAGTAACTATTTCTTTTTCACGGTTCCAGTTAGGGCAAGTGCGGGAATATACTGTATGATTTCTTTTACAGATTGCGCAGCGTTCGGGTTTTTCACATAATTTATTGTCATGGCCGACTTATGCACAATGTACGCAGGTAGGAGATCCACGACAATCTGTGTTAGTATGGCCGTAACGCTAACATTTAAAACAACGGATAGGGTTTGGTATATAGGGTCTGACTGAACAGCTTAGATAACCAACTTTAATTCTTTTCCAGCTTTAATTCATTATTAAGCATGACATTTTTGCGTTTATATATTGAATTATGGTGATTTGACTGAGTGGCACTGAACTCTCTTTCGCTATACACCGCCTTTGAATACTCTGCCTGACCCTTTGCACAAAAATTTCCTTGGCCTTTGCGGATATTTTTAACATATATATGGTCTTTTGAATTTAAACACTGTATTAGCTGAAATATTTCTTCGACTCTTTCAGTCTCCAAAAAAGCCTTTCACCCTCAAAAAAAAAAAAAAAAAAAAAAAAAAAAAAAAAAAAAAAAATGAAAATGTTGTATGAAAGTTGAATTTACCATATACACACTGAAAAGAATCCGGCTTCAGCATCCGCGATGTTTTTGTCGGCCCTCAGACCTAGTATTCGGAAGGCGCTTTCAACCAAATCATCGTCACCCAATATAAATAAGCAAAAATTTTATGCAGTTACAAAAAATATCTTAAAATGAACAAAAGTATGCGAATGTACATTTTAAAAAACATATTCCTTTGGCAAGGCCATAGATAATAATTTTAACATTAAAATTTATGCTGTTTTGGCCGTGAGTGCCAAAACTACTCTTATCCAGAAAATCAAATTTTAGAAAATCGCGAAAATACATTAATGGCGTCTATTGGTTTCATTGAATGCTTTTCGCGAATTTTCATCCACTTTAATTTTATTTTTTATTTTTAAAGAAATGTTAAAATGTCAATTTTGTGGTACATACTTACAGCGAAATATGTTACAAAGTTGCTAACTGCCTAATTTGCCTAATGCAAAAAATACAAAAAAGTTCGCTTCACTTAAATGTTCAAATTGTGAGATTGTATAGCACAACTATTTGTAGATCAAAATATTGAATTTAAAAAGAAGGGATTTTCGGAATTGTGATGTATATCTACAGTTTATTATAATACATATGCACAACCGGTAATTGACGGATTAGGTACAAGCGACTAAATAGAAAAAATTTTATTACTGAAATAAAGTTTATAAGGAAAAAATGTATATAAATCAAGTGTACATTTAAGATACGGTATTAGTTTGGCAAAGAGTCTTATAGATTTGTCTATGCTAATACTGTAAGAAATAATTTTTTGTTTGTTTGTTTATTTGTGCGTTTATTTATCGGAGGTTATCCCTGGAACTACACAAACATTTTAAAAGTGATGGTGCTAGTCCTTATTTCAACATTGAGTCGATGCAAATAAACGAAAGGGCATGCAAGTGCAAAAACATTTTTAGAATGCACATTTTATGTTACTGCAGGGGCTAGAAACGTGGAATTCCGTATTGAAGTTACATTATTTAAACTCCTCAGTCCTGATGCCGCCTGGAGAAGACACTAAACAGACCTTATTAAAACTTTTATCTCATTCAAAAATTCCATTCCAGATTTTCAAAAACTGGTTCCTATTATTGTTAATAGATGACAGCATATTGCAGAATGCTTTTTTGTTACCAAAATAAATTTTTTCGTTCAATTAGCGGTATGCAAAAATGGCATCGCCAAAAAGAAGGAAAAATAGTCACTTGCGTACAGTCAAGCTCCTTTATCTATTAATAATAATTTTGCTAAAACTTATTCAGCCTAAGATTTTATAATATAAAGATTGTTCTTTATAGTGATACCATTTGTGTTAAGCTTTAACTGTTCTAAGCGTTAAAAAAAGCAAGGTCATTTTAGTGCCGCGTGTAGGAGACATCCGGTCATGCTCCAGTACACTCTTAAAACGAAAGAGCTGATTTGGCTTCTCATGAAAGATCTGTAATTTTTTCGATCATAAAAGAGTTGTTTTTCAAACAATTAAATCTTCTTGATCTAAATTGGTTATTTAAATAGTTCAACTTCATTTAAATTGGTTAAAACTCGAGTTATTTCAACTCTTTTTTGAGAAGCTGCCTTTCAACATTGAGATGAGTGGATTTCAGCTCAACTTGAGCTATTTTGTGGCTGACTTTTTAAGAGAGTAAAACTGCATTTTCTGAAGTTGTTGATAGAACTATTTTT
The DNA here is from genome assembly GCA_964019185.1 of Maratus speculifer. Taxonomy (NCBI): domain Eukaryota; kingdom Metazoa; phylum Arthropoda; class Arachnida; order Araneae; family Salticidae; genus Maratus; species Maratus speculifer. Next base: position 248,599,556 of record OZ025297.1, on the reverse strand, counting down.
TCTGAACTTAAATTCAGTATTTTTATAAAGATATTCTTAACGTAAGATGGGATTATTTTGTGACAGATGAGGTAACGTTGTGACACAAGGTCTAGTTTTGGTATTTTGAATCTCCCGCTCTGTTCTGTGTGGTAGGAAAGCAAACAGCAGTAATAACTCCCAGTACAGAATGCCACATAACCCAACAGTTGTCTTTGGAAACTTTAACATGAAATACGCAAAGTAGACCAGGTGCCACAGCGTAATCTCATCTTTGCGATAATTGATATATTATGATTTCAAACAGTATAATTTCAAGCATACGAGCTAATTATTTTCTTAATTTTTCTGTGTGAGAACAGTTTTAAATTAAATGTGGATTTTTAAAAATTATTTTGAGGTAAATTGAATATGTTTTAAAATTCATTATTAAAAAAAAAACCCTTAGAGAATGTAGAGTTAAATATTTTTATAGCTTTTATGTAAAACAATAAAAAATACTTTACTAAAAACAGTATAGACTCTAAAAAGCCTTTTACTTACAGAATCTGAGATTATATATATATATATATTTTTTTTTTTTTGCTTTTCAATTATAATGACTTATCTAAAATATACCTAAAATACGAATGTAATGTTTGAAAGACACCCGTTTTCCAGATAACATTTCGAGTGATACTTACTTTTCAATCAGAGACAATTTAAAACAAAGAAATAATCTCACAGTAACCGATGAAGAAAAGTCTGAAAATAAATTTGGGAAAGCCAGACATATTCTCCAAACTATTATATTAGGATGTCTGTTGAATAAAAAAATTCTCAGCCGTAGCTATAGATGAACAAATTATTCCTTTTTATGGCCATGCACAATGAAGACGATTCATCAAAGGAAAACCAAATCCCTTTGTATTGAAGATCTTTTAGCCGCAGATTCAGATGGTCTTCTGTTAGACTTTTTTATATATTAAGGTACCGGAGATAAAATAAATACGGTTATAAATGAGAATGATGCAAAATATTTAGATACTGGTGGAAAAAATGTGCTTAAACTTACAGAGAATTTACCTCAGGGCTGTACCTTGTATTTGGACAGATTTTTTACATCAATTCCTTTATTAAACATTTATTATATATTATATAAAGCTTAATGTCAGGGAACAGGTACTCTAGGAAAGAGTAACATACCGCCAAATGTAAATTTTAAATCAGACTCTCATATGAAAAAGCTTGGACGGGGCTCAGTTGACCAAAAAAATCGTAATGATGGACAAATTTGTATCTTGAAATGGTTGATAACAAACCAGTTATACTTGTCTCATCAGCTGCCGGTAAGCATCCTGAATATACATGTAAGCGTTGGTCGAAAAGAGATAAAGAATATGTGTCAGTGAATCGTACATCCATTATAAAAAAGTATAATGAATATATGAGAAGTGTTGATTTCTTTGACTAAGATTTAAGCTATAATAGAATGCAAACGAGGACAAAAAAATGGACCATAAGAGTATTTGTGATTTTTTTTTATTTTGCCATAGCTTCAGTTGGACAGAATATAGAGGTCACCAAATGTTGCTCAATAGAGCAAATAAAGAAATATTAGACTATTTTCCATTCAGAGTTCATCTACAAAATGTGCATCTTTTCTATAGCACAGACGCATGCAGTGGCTCAGAGTATATTCCTAGTGAGCCATCATCACCACAGAAAAACAGATATAACCAAAGAATTTCTTTACCATCCACTCCTTCGAGAAAAAGATAGGTTTCACATTTTCCTGAGATACCCAAACCATCCACAAAAATTCGATGTAGGATGGCTGGTTGTAAACACAATTCTTCAAGGATTCAATGCACTGCATGTAAAGTTTTTTTATGTCTGCAAGAAGACAGACAATGTTTCAAATTAATTCACAAAAATAATAATTAAAAAAATGACTTAAAAATTCTTATTGATATTTAGGAAAATATCTGCAATGAATGTATATATATATATATTTTTTAATTTAAGTTTCAGTTATTTATAAAAGATGAGATAATTACAACTTAATTTTCAAACTATTATAAATGTTGTTTCTATACAATGAATTAACTAAATAATTTTAAAAATATGTTCTGTATATTATAAATGTGCACTATAACATTAAAATGCTATTTGATCGTAAAATAAATATAAATGTATTCATAAATTTATGCTTCGTATTTAACATATCGTACATGTTTATGACCGGATGTCGCCTGTAGGAGACACTAATTTTCTAATTTAAAAATAATAATAATAATAATAGTAAAAATTCAGCATTTTTCCATTGATTTTCAGAGTATTTAAAACTCATTTAACAAGATAATTTTAAAATTTATGACTCAAAGTTGGTCTCAGGACTGAGGAGGATAATATACAATATCCGTAAGAATACTTCCGAAAAAATTCGAAATCATAAGATGTATCGAAGCACCTGGGGTTGCAGATGAAAAAAAAGTTAAAAAAATATAGGATTTTTGTGTTACTGAAGTGCCATGAATCATGAAATTCTGCTGGTAGAATTGCTGCTGACATGCCTTCCCACTATCATAGGGTCTTTTTTTCGATAGCACTTATGAACTGTTGCAGGAGCAAACACAGTTCTAAATGGCATTTGTGGTGATACTGTAAGTGATAGGAACCTTGCTTTTAGGCATTGTAGTTATTTATAAATGATCTCAAAGTAATAAAAATAATAACTAGCTAACTAAATGTATTAATAAATTAATAAATAAATAAATTAATTAAAGGCATAAAAATGTGCAAAAAGCAACTGGTATTGCATGATCAAAGAATATTCTAAATAACACGTTTTGTGATACTGACAGAGCTACAAACTTGCTATTATTCACAATAGTTACTTATAAGATATAAATGTTTTATAAGAATGTTGCCTAAAATATTCGAAATTTTAAAGGGATTAAAAAGGGTAAAATACTTTTTTAAAATGTTCTAAATTGCGATTGCAGCACAATCACAGAAAGTACTTATCCAATCCCCAAAACAATTGTTGGAAATTGATAGTCAAGGTCCTTGATCAAACATGTGTGTTACATTATAAAATACGTTCTAAATTGTAAATTTTGCGATATTGCAGATAATCGCAGCATTATTTTTGGGGGTTTGGTAATTAATTATAATTTGTAAAAGCTTTCTATGAACAGCTTCGAAAAAAAATAAAATTTGACAAGGAAAATAAAACATTCTAAAATCTTAAAAAAGAGCGATTTCTATCCAATATCAGGAATTATTTAACTAATTTAAAAATAATGATTGCAAAACGGTGGTGATAGTATCTGCTCAAACATAAGGTATACAGTGTGAGTCAAAATTTTCGGATCAATAAGTTATCTTCTTCAACATTGGTTCTAGGCATAAATGCTTCCAATTATAAGATATCTTATAAAAAATGCTAAATGTGGTCATATAAATTGAAATTTCATGAGGGTCTGTTTGAAAAATCGAAACTTAAAATTTTATTCGGTCCCTCTATCGAAAATTTACAATTAAGAATGTATTCTTTGCCCATACCTAAATTAAACAACAAGGAAAAAAACATCTCGATATCTAAAAATCTTACAAACATTTTAAAACTTAAAATTGCCTAAATTCCAGACACACTCCACTTAACCATGCCTCTAAGCGTAGATATTTTCATTAATTTTGAAAACAAGATAGGCATAATTAACAAATTGTCCGTTATTAAATGTCGAATCAAGACAGTGTTTCTGAATTGAATATAAAAAGCAGCGTATAACCCGTAAGACTGTAAGACTCGTAAGGTGCTTACACGGCAACGTCGTTTTAAGGACACACTGTTACATTGTGGCCGACGATGTTAAGTCACAGTGGCTATAAGTCGTTATGGCCATTTTAGAGATCATTTGTGACGTCAGCCCCACCAGTCGACGAGAGGTTCTGACCTCAAACTGGTAGACGGTAGGTGCTGGGTTCGAACCCAATCGCGACCTTCGGCCAAACCGTTCGGAGTTTTCCGTGGTTTTCTTCGAGCCTTGCGTAAATACAGGTTAGGTTCCCTTAGAAAGACCCCCACGGAGGGCACCCCACCCCTTAGGGCCTATATCCTACAGCGTAGATAATTGGCCGACATACAAACAAACAAACATTTGTGACGTCAAATAGATGAAAGTTGTTATTTAGAATGGTGTAAAACATATTTTTACTCTATTCGTATTTTAATGAATGTTGATAAATATTAAAGGTGTAAAAAACAATTTATATTTCTCAGTTCGCAAGGTAACACATTTTGATGATAAGATGACACGTTTCAAATGCAATGCAGGCACAAACATGCCTATGCGCACACACACGCAAACAATTATTGCTCTTGTGCAGTAAGTGATTTTATATGCATAAATTAAATATGAACTGTAGCATCTTAATTATTTTATTTAAAAAAAAATATTAGAATCGAACTGTATGAAATTCAAATTGAAAAAAAACTTTTATATTACAAATAAAGTAAGTGCAAAGTCTTAATAAAAACCAGTTTACGAAATTTATTTTTTAATAAGATTTTATATTAAAAAATACATATTTATTTTCTAATATATTAGTCAAAATTACAATCGTACAAAATGCACAAATTCGATTGAATAAAGACACTTTGAAAACAGGATCGTATTTTGTCAACAAAGAGAAATAAATAGAAATCTGGAAAACAGATAAATTTACATATGACATTGGTTAAAACATAAAAATCCTAAACGGAAAGAAATAGCTTTACATTTCGCCGATCACATTTAAATAATGTGGTAAAAGATTTTGAAATAACAATATTTTCTTTTTATAATTTATTTTATATTTTTTTTTCTTTTGAAGAATATATCGCGAAAAATTATCGCTAAAATACAAATATTTTGTAACAAAGAATACTACTTTTTATATTCTTATTTTATTTATTATAAGCTAAAAAGTATTTATAAATACATGATTATGATATATAACTGTTTTAGTTTCTTTTATTTTTATTTTTATTTTTTTTTATTTCGATTTGTGTGAATTTCCAAACATTGTTGATGGCCAACATTCCTTCCATAGTAAATAATTTCATAGAAATGGAAGAGCTGATTAAATATTATATTTCATTTACCGATTAACAGATAATATTTTTCAAAAAGAAAAAAATGAAATAATGGCTTTTTTTCATATTTTTCACAGATATTTTAATGTTTTACTACAGGTTTTTCATAAGAGAAAATTTTTCCTGAATCGAATCAGAAAAATGCTCGGATTAAATAATGCAAAAAATTACAATAAAAATTTACTTGTGAGAATAAAAAAATATGATTGGAGTATGAATGTCTGTACGTGGTACGGACAAAGTATGATTGGCAAAAGCACGTTGCCCGTACAATATACGGGCAAATCAGGGATGCGGTTAAATGTATTTGCAATTAAATAACTCTATACTTACATTGAAATATACTTTTGTATCCCAAAACTTACAAGTAATAATTAACTATGAGATAAATTAGATTTGTACTAGAAACACCTGAATACATCTTGACAATTCCGTCTTATGCGTAACAGGTGTACGGTATTATATAGAAGTAATGAACAAAACAGACATGATATTCCCATATGAATTTAAACATTTGGAACATCAATTAATATTGTATTTCACACTGTTATAGTTTAACATCTGACAGAGGATCTGAATGTAAGAAGCATTTGGAATGTTTGTCAGTATGGTATTTCATTTGATTATACTTTATTGAAAAGAAATGGTACGCAAAAAAGCATTTGGAACATCAATTAATATTCTGTTTATTTAAACATTATGCGTTTAAGTTATAAAAGCATTTGAAATTTCGTCAATATTGTATTTCATTCTGTTTTATTTTAATATTGTTGCAAAAAAGCGATGCGCAAAACTATAATCATATTATGTCACTTTCAATTTTCCTTTCAGTGATCACAAGTCTTCAATTGCACTTCAAGCGAAGCAAATCAGATACATTAGTACGATAATGAAGTTTTAAAAATATTCAGATCTTCGTGTAATAGTACACAGTACTTCGGAAACAGTGTAATATGCAAAATCTTCAGATTTACCCTGTAAATACTATCTACATTCTATTATACAGGATGTAGCTTGTGGTAAGCCACAGGAAAGTATATCAATTGCATAAAATGTGAAGTAGTTCTGTATAAATAAACATGCCTCCAAACAGTGTTTCCCCTTATTTCATTATGTAGTGGAATAATTTTGTTTGGCTCTGTAAATTAAGCACAAATATTCTTTGCACAGTAAGATACATGTTGTAGTATATTCTTCATAGAATCATATTAAAATTATTATGTTTTAAAATGTGTAACATCATTAAAATGCAATTGAAACTAATTTTTTTACCTTTTGGTAGTAATGTGATATAATGCTTTTAATTGTTCATGCGCAAATGATGACTGTTTTATTGTACGCATGTACTTGTATTGAAGAATATTTGCTACAATTTTTCACAAATTTTCTCTAATATTAGATTGATCCTTAATCATATGCATATTGCTAATAATCCTCGAAATGTGGAATAATATTTTTTTCTACATAAATTAAAACATAATGAAAACTTTATTGGATCATCAGTACTTTTCTAGTCCACTATATTCAGTACGCAAAAAGAAAAAAAACTGATTAACTGTTTTACAATGAATTGCACAAACTCAATGAGAAAAAAGTTTTTTAAATATTTTTAAATACATAAAAATATCATACATTTAAATTTTTCTTCTATGTAACATTATCAGAGAAGAAGATCTACTAAAAAATTACTGCAGAAATTTTCAAAGTATTTTCAACAATATTCTGCAATCACAATCTTTTTCCAGAAATAAAATGTTTGAACCTTCATCAAATAATACTTGTGCCTTCAATAAATTTTCAACCTTCATCATTGGTTCACAATGGTGCTTATTTTTAAATTCTTGAAAAAAAAAAACTGTCCCTAAGGAATACTTCTTCGGAATAAAAAAGTACTACGTAAACTAAAAGCATTTAACTGCAATTAAATTGTATTTTTTTTTTTAGAGTAATACTTCCAGTTTCTCCAAAATCATTAAAATAAATAAAACATATACAATTTTTTCATTTGAAAATAATAATAATAATAGTTTTTAAATTAACTGCATCATCAGATCAGTTAATGATAAAAAATAAACGATTTTATAAAAGATAATTTTAAAATAGATTGAAAAATCATACATTTAATAATTTTCTTCTATATAGCATTTCCAAAAATGAAATTCTACTTAAAAATAACTGTCCCTTAGAATTTTGTTTCTAATCGAATTAACTAAAATAAGAAACCCAACTAAAAAAGAACTTTCACAATTTTCAAATTTTTCTGCAATCACATTTTTTTTCTCGAATTATGTTTTTTCTACATCAATAAACTTTGAATTTTCCTATTCATTCAGGTGATGATCATTTTGAAAAATCTTCAAAAAAGAAAAATATATATAAGGAATTCTTTTTTAAGTGAAAATAAACTAGAAAAATATAAAGATGATTAAAGTGTGGGTTTAGATAAACTACACTTTATATCTTTTGTCATATTTTTAATTAGATATAAAATAAAATTCAGAAAAAAATGTTATTTATTTTTTCATTATCTATTTAATTATTCAGTTTCAGGTAAAAATATAATACACACGCACAAACACACACATATATAGAGTGAGTTGAATCATAGGTTTCTATCTTACTGGACTCTTAAAATAATTTCTCTGTACCTATACAAAATTTATGGAAATTTTATAGAGACCCCTTCCACGAAAAAGAAGTTCAAATGTAATTAGATGGGTGTAGTAAAGTGTTTTATTAACTAGATTAGACATTCGAACTTATGATTTCAGAGTGGAAGTAATGTTTTAACATATCATATATAAGGAATTTCCCTTTTACATAAAGAAACAATGCACAGTTCAAAATATTTTATTTATTGAGAAATCAATAGAAGACATTCTACTTTTTTTGAACTTATAACTCAGTTTTCATCCATCTGCGTAAACAGAATAAAATGTTTTCAACCACTTTTATTCTATTAAAATGTATATTTTAATTTCAAATAACAAGTATTTTTAATATAAGAAAGTTTAATATTTGTTTACGGTTTGAAGTACAACTTCTGCAATTATTTTCAAAATTTAAAATATTTCGTCTTCGCAAAATGCAGATAAATAGATTCCTTCCCTTATTTAAATAAGTTAAAAAAAAATGAGAAATTTTGATGTAACGATAATATTTCACTCACTTAATCATTTACGACATTTGTTTTCATTGTTACTGACTCAATGATTTTTTCTTACTGCAAGAAGTACGCAGTTTCTGTCTAACTTCGTGATTTATTCCTTACCCATCATACGTATTATAGGGTAAGTCTTGCAATCGTTTCGAAAATCGAAAAAAAATTGACGTATTTACACGTTTCAGATACTGAAGAATCCGAAAAACATATTTTTAGAAGAAAAAAATTGCCATCCGTCCGTCTGTGTGTCTGTCTATCTGTAACATCCCTATCTCCCGAACAAATTGAGAAAGAGACTTGAAATTTTGTATATGCTTAGTATGTAAGAATGGGACGAAGCCTATTGAACCTCGATTATCCGGAACTATTTTTTTCGGCCTCTCGAAAAATTCGTTCTGATAAAAGATATATAAATATTTTCTATTTTTTAAGGTGTGGACATAAAAGGCAATACAGAAACACAAACTTTACATAAAAAAACATAGTCGATCGGATTATTAGTTGTCGAGATATTTCTAATCCTGTTTTCCACATTGTTCGATTTTTCATGACCCTGTATTTCATTCAAATTTTAATTCAAAGGTATATTTTAATTGGAAATGAAGCGCTTAATCTAACGCAATAAGTTGTTAGTGAATATAATAATTATTTTTGGAGTTATAAGGATGTTTCTTTTATGTAAATCAGTGCTACTTGAATAGTTTGGTTGTTTTATATAATTTGAAAATTTTTTCATCAGCAATTCATTAATAGAGCATGAATATGTGTTAAAAATACTTAAAAATACGCTTAAATTTTGTTTTGGAATTGCAATGCATTTTATAAATAGTTTACACATATTTTGTTTTCATATATTATATCATGCATATCCATGATGGGTAAGGGATATCACGGTGGCCACCAATGACTAGTTTTTACTTCTAAAAAAGGGGGTTTCATTTCTTGTTTGCAAAAATTGGGCCATAATTGAAAAGCATGTAAAATAAAATAATTAGAATAATATCTTTTTAAAGATTATTTTATAAAAAAAATAATATTATGCAAATCTAAAGATTATAATTTATTTTTAAGCTTAATATCAAGTCAAAATACTGAATAGCTTTTTCGTAAAGTGTACGACAAAATATAATTTGTGTAACCCAAAAGAGGATTCACTTCGCTCATCCTAATTATTATTATTGTTATTATTATTATTATTATTCCGTATATGCCAACTGTCATCTTATATTTTGATTGTTTTACGGTGAAAAGTGCTTAAAAACTGGCCTGTATTTTCGTTTCAGAATATTGGAGTTATATCACTAACATACATTAACAGAAAATAATTTAAAGTTTTATTTATTAGGTAAATGATTTGTGTGCGTGTGTTTACAAAGGACATATAGTTGAAAGCCGAAACTCTTAATGTTACATTAATTTTTCATTTTATTAGGCTAATCTTGTAAAAATAATAATAATAATAGCAATAAATACTATAAATAAAATGATGATAAAAAATAATATACTAAAAATCTCAATGTAAATTTTATCTAATCGTTATATTGCTTAATAAAAAGATTACTAAAGAAAAAAGAAAAAGAAACATATTTGCGTCATCTGGTATCATGCAAGGGAAGGGTGGCGTTTTTATACGATATAGGAGTACTCCGTTAGCATAAAAAAGGGTTAGGTGAAAGAAAAAAGTTTGGGAAACGCTAATCAACTGTGATTTTTTTTGGTTAAATCTTCACAGTTTCTTCTTAATTTTTAATTAAAAGTGTTTAAGAGTCATTGAAAACGTCATACTTGTGAAACATATTTTGAAGCTGTCGCACATAAATCACATTTATTTCGACTTACATACAAAACTAGTCGTTGGGGGCCACCGTAATACTTACCTATCACAGATATGTATATGAAAATAAAACATGTGAAACTATTTATATAATGCATTGCAATTCATAAACAAAATTTAAATATTGTTAATATACATAGTAATGCTATATTAAAGAACTTCTGATGTAACAATTTCGACAAATTATATAAAACGCCAAACTACTCTAGTAGTACCGAACTGCGTAAAAGAAACATCCTTATAACTCCAAAAATAATAACTCTATCAACTAACAATTAACTGCGTCAGATTAAGCGTCTCATTTCCAATTAAAATATACTTCTGAATTGAAATTTGAATGAAATACAGGGTCATGAAAAATCGAAGAATGTGGAAAACACGATTACAAATATCTCGGCAACTAATAATCCCATCGACTTCGTTCTGTATGCAAAATGTGTGTTATTTTATTGCCTTTTACGGCCATTCCTTATAACAAAAAAATTCGAAAGTTTTTATATACCTTTCACCAGAATGAATTTTTCGAGAGTCCGAAAAAAATAGTTCCGGATAATCGAGGTTGCTGATATTAAATAGGGTTCGTCGCATTCTTACATACTAACTACATACAAAATTTCAAGTCTCTATCTCAATTTGTTCGGGAGATAGAGCGTTTACAGACAGACAGACAGACAGACGGACGGCAGAAATTTTTTTCTAAAAATATGTTTTTCGGAATCTCCACTATCTAAAACGTGTAAATCCGTCAAAAAAAATTTTTCGATTTTCAAAACGATTGCAAGACTTTCCCTATACTACGTATGATGGGTAAGTAAAAATGATGAGATTTTTATTTTAAAATATATATTTTTTTAATTTTGAAGTAATTAAAAATAATTAAACATTTTACTCACAGCATTGTTTTTAATTAATGAAACAAAATATAATTAAACATTTAAACATTAAATAATTTGCCTTTTTGCTTTTTACTTTAATAAAATGGATTTGTTACTAAAAAAGTAATTTATTATACAAATACAAAAGTTTAGATTTTACATATAAAATTTATGAAATTTCAAATTTTTGCAATCCACAATGTATTATCAAATTTTGTAAACTTAAGTCGTTTAAATAATTAAGCATTATGAAATTTTACAGTGCACATCAATGTACATGGGTAATTATTTTACATACCAGCTATACAGATTTGCATCTTACATTTGTTATGCAAACTATAAAATAAATACTCAAACAATACAAGCTTAATTAAAATTAGAAAAGCTGATTTTTTGTTTTGATAAGATATTTTTTAAATAATAATCCGAGATATTTTCTTGATAAGTAAGGTGTTCTGGTGTAATAACGCCAGGTTGGGTAATAACACCAAGTGCTAATATTAAGCATAATTACGAAATAATCTGCTCGGAAGGGCTCTGAGTCATATAAAACACACATAACAGCTTAAAGTTAATTTCCTCCATTTTAGGCCTTATTAGTTTTAGAAACAACTAAAATTTTCGCTTGATCTAAAATTTGTGAGGTAAGTTCAATGATGTGAAGACTATATGTTTATCATCAAACACATTGTTTATTACATAAATTTGTAGTGCATTTTATGTTCTTTCAAAATATTGCAGAAGATTTTAAATATCTTCACGGAATAAATTGTAGTTTAAAATGTACTGCGCAATAAACATACCGGGATAATAATGCCATTCCTTGGCATTATTATCCCGGTAGATTCCTTACAGTGGCGTAACTACATCTGAAGGCGGTTTACTATTTATTTTATGTATGCGACAGCATTTTTGTCATTGTTGAAATGGTTAGATTAAGTGATGTCCGATATCCACACTAATCTTAGGGAAAAAATTACTAATGTAAAAATATTTTAAAACTCTTTTAAATAAAACGATATCAAAATATTTTCATTATTCTTAGTCCAACATTTTCAAAATCATGTTTGTATTAAATTCCCACTTCAGTTCAAATGAGCTCTAAAAGATTCAATTGAGTTCTAAATTTTAACTGTCCGCTATCTAAGTGTTCTGTTTTACAAAATTTTACAAATTTAACCTTTAACTGATGTGACAGAAATTATAATGTAGTGCGAAGTGGTCTCTGAAACCGCAAAATCGAAAGGTGAATAAAAAGCGTAAACAAAATATAGGATGGTGTTTTTGATCTAAACATTTTGTACAATACTATTATAATTAACAATCACCGAATTTAAAGTCTCTGGTGATAGTTAGTAAAATTCTAAATGAAACAAAATTTCGGTAGTGTTTGTAGTTAAAATGAAACTTACAAATTAAACTATGAAAATTGAAAAAAGCAATAGTCTGTGAGACCGATAAGATTAGCTAAAGGTTAAAAGGCGATCAATAATTAAAACTCATAGAGTTCTGTTTCTGCAACAAACTATTTGTACAGGATAATTCTAATTAAAATTCATCTATTCAAATATTTCAAGCAATAATATGGGGACTCTTAACGATAGAGAATTTCAGTTGTAGCTATTATTAAACTGAAATTACATGTTAAACTCTAAAATTTGGTATGGGGGGGCAGCATTCAGTTAGATTGCTAACAGTAATTAAAGATAAATTTTGTTGCTAATAAAGAGAAAATGAAATATAACCACATGAATCATGTATAAAATTTAATAAGGAATCTCACAGGGATATTGATTTTTATCACAAATCCTATTTAATCAATTTAAAATACCAATTTATTAAAGCATGTTTTATACAACGCCGTTGTTTTGACTTTAGGTTTGCGCGAATCCGCTTTAGTGTCTAGTTTACGGGTTAAAAAATATTTACAAGACTTCTATAACAGTGTTAACAAAAATATTTATCACACATAACTCTAGTTGTTATAATTTTTCACAGGATTTAAATATTGCATTAAAATGGCTAAAACCGTGAATTTTTTCTTGTAATTATATTTAATGGGACTTTTAGGGAAGGAGAAGCTCAAGATGTTACATTCTACGGAATCTCTCCTCTATCCTTTTTTTCTCTTTTACAAAAAATTGAATATTTTCTATCGTATAGAATTCATAGATTGGAAAAATAAACACTGTCAAAACCGTACAATGTTTCTAATAATTCTATTTAAGCGATCCTTTTTGAGCAAAAAGAAGCTCAGGGTTTAATATTGTATTGTCCCCCCCTTTCCTTTTTCTTATACTTTCACAAAAAATAGAAATCCTGTATTGTTAAGAATGCAATTTGTTAGTTTATATGGATTAAGAGTTTATATTTTTAGAAATCAACAATATACATGGGATTATTTCATTTTATGATATAGTTTTGTTTGCATGGAGTTATTACCCACATAGGTGGACAATAACGCCAAAAATCATTGCTTCAGAAATCACGGTATTATATTTTATGAATGCATACGTGTTAAGTTATTTTTTTTACGTAGATAGTAAATTATTTGCTCTATTAAATCCTATATTTGTTTGAAAAGTACAATCTAAAACTAAGCCGTGAAAACTGTGACAAACTTAACGTGGCGTTATTACTCCAGGATAACTTACACATGTTTTTTGCTGCTATTTTAGTTAAAAAAATATAAATATATATAAACATATCGGATTGGTATGTATTTTTTGTTACACGTTGCTGATGTGATCTTCCCCCCACACAACAATATATATGTATATATATACATTTATTCGGTTTGTTTGGAATTTTTTTGTAAATTGTGTAGTGCACATCAGTGATAATATGGCTAATTATTATATACCACGGACATACATTTGCACGCACAGAAATTATCAAATTTCTAAAATATACTCTCAAAGAACACAAGATTTGTTAAAACTAGGTAATACGAGTTTCAAGTTTAATTAAAACATATTTTAATCATAATATTCTGAGATAATTTTATTATAAATATATCAATGTTTCATCGGTCTTTTAATTGAAAATGGAAAGTGAAACAGCTTAGTTTTCCCGATTTTTGTAGCTGATGTCTTAAAATATTATTATATTTGAAAAGAAAACAACAATTTTTATAATTTTGAACATTAATGTTTAATATACAGAAACTGAATTTCGAATAGCTAGGTTTGTAATATTATATAAATTAAGAAAAAAATTCTTGGTCAACTAATGTTGTGGGATCTGATATATATATCCTAGAATTTAGCATAAACTAATTTGGAAAGGAATATTCAAAGGAAATATACAGTAAAGAGGCTAATAGTTTTTGACATCTACCCTGAGAGTTCCGAAAAAAAATCTAATTCATGAATCTAAATTAATGAAATGGAGTACATTTTGATACGAGGTATATAAAATTAGTAACATACATTTAGTTTTATTTTGGTTTCTATATTAAAAAAAAAATAATAAAACTTTTGATTGATGCAATAGTGAATTTATTCGACTATTAAAAATATTTTAGAAATTTACAATTTACAGAATAAATGGGAAATTCCAACTGATTTTGTTTGTTCGATAAATATCTTTTGATTACTATCGTAGTTAAATTTCCAATATGCTTTCTTGCAAACTAATGTAATGCAGTTGAAATTACTCAAATGCATCGATTAGGTTTCTGGAAATAGTTGCAAGATGTATACCCACAGTGCTTTTGCAAAAATTTAGACAATGATCGATTACGCATCTGTACTGAGAAATACACAACGAGTTGTTTTAACCTAACTGTCACATATAATTCGTGACTTATCCATTAATCATAAAAAATAAATTTAAATTATACACATTACATAATGTATAATAACAAATAACATTGCGGCAAAAGTATAGACAATCTGTGTATTTACAGGAAAAATAACTATAAATTAAAATCGAATTGAAACCACATTGCCTACAATTATTAAAAAAATGTGACTTTTCATTGAAGAAATTAAATCTTGCATCCGTTAGGGGTCTATTTTGTACCAAACATGTTCAACAGCAGCTCGAAGCTCATTAATAGAAAAATCAGAAGCGTATGGTCAAAACTCGACGTAAACCTTGCGAGATATGATGCCACAAGTATTTTCGATCGGGTTCAGATCAGGGATACATGCCGGTCAATCAATAAAGTAATATTTTGACAGTTAAACCAAGATTTTCTTTTGTATATGATATGAATAAAATATTTTCTTGCTCAAATACGTACTTTGGACCTGTTGAAAGTTCAATAAATTGCTGTAAAATGTTCTCCATTGTACGTATGTAGCCTTACTTTGTTTGACAAACATCGAGGATCCCCAGAGATTTTTATGAATTAAAGTAAAGTGAAGTCAATTCATTAAAGTGTCACCTCCTTGTTGATGACTAAAGAAAGTCCAAGACTCTTTGGGCAAGTAGTATCAAAAGCATCCAAATTGCTCTTCGTTTACCTAGCTGAATGTCACAGTCCACCACTTGGATCTGTGTGGTATATGTTTGAGAGCCCAGTGTATTTTCATCATTTTGTAGTAAGATTGCAAATCTGGTTGTTTTATCGTTTTCGTCTAACCTGATTTTTCTCTTTTTTTTTAATTCATCTACGAATCCTTTCCGTTGACAGAGAAAGTTCTGAATCATTTTTAACAATGACTAGCAATGACTAGCAATCATCATTTGAGTAGATGGCAGTTTGTGGATCCTTCTACCAACTTGTTCTAGTCACACGAAGCCTTCCAGATGAATGTTTTGCTTTGAAAGAGTCAATTTTAGACAATACTTGAAAGGCATACTTTTTTGGACGATTCAAATTAGCAGAAATTTCTGCAATAGTCTTCCCATTTGATTTCAGGTTCTATAGTTTAAAGATTTCAACTGACCGAATATATCTAGTTCGCAGCATCTTTACAAATCGATGCTATTGAAAGAAACACTTCGATCTGTCATGCATAAGACGTGTTAAGCTTGAATTTTGCATTTTTTCTGTGAACAGTTGCCAAAAATCAAGAAAGTGTCTAAACATTTGCAATGTGCGAGTTTCACCTTTTTTTAGTTAAATTAAATATCATCGTACATTAAAACTACTATTTTCGTCCTAAAAAGTTTAAAATATATTTAAAAATAGTTATAAGCATTTGTGTAGCTCAAGAGTTCGTGTTTTTTATTTAAAAGTTAAATATTATCAGTGTCTAAACTTTTGTTGAGTACGTTATCTTTTATATATGATTTTTATATTTGTGTTCCAAATAATCCAAAAAAATAAAAACAAGATTTTTTTTTTTTTTTTACATTTTTAGGTTTTATTTTTTTTTTTTTTAAATACTTAAAAAGTAAAACATATTTTTTTTCTTTTTCATCTTTTATATGTACACACGTAAAATAAATTACAATGCCTGCATAATACATCATAGCTTAAAGGAGAGTAGAGAATATTGACCGTCATCGGAAAGGCTTACCCACCAATAAATTTCCATTTTTTTTTCTTTTTTTTTACATCAGATTTTGTTAGTAAGTGAATCAAATCCACTGAAATGCTCAAACATTTTTTTCATGCAGATAGTAAGGTCAGGTTTTTTGGAATTTTTTTAATTACAAACTTTACATAATGAAAGATTAATGGCTATAGTTCTTAAATTATAAAGTTTTTTCTATAAAACTAGAGTAAAATAGGATACAGAAAAGGATAAAATTAAAGATTGATTCAATGAAGGTGTGAAGAAGTCATTCAATGACATATAGATTTAAAAGTTTACATGACATTTAATTTCGTATAAATAGTACTCACAGATGGCGAATGGAACTGCTACAGAAAGGACTGTCAAGCTTCTGCAAAATAACATAACATTGTCCAAAACTCTTTACGAAGGTATGTAAACAAACTTCACCGAGTAGAACACAATGAGATGAGGCTATGCAGCAATTACACTGAAAAAAAGTTTCGAAAAATTGACTCAATTTTAACTATAACCACATACTCAATATATCTTTAGACCAAATGCAAACAATTTTGCGAAACATATTTACTCATTTTTGATCCCATTGGTATGTTCACATATTAATTTTTATGTACTACCCGCCTGAATTAACAAATAAAAATGAAAATGTTCTGATGTTTATTTCCAACTCAAAATTATAACAAACATTTCATTGATTAGGGAAAATAGCAAAATTATTATCAAAATATTCAAATCGAACATTGTTTCTGTTATTAGAACAACATTATTTTCAAGCACTTTTAAAATATTTTAATACTGCTCTCAATTTAAAATTTACATTAATAAGCATAATTTCTGTCTCTATGAATGAAATAATCCATTATAGAGAAAATAATTATAATTTCATTTGTCTTTGAGAACATGTGATGTTTTATAATTGAGAAACCCTGTTTTTTAATTTCTATCCAAAAGTACTCAATGAGTACACCAATATAATAATTTTTGAGTATTTCATTCTTTCAGTGTCGTGCTGTCAGTTCCAGTGTCATAAAAAAGTAAGTGCTTAAAACGAAATTTTCTCACGTTCTTTTGATTCCATATAAGCAGATTTGGTAGGCATTAGAATGCCCAAATAATTTTAATAATAATAAAATTATGATGCACAAAGTTATTCTGCTTGTTCTAAAATTATATTATTTTCCTCAAAAATTATTTGAATTTAATATAAAGTAGGTCTAGTCTCATGTTAAAATCTTGACTCATTATTTTTTATGATTAAAACCAATCATTTTTCAAATTTCTTATATATTACAGTTAAATCCAATTTTACATTGATAACTAATTGTAAGACTAATGAAATATGAAACGTTTAAAAAATAAAATATGAAAAGCTTTTCTTGATTCAATATTTAAAATACTTAAAAAAACAATTTTATAGAAAATAGTCCAGTTTCCCATTTTTCCCTACAAAATATAGAGGTGACTGTATAATAGTATTGAATACTTCATAATATAGGGAGAGTTCACCAAATTAAGAGAAAGGGCATAAGATCCGTTCAAATCCGACAAAACTCGTGTGTCTGCTTTGATAGTAGACACAAGCAGACATTAGCATACGAGAATAGTCATGAAAAATTATTAACATATAATTTTGAGAATTATACTTTGGAATTGTACAATACTTATATGTAAAGTCTTATCAGATTTTTATAAAATCTTATAACTTTGTACATTTTTAGTTTGCACTATCGAATAACGTATAATAAATTCAAAAAATTTCGATATTTTTTAATTCTCTAAAGGGAAAAAAACGATAATTTGGTGTAAAATATATTTTATACATAGCAATAATTGTTAAAAATCGTTTAGAATTATGAAATAAATATTTACAACTTCTTAGTATGCTTCATACATGATTTAGAATTTCTATTCTATGAAAATATCCCAAAGGCATTTTCGTAACGTGAAATATTAAATAGGAAACAACCGGGCTTTGAAACAAATTTTGAATTGTCTCACTTTGAAATTTAATTTGATTTCAGAAGATACGGGTTTAATTTCATTAACATTCACTTTAACATAATAATAAATTTAATTAATAAGATAATTTTAATAACTTTTCAATGCTCGCTATGTGTTTCAGCCTTTAACATGTTACGTTTTCAATATTCTAATCAAGATTTAGGTTAACTATTGAAACAGTTTAATTTGATTATGAATGGATATGAATACTGTAGATTTTCATAAATCACATTAGGTGTTCAAATAAAATATATTAAAAGAAGTCACGTATATATTAAAAGGTTCATATTTCAAATATGTATGTATTTATTTTTGTAACATGGCATTTAAAATGTAGATTTATCTTGTGAACTATGTATATTTTTACACCATGACTATTAATTATGCAGTCAGAGAAAATTGTCTAAACCGCATGGTTTCGTTTTATTTATTGTTAAACATTAGTTATATTCAGTAATGTAAAGATAAGCGAAAATTTTTTTTCATGCATGTATGTTTTCGATTCCACACATATTTGTGTTAACGTAGGATAAATATGGACCAGCAAATTCCATATTACTAGTATTTTATTATAGAAAATTTCTCTTAAAATGAGGCGAAATTACGCACGTTTGAACCAGGTTTTTTATTACAAAGAAAATACTGGTATTTGATCTGGATAACCTGATAAATAATAGTACCCGAATGAACCCTTGTTTAAGGTAGATAATTAATTGTTTATATATAGAGTGGCTGTCAAAAGTTTCCGACCAGTTAGTTTCTTTGATTTATTTACCAGAAGGTCTCAGCGAAGATGAAGCACAATTCCATCAAAATTTAGGAATATGTGAATGTTCTCTGACTACGTGATCATTTTGAATGGTTACTGAAGACACTTCATGGAAACTGACAGAATTCGAAATTCGTATGTACAAAAGTTTCCGGCAACTCAATATTCCTTAGTTTTTTTCTATCGGTAAAATGTTTTTTGGTCGCATTTGTGAATGAATCAATGTGAATAGCATAGTTTAATTACAAAAATGAAAAATTCAAGAATTATTATTTGTAAAGGAGTGATTAGTTTGTCGCTAAATGGCCAATCATAACGAGATATTGTGACAAAGTTATCGATCGTTAAACCGACTGTAAACGATATTTAAAAATTACATAAAGATGGCCATGACCTTCCGGACTTTTTGGCGTGATACAGACCCCAGAAAATGTCTATTTTTGTGGAGCGAATTATCAGGGGAAAAACAGTTGATGGCACGCAAAAAAATGTCATTGCAATACCCCGCGATTAACAGACTGGAAATATTGCTAAAATAAGACAATCTATCGTATCAAGATGCTGACATATTGAAAAACATTATGGAAGAGTTGGTGTTAAAAAAATTTCAGAGGTAAAAAAAAAAAAAAAAAAAAAATATCAACGTACTTGATTGGCGTTTTCGACGGAACACAAAGTCTGATCAAGTGAAAACTTTACAAAAGTTCTATTTTTCCATCAATCGAATTTCAAACATTTTTGGGAGTGATGGCAGACACTACGTCCGACGACCTAATAGTAAAAGATATGATTCGACATATGTTTTCTCTATAAAGAACCATGGCGGAGAACACGTTATAATAAAGGGAGTATTTTCTTCAAAAAGTGTTGATGCGTTATTTGAAGTCTGTGGCAAAATGAAAAGTGCAATGTATCAGTATATCTTGCAAGAATATTTGCTGCCTTATTCGAGCAAAAATTGTGGTCCAAACTATTTGTTTTAAAATGATAACGACTTAATGAATTTATGCAATCTCGACATTCAATGGCATTTGTACAAAAAAAAATCTGCTTTTGAAATGACCAGCCCAAACGTCCGAGATTAATCCAAAAACAAATTATGGAAATATGTTGGCAAACATGTGCGTACCTGTAACCGTATTCCAACTCAGCCGAAATTTCCAAAAAATACAAGAATTGTGGAAAAAACGTACCATAGACGACCTTTAACCGTTGATCGCATCAATGTCACGTTGATGCACCGAATTAATTATTTTTAAATGTATTGTGATAAAATACAAATTGTAAATCTCTGTTATTTTCTATTACAATACCATTTTTTTTCTTAACTTGCGAAATTGGCCGAAAAGCTTTGCGCACATGCGTTTTCCTTTTAACTTAGTTTTGTCAATTATATTTATTGATATTTATATGTTATTTCATAAAATAAGTTCCTAACTATTATGTCAATAAAATGTATAAGTATAATTTTCAGATTCCTCTTCATATGGGTATACTTACAAATTAACTAAAAAATTTTGCTGGCCGGAAACTTTTGACTGCCATGTATATACATTTTTTTGAATTTCAGTCAAGCATTTAGTAATTTTAAAAACATTCTTATAATATTTAAATAAAAAAGAATTTCCAAAAAATACTAAATAATAGAATTTTAAAAAATCAGCGCATTATATTGCATTTTTTAGAAATAGGCCTGTTAGAAGCACATAGTGCATACGTGCGCGCGCAAATACACACATATTTCTAATATATAATCTAGCACCTGCCAAAACGATTACATATCGAAATATTACACCATTTTTAACCTAATTGTGACTGTGCATCCGTATTATCTTGCGAACACCTTGAATAAATTCATTAACGAAGCCTAACCACACTAACCTAAACCAACCTAACCACAACATTTGCAGAAGCCCGGTAATCTTCTACGAATAATTTATAAGTAATATTTATATTGAATAATGAGAGAAGTTGCTACAAAAAAAAGGCAAATGAGGATCAAACGATTTAAGAAATGAGCGGTTGAAGCATGGTTAAAGATATTTTTTTGTCAGCGTCTGTATAAACAAGCATGTAGCTGTACTTTAAATACTGTACTTAAAGATCGAGACACAAAGCCTATAATGCAATTTCTTGAATTTTCTATGCCTGAATTTTAAGTTTAATATTAGCTTGAAATCAGTAATGCTTACTTATATATTTTATTTTCCATTTGTTTTCTCTAAAAATTTCAGTATTTTGTTGTTTAATGATATTAATTATGCGAACTATCAACATTATTGATAATCTTTAAAAAATATATGTAAGTTCGTTGATTTTTTTTCCAGACGACAATTATGTATATATATATATATATATATATATATATATATATATATATATATATAGTGTCAATTCACCATGAAAAATTGCAGCACCATTGGCGCTTTAAGCAGCTCATGTATAATGCCACAAGTTATAATTCACATTATGCAATGAAATTTCATAATTTTCAAGGAAAGAGTGTATGTTAAAAATGGTAAACAATGAACTGTGAAGAATTAATAAATTAAAACAATTAAAAAACCAATCAAATACAGGCAAGAAAAAACAGTCTGTTCTTCTTCAGAGGAAGGACAGACGAAACCTAGCCCCACCCCCATACTTTAAAAAAATTAATGAAATGCTTTAGGTTTCTGAACGCCTACCAAACCTGCATTCATTCAAAAATAACGACAGAAAAATATATACCAAATTTTAAAAACAAAACTAATAATATGAAATATATGAAAAAAACTTTGAAAAAAAACTTTGAAAAAAATCTTTACTATGTAAAAAATCTGTGCAGTAGCTTATAAAGTAATTTAAAATGAATGGAGAGTTTGGCAAGCCTCTCCCCTGACCTAAAACAAAACATTGAAATTATGAACAATCATACCTGCTTCAAGCTCTTGCCTGTAAAAACAACAAAACAATTAGAATGCTCACTCCATGTCCAAATTGCATAAAACTTCAAAAGCCAGGTCTGCATACCTCCCTAAGACTCAAAACATCCAGTCATATTCGTTCTAAAAATATAGACTTTAGAATAGAACTTTCAAAAAGAATGTCAGGGAAGCATGCTATCAAATTACAAGCTACGCCAACAGCCCGCAGTGTTGCCAATTATTTTTTACAATTGTTTTTACATAATATCTTAAAAAATTAATTGGAAAATTGTTATTATAAAAAAGATTTGCTGTAAATTTATAAACCTGCTTATAAAAATGTTTTTCATTATTATAAATTTTATAAAATCGAATTATTTGATTAATTATTATATTTATATAAATTTTTTTATGTAAGTTAGAGTACCAGTGTGGCATACTTCTTGTGAAAAAATTAAAACTATTTCTTTTATCATATAAATCTATATTTACTGTATTATTCAAAATAGCGAAAGAAATATCCAAAAAATCAACATGATAATCGTCATCGTTTGCCTTATTTAATTTTAAACAATCGGGATAAACATTTTTAAATTCATGAGTAAAATCAAAATTGAAAATTAAAATGTCGTCTATATACCTAAAGATTTTTAAAGATTTATTGTAATTTATTGTGTAATTAAATTCAAAGTAAAATAAAAACAAATTGGCTGCAGTAGATGAATAATTAGTTCCCATACCTATACCACAAATCTGTTTATATATGTTATTGTTAAAATTAACATAATTATTGTATAAACAAAAATGACATAAACTTAAAAACAAATCCATATTTATTTTCAATTCATCTTCTAAATTAAATAAATCAAATATATTAATTAAAACATTAAATAACTGATCTATAGGTATATTAGTATAAAGGTTTTCCAAATCGAAAACCTGCATTAAGTGAGTAGTGAAATTAAGGTTTTGTAATACTTCAAAGCTGTTATCAATTGACCAAAAATAACTTGAATTTTTGAATTTAACTTTAAGAAAACCATATATTCTTTTTAAAAGCTTTTGTAAACCTAAATTAAAATTTTTATTAACACTATTGGTAGTACTGCAAATATATCTGAATTTAATAGGAGACTTATGAAACTTAGGAGTCAAAAATATAAATAGCAAACAGTTATGACTAGAAACATCAAAAGCATACGAAAACAAACTTTTATTTTTTTTCTTGTATGAAAAGAATTTTTTGACAATAGGATCCTTTCTAATATAAATTTTTTCGTAAAATTCTGTATTTTTTAATTCATCATTTATTTTATCTATATAAAATTTCTTACAAATAATAGCAAAATTATTGGCAGCTTTGTCCACAGGAACTATTACAACATTTTTATGTAAATCATTAATGAAAATTATCTCTTCTTTACTGAAAGTCTGATATTCATATGCACTAGAATTTAAAAAGTCCTTCAAAAAATCCTTAAAATGCTCCAATAGTTGAAACTTCCACTCAAAAAATGCCTCCAAGGGCATGCTAAATTTATAAATTTGTTTTTTAATAAAATTATTCACATCATTAATAAAATATTTCAAGGCTTTATCATAACTAATTTTACTATTAATTCGAAATTTTGTACCAAAATTCATTAAATATCTAACATTATTGTTTTTAATTATTTCTAAATTATCAGTAATTACATGACCATAATGATCATCGATAAAATCTGCAAAATTTGATTTCTTACAAAAACACTCCACAGACCCATCAACCTAAAAAGAGGCAGTGTGCCTGTAATTAAAAATTCTACTACTAATTGGCTTCTGATAATTAATAGCTATTGAAATTTTACAATTCTTAAGAGGAAAGAGGTCATAGACACTCCCCAAAATCTTATTCATATTTAAACAATCATATGCTTTTTGCAAGAATGTAATATTAAAATAAACAATATCTTTCTGTGAATCATCTCTACCAATTAGCCTGAAATTAATTAAATCCCAAACTAAATTTTTAAATTGCATGATCTTGAATTTATATGTACTTAAACATTTCTTAATTTTTATAATAGTGTTAATTTTCAATTTAAACAAATTATTTTTTATATTTTTGACATTATATGTAATCTTAAAATTACCTTCCAAATCTTTCAACCACTTAACAGGAATAATTATATTGACATTTTTAGAAAATCTCCTGGAACCCCTTTTTCCTCTCAATATTTTAGTTTTATCATTAAAATTGTAAAATAAATTATAAACATTTGCAACTTTTGCTAAATTAATATTGTTAATTAAGGTATTTAAACCATAAGGATAAACTGTTTTCAATTTAAACATAAAATCATTTTCTCTGTTAAGTCTTTCATTTTTATCTTCTACATGGTCCAAAATATAAATACGAATATTGCTAAATGAATGAATTCTAAAGTGTGAAATTTCAAATGCAGAGCATTCTTTATTTTCATTATACACAGCAGAACGATGCCCATTAATCCTAACATGCAATTCACCTTCTGTTTGACCAATGTAGCTTTGGTCACATGTTAAACATTCAATTCTGTAAATTACATTGTTATATTTACAAAAGGGTGTATAGTTTACTGAACCGTTGGGACTGTCGGCACAACCCACAACACATGTTTTTCATCTCTTGTTTGTACATTTATAATATCTCATATTCATTTTATTTAAAAATTCTCGAAACATATTTATAATAAAATTTTGTAAGTTCTTTGACTTAATTGCAACATAAACAAGAACAAAAAGACACACACCCCCCAAGAAATTATATGAAAATGAACAGTATACATAATAAAAGCGCAATATGCAGCTTAAATTTATCATATATAGTAATAGTGTCAATTCACCATGAAAACTTGCAGCACCATTGGCGCTTTAAGCAGCTCATGTATAATGCCACAAGTTATAATTTACATTATGCAATGAAATTTCATAATTTTCAAGGAAAGAGTGTATGTTAAAAATGGTAAACAATGAACTGTGAAGAATTAATAAATTAAAACAATTAAAAAACCAAACAAATACAGGCAAGAAAAAACAGTCTGTTCTTCTTCAGAGGGAGGACAGACGAAACCTAGCCCCACCCCCCTACTTTAAAAAAATTAATGAAATGCTTTAGGTTTCTGAACGCCTACCAAACCTGCATTCATTCAAAAATAACGACAGAAAAATATATACCAAATTTTAAAAACAAAACTAATAATATGAAATATATGAAAAAAACTTTGAAAAAAATCTTTACTATGTAAAAAATCTGTGCTGTAGCTTATAAAGTAATTTAAAATGAATGGAGAGTTTGGCAAGCCTCCCCCCTGACCTAAAACAAAACATTGAAATTATGAACAATCATACCTGCTTCAAGCTCTTGCCTGTAAAAACAACAAAACAATTAGAATGCTCACTCCATGTCCAAATTGCATAAAACTTCAAAAGCCAGGTCTGCATACCTCCCTAAGACTCGAAACATCCAGTCATATTCGTTCTAAAAATATAGACTTTAGAATAGAACTTTCAAAAAGAATATCAGGGAAGCATGCTATCAAATTACAAGCTACGCCAACAGCCCGCAGTGTTGCCAATTATTTTTTACAATTGTTTTTACATAATATCTTAAAAAATTAATTGGAAAATTGTTATTATAAAAAAGATTTGCTGTAAATTTATAAACCTGCTTATAAAAATGTTTTTCATTATTACAAATTTTATAAAATCGAATTAGAAATATCCAAAAAATCAACATGATAATCGTCATCGTTTGCCTTATTTAATTTTAAACAATCTGGATAAACATTTTTAAATTCATGAGTAAAATCAAAATTGAAAATTAAAATGTCGTCTATATACCTAAAGATTTTTAAAGATTTATTGTAATTTATTGTGTAATTAAATTCAAAGTAAAATAAAAACAAATTGGCTGCAGTAGATGAATAATTAGTTCCCATACCTATACCACAAATCTGTTTATATATGTTATTGTTAAAATTCACATAATTATTGTATATTGTATAATTAATTTTTTAAGATATTATGTAAAAACAATTGTAAAAAATAATTGGCAACACTGCGGGCTGTTGGCGTAGCTTGTAATTTGATAGCATGCTTCCCTGACATTCTTTTTGAAAGTTCTATTCTAAAGTCTATATTTTTAGAACGAATATGACTGGATGTTTCGAGTCTTAGGGAGGTATGCAGACCTGGCTTTTGAAGTTTTATGCAATTTGGACATGGAGTGAGCATTCTAATTGTTTTGTTGTTTTTACAGGCAAGAGCTTGAAGCAGGTATGATTGTTCATAATTTCAATGTTTTGTTTTAGGTCAGGGGGGAGGCTTGCCAAACTCTCCATTCATTTTAAATTACTTTATAAGCTACTGCACAGATTTTTTACATAGTAAAGATTTTTTTTCAAAGTTTTTTTCATATATTTCATATTATTAGTTTTGTTTTTAAAATTTGGTATATATTTTTCTGTCGTTACTTTTGAATGAATGCAGGTTTGGTAGGCGTTCAGAAACCTAAAGCATTTCATTTTTTTAAAGTAGGGGGGTGGGGCTAGGTTTCGTCTGTCCTCCCTCTGAAGAAGAACAGACTGTTTTTTCTTGCCTGTATTTGTTTGGTTTTTTAATTGTTTTAATTTATTAATTCTTCACAGTTCATTGTTTACCATTTTTAACATACACTATTTCCTTGAAAATTATGAAATTTCATTGCATAATGTGAATTATATATATATGTTACAGGCCAAACCCGATTTTAGGCCAAACTAGATTGGCCTAGTCCAAACTAGTCTATCCTAACGCCCATCGGATAAACTAGTTTTTCCTAGGCCAAACTAGTCTATCCTAACGCCCATCGGATAAACTAGTTTTTCCTAGGCCAAACTAGTCTATCCGAACGCCCATCGGACAAACTAGTTTTTCCTAGGCCAAACTAGTCTATCCGAACGCCCATCGGATAAACTAGATTTTCCTAGGCCAAACTAGTTTGGCCGAACGGTCGTTAGGATGAACTAGTTTAGCCTGCTATTCATTGGTTTGAACTAGTTTATCCTAGGCCGAACTAGATTGTCCTAGGCCAATTCAATTTGGCGTGATTTTATTGAATTTAAAGACCGCCACACCGCCAACTTTCTTGTTTTAATCTAATTTAGCCTAGGCTGATGCAATTCGACTCGATTTTAGCTCACAAACTATCAAAGCCTGAGAGCTAATGTGCTCGCAGATTCTGTGTGTGTGTATGTAACCATGTACGTATGTATGTACATACTTATGTACGTACGTGTGTAGGACTAATATAACGGACTAATGTGTAACTAATATAATGCGAGCACTCTGGTGTTGGTGGGTTCGGAATCTCCTTATAACGTCCGTAAAAAAATAATAAAAATTTCGTTTATTTGGCGATTTATCTCCGGTTGGCGAAAAAACGAAATTTTGAAAAATACGCTTTTACGCTTCGAATACTTTTTAAAGAAAAAACTTTCTATGTTCAATTTATTTAAATAAGTTTAGTTTAAGTAATTTTAGTTTTGCATTTTTACTTTACTTTAAGTGTAATTTTGTCACATACGTTTATACGTACTTAAACAAAATGAAATTAATATATTTTATCATTTAAAACACAATTTAAATTGATTAAAATTGTTCCAAATTGAAAAATACACTGTTAAAAATCTGCTGCATTTTGTTGCAACGCATTCCCTTGCTTGCATAGAAAACGGTTACTTGGCCGTGAAATGGAGCTTTCTCATTGGTTGGAATAGAGATATTATATACAAGCGGAGGAGTGCGTTGCAACAAAATGCAGCAGATTTTTAACAGTGTATGACACGGCCAATTCACGGTGCTATGGAGTATTCTCATTGGTCAGAAGAAAGATATTCTTTAAAAGTAGTGGAGTGACGTTGCAGTAAATGCTGCAGATTTTTAACAGTGAAGTCAATTGAAATCAATTTTCAGATTCGTTAAAATCGTCTGCTTTTGGCGAGGAAATGCACTGTATGCCAAATCCCGCGTGTCTTTCAGCTTTTCACGCCAATCATTCCAAACTATTTTATTTTTTTACATATGTAATAATGTAATTCCGCCGCTAATTTTCACTGATCCTTTATTACCTACATGAGTAGTTTAATTCGTATTTTTTTCAAAAAAATTCTGAGTATGCCCCCAATGGAGACCTTCCTTGTTAGTTAAAACTTGCTGGCTTCGGCCGCTATCGAACTGGTGTGGGTAGCGGGGATATGGTTCGAATTTCGTTCGCTTCGAGGTTCTTTCGAAAAGGAGGGTTACATTCAGTTGTGCGTGCTCAGCATGCTTGCTACGATTTAACTTTTGTTCGCTTCGAAGTTCATTCGAAAAAGAAGAGCGCATTCGGCAGTACGCGTGCAGCACACCTGCTATACGCTGCCGCAGTCTGTGGGGACGCGACTGAAGAACTAATGCACGAAATTTAATAAAAAATTATATTCGGGTAGTCTCTGATCTAAATTGATACTGATTAGTTTTTGGTGTAAATCGTTCATCAGGTGGAGTACTGTTTGGCATTTTTTACGATTTACGCATCAGCTTTATCTTAATAGCTAATACAATCAAATTTCCATCGAACTTTAGATACAGTTCGTCCATGACATGAGTTGGTGTTGTTTTTATTTTGAAGTAAATCACTCAACATGGCTATAATATGCTCCATTTTTCACAATTTTCACAATAGCTGTATCTCAAGAACTAATAGACGGAATTTAATAAAAATGTATATTCAGATAGTCCCTGATATAAATCGATGCTGATTACTTTTTCATGTAAATAGTTCAACAGATGGCGCTTCTAAAGTGCGTTTTTACTGATTTGCATTAACACTATTTCAATAACTAATTTACGGATTTTCATCAAACTTCCGAATCAGTAAATCCGTGATATGAACTAAATCTTTTTACGTATTCGTGTTAATTGTTCAATAGGTGGCGCTGTTGTGTTCAATTTTCCCGATTCCTTAAATAATTTTTTTGGAAGAATTAATGCACGAATTTTCATCAAACTTTAGATTCAGTAAGTCCCTGATATAAATTAGTATTCTGTAGTTTTGGAGTAAATCTCTTGAAAGGTAGCGCCGCTATACGGTATTATTCGTGATTATTGCAGTAGCTCTATCTCAGGATCTAATGCATGGATTTTCATGAAACTCCAGATTCTGTTAGTCCTTGATATAAAAAAGGATAAAAGTACTTTTTAGTTTTTGGAGTAAATCGTGCAACAGGTGGCGCTGCTATGTGGCATTATTCATGATTATCGCAATATCGCAAGAAGAAATGCACGGATTTTCATCAAACTTCAAATTCAATTAGTCCCTGATATAAATTAATATTCTTTTGTTTTTAGAGTAAATGACTCAATAGGTAGCGCTTCTATCCAGTTTTTTTATGACTTCTGCGATAATTCAAATATCTGAAACAGTACTAATACACAGATTTTCATCAAATTTCAGCTTAAATTAAAATTTGAAAGACGTTGTTACGGATTTTTCAAAAAGTTCCGGCAAGAATTTAACATTTTTACAAAAATTGCTATTAGAAAATAGTGGTATTTCGATGCGGAATCCTTTTTCTTAAGTATTTATCATCATGTCTCTTTCTTTCCGATTCAACATTCGTAAATACCTAAATCGCGTTGTATTAGTTCCAAATTCCAACACCAGGGTGCTCGTATTAATTCCACATTCCATCACCAGGGAGCGCACCTTATTATTAACAAAACTGTATCTTAAGAAAACTCCGTTAAATAATCTATCAGTAGAAATGTTACTCGATGTAGCGGTGCTTCAAAACAAGAATTTGAGATTTTTGAAAAAATCACTATTCTTCAATAGTGGCATTAAATGCGAAATATATTTTTATAAATTTATATCATATGTCATAAACTATCTTAAAGTTTCAAATAGATCAACCTAGAATTTCCGTTATATTTCCTGATTTTGTTTGACCCCCCCTCTTTCCCTTTCGTAATGGGACTTTTTATACAATTTTTTATCATATGTTATAAACTATCACAAAGTTTCAACAATTCCAACAAGAATTTAACATTTTTACAAAAATTACTAATAGAAAATAGTGGTATTTCACGCGGCATCTTTTTTCGTAAATATTTAACATCATGTTATATTATGTTTCAAAAAGTTTCACAAAATTGGTAATATTTAATTAGCAGCTAAAACTTATAAAAACGCTGAGCTTTTTAAAAAAATTCTAGCGTCCCCTTACTCTACCTCCCCGCCGTATCCTAAATTTCAAGTGTCATGCTTTATTTAAGCTTTTTCTTATTTTTAAAAGGATTCGGATATTTACTTTTTTAATATGAACAATTTCGCGTGAAGTGATGTGTGTGAAAACCAATATCTGTTACGAATTAAAAATCTTTTCATAAAACCAAAAGTTTCTATCCGATTGAAAAAATAATCCGCTCTATCTTTATATTTAAACTCAGAACCCCCAAAATTAATCAGGTAAACGCCTTATCAGAAGAAATTTACATCCAAAATTTGAAACAAATAGGTAAATTATCCCTGAAAAATCTATTTACATAAATTAAGAGTGTTATCCCCCATTCCTCCTTTCTTTATATGTAAACAATGAACACCCACAACTAATCATGGATGTACCTTATCAAACTGATATTGTACCTAAAATTTTAATAAAATCTGATACTTTTGCATGAAAAACTGACTTATCTAAATTAAGGAGTGGAGGGGGGGGGTGCGGTTTAGCCTTTTGTTCCCCTTCTCTTATTCTTATCCAATGAACCCCTGAAACTAATCAGGAAAGTTCGTTATCAGGATAAACCTATGTCCAAATTTTGAAGCAAATTGGATATTTCTATCAGGAGTTATCGCATTACGTACATACGTACGTAAATACGTACGTACATACGTACGTACATACGTACATACATACGTACATGGTTACATACACACACAGAATCTGCGAGCACATTAGCTCTCATACTTTGATAGCCTGTGAGGTAAAATCGCGTCAAACTGCATTGGCCTAGGCTAAATTAGATCAAAACTAGAAAGTTGGCGCCGTGGCGGTCTTTAGATTTAAAAAAAATCACGTCAAATTGAATTGGCCTAGGACAATCTAGTTCGGCCTAGGATAAACTAGTTCAAACCAATGAATAGCAGGCTAAACTAGTTCATCCTAATGACCGTTCGATATATATATGTTACAGGCCAAACCCGATTTTAGGCCAAACTAGATTGGCCTAGGCCAAACTAGTTTATCCTAACGCCCATCGGATAGACTAGTTTTTCCTAGGCCAAACCGGTCTATCCTAACGCCCATCGGATAAACTAGTTTTTCCTAGGCAAAACTAGTCTATCCTAAGGCCCATAGGACAATCTAGTTCTTCCTTGGCCAAACTAGTTTCGCCTAACTCTTATAGGATGTACTAGTTTAGCCTGCTGTTTATTGGTCTGAACTAGTTTCTCCTAGGCCAATTCAGTTTGACGTGATTTTATTGAATTCAAAGACCGCCACAGCGCCAACATTCTAGTTTGTCCTAGGCTGATCTAGTTTATCCTAGGCCAATTTAATTTTACGTGTTTTTAGCTCACAGGCATCAAAGCCTGAGAAATAATCGGCTCGCAGGTTCTGTATGTATGAATGTACATATGTATGTACGAATGTACGTACGTATGTATGTGCGTATGTACGTAACGCGACAACTCTTGATAGAAATATCCGATTTGCTTCAAATTTTGGATGCACATTCATTGATATAAGGTACTTTTTTGATTAATTTTGGGAATTCATTGGATAAGAATAAAGGGGAGCGAATGGGAGGCTAGTCCGCCACCGTTAATGTAAAGAAATGGATTTTTCATGCAGAATTATCAGTTTGCATTTAAAATTTTAGATATAGGATCATTCTGATAAGGCGCCTCCATGATTAGTTGTAGATGTTTATTGTTTAAGTGTATAAAAAGGGCAATGTAGGTTCCCCTCCCTCCATAATTTAGATAAATGGTTTTTGACGCAGAATTTACGGATTTGCTTCGAATTTGTATATAGGTTCTTTCTGATAAGCGATTCCCTGAACAGTTTTGGGGGTTTAATGGTTAAGTATGAAGGGAAAAATGAACGATTACATCTCTTACATAAAAAACTAGTTTATCCTATGGGCATTTAGATAAACAAGTTTGGTGTAGAAAAAATTAGTTTATCCGATTGGCATAAGGATAAAACAGTTTGGTCGAGGCTAGACTAATTTAGCTCGAAAACGAGTTTGGCTAGTAAAAAACATATCTTTCACTAGAAAAAGTATAAATGTATGTCAAGAGTCATTGCTTATGACACCAATACAGAAATTTATCATGTTCACCTTAGAGACATGATGCACTGGACATGGCGTTTGCTTTTTCTCTGCACACTTGTTCCAATTGAGATCTAAGTTGCATTTATTATTATTATTATTATTATTATTATAGCCGTTCATATTCGAGCCAGATTGAAGCTGAACATAATTTTGAATGGAACAGCGTTTTCCATTTTTGAGAAATTAATTACTTGTCGACATATAAGATATTCTTGTCACGGCGTCATTTTTTTTCGTGAAATAGTAACCGGAAATTCGATTCAAACGTAGCTTTATTATTTTCTCAAAAATACATCGCTTTTATGAAAAAATGGTTTACGCCCTTCGGTTACATATTATCTGAATCTTTTAACCTTATGCATTTCCGAAAAGGAAGAAGTTCATAAATGTATTAGGATGTAGCTCTTTAGGAATTGCGAAAAGCCTTAGGAATGACAGAGAAATATATATACAAATCTACTTTTTACCGAACGGATTCAAAAGTTATGATATTTATAACTCTCATATTTTTTCTTTTGTTCTAAACTACATTGATTATTTAATGAATCCGTATTTGAATATTGAAACTCTAAGAATCTAGATAATCATTAATACAATGTGCATTTTCCATTCTGTGAATACATCATAATTTAAAAATACATTGTAAGTTTATCCAATAAGTATATAAGCAGTATTTTTTAAAGGAATCTTAATTGTATGTGAAGTAAAACCTAAATTTTTTTGCAGAAACTGAGTAGGGCCAGGTCGAGCCGGACTGAGTCTTTTTTCACTGATTTTAGTACAGACAGAGCTCTGCCTGTACTATACTATGTAAATAATATTAAAGTAAATAATAATAATTTGCTTGAATAAGCAAACACCATGTCCAATGCATCATGTCTCTAAGGTGAACATGTTAAATTTCCGTATTGGTGCCATAAGCAATGACTCTTGACACACATTTTTACTTTTTCTAGTGAAAGATATGTTTTTTACTGGCCAAACCCGTTTTCGAGCTAAATTAGATTAGCCTTGGCCAAACTATTTCATCCTTATGCCAACTGGATAAACCAATTTTTTTACACCAAATTTATTTATCTAAATGCCCATAGAATAAATTAGCTTTTTCTATGTAAGAGGGTAATCGTTCATTTTTCCTTTCATACTTAACCATTAAACCCCCAAAACTATTCAGGGAATCGCCTTATCAGAAAGAACCTGTATAGAAATGTGAAACATATCCGTAAATTCTGCGTCAAAAACCATTTATCTAAACTATGTTGGGGGGGGATAACCTCCATTGCCCTTTTTTTACACTTAAGCAATAAACATCCACAACTAATCATGGAGGCGCCTTGTCAGAATGATCCTATATCTAAAATTTTAAATGAAACTGATAATTCTGCATGAAAAATCCATTTCTTTAAATTAACGGTGGGGGATTAGCCTCCCGTTAGCTTTCCTTTATTCTTATCCAATGAAATCCCAAAATTAATCAGAAAAGTACCTTATATCAATGAACGTACATCCAAAATTTGGAGCAAATCGAATATTTCTATCAAGAGTTATCGCGTTATGTACATACGCACGTACATACATACGTACATTCATACATACAGAACCTGCGAGCCCATTATTTCTCAGGCTTTGACGCCTGAGTGCTAAAAACACGTAAAATTAAATTGGCCTAGGATAAACTAGATCAGCCTAGGACAAACTAGAATGTTGGCGCTATGGCGCCATTGAATTCAATGAAATCACGCCAAATTGAATTGGCCTAGGATAAACTAGATCGGCCTAGGATAAACTAGTTCAGACCAATAAACAGCAGGCTAAACTAGTTTATCCTATAAGAGTTAGGCCAAACTAGTTTGGCCTAGGAAGAACTAGATTGTCCTATGGGCCTTAGGATAGACTAGTTTTGCCTAGGAAAAACTAGTTTATCCGATGGGCGTTAGGATAGACCGGATTGGCCTAGGAAAAACTAGTCTATCCGATGGGCGTTAGGATAAACTAGTTTGGCCTAGGGCAATCTAGTTTGGCCTAAAATCGGGTTTGGCCTGTAACATATATATATATACACTATATTGCCATTGATTATGGGACACTTGCGATTTTAGACATTTTACTAAATATCTAGAAAAATACATGAGGAATCATCTCGAAACTCTTAGTGTATAAATATAATAGTAAACGGCGTACATCTCCATGAAGATTTTTTACCGAAACGCCATAGGGGACCGTCAAGAAATTAAAAAAGAATGAATATCTTTTGAATAACCCTGTCAAAACTAATGTAGCAAAAGCGCTCAAACTCTAGATTATGAT
This sequence comes from Maratus speculifer, assembly GCA_964019185.1. Taxonomy (NCBI): domain Eukaryota; kingdom Metazoa; phylum Arthropoda; class Arachnida; order Araneae; family Salticidae; genus Maratus; species Maratus speculifer. The sequence continues at coordinate 248,564,746 of OZ025297.1, read as the reverse complement.
TGAATGCCTTATTGTAATACACTGTGTTCATTTTTATGCAAATAGCATGCACACTCGCAGAGTAATTAAGGTTTTTATAAAAATGGTCCCAAATTTTTCCAAGTTTTTCCATTATAATTTTCAGAGTTCTTAATATAAAATAATATTTTTTTCAGAAAATATGACAAACAACATTGCACACAGTACCTTGTAAACAGAATTAAAAAATAATAAAAATTGTATGAAAAATGAGTAGGTTTACTATATAATTTTTTACTGCGCATGCGTCAAAGATATCAAAATTTCATTTGCATATTATGTTAGCTAAATGTATAGAGCAACTTTTGTAAAAGTCTCAAAATCATAGCTTGAAAATTCTGAAAGTAATCGTCTATAGAAAAAGGACAAAATCCGTTGTTTCCAAAATGAAGAAAAAAATGAGGGATTTTATCCAAATGCAATAGTACATCCCGTATTGTGTGTTCTATATTGACACTAATCAATGAATATATGGATACAACCCCTCTTGTTTTTGCTTCATTTTGAGAATAACGGATTTTCGACTTATTCAATTGACGATTATTGTCAGAATTTTCAAGTTATGATTTTGTGACTTTCACAAAAGTTGCTCTATACATTTAGCTAACATAATATGCAAATGAAATTTTGATATCGTTGACGCATGCGCAGTAAAAAATTATTTAGTAAACCAACTCATTTTTTATACAATTTTCATTATTTTTTAATTTTGATTACAGGGTACTGTGTGCAATGTTGTTTGTCATATTTTCTGAAAAAAATAACATTTTATATTAAGAACTCTGAAAGTTATAAGAAAAAAAGTGGAAAAATTTGGGATCATTTTTATAAAAACCTTAATTACTCTGCGAGTATGCATGCTATTTGCATAAAAATGAACAAGGCTGATTACAATACGACATTCAATCACAATCTCGAGTTTGAGCGCTTTTGCTACATTAGTTTTGACAGGGTTATTCAAAAGATATTCATTCTTTTTTAATTTGTTGACGGTCCCCTTTGGAGTTTCGGGAAAAAATCTTCACGGAGATGTATGACTTATACTATTATATTTATACACTAAGAGTTTCGAGATGATTCCTCATGTATTTTTCTAGATATTTAGTAAAATGTCTAAAATCACAAGTGTCCCAAAATCAATGGCAATACAGTGTATATGTAGTGTATATATATATATATATATATATATATATATATATATATATATATATATATATATATATATCATAGAAGGCGGCAGCCTTCAAGTGACGCAGCTTTAAACCTACCATCGTCAAAACCTACCATCGTCATAAGGGTAGATGCGGAACTTCATATATACAGCTAACTCAACTTCAAAGGAAATCGGAAAAGCCGCCTTCTAATAACTCAGCAAATATTGGTCAGAATGGTCCAATTTTTTTAATATAGTCTTATATTCCCAGTCTAATCCTATCCTATAATTTTTACATTTCTACGTGCCATATATTTTTAGATCTCGATAACCATTTTTAAACTGAAAACGATGGTGTTTGTTCCTGATAATGAGATCTAGATAACGGGCTGGGAGATTTTATTAAAACTTATATATAATATGAATCTCTTTAAGATAGAGGTAATAAGACTTGCCTTGTTTCTAGGAAAACTCTTGTTTGTTATATATTGGTCTTGGAAAATTGGACTATATTAGCTCGCGGATTACATGTTATTCTATGGGTTAGCAGACGGAGCAGGAGTGAACAACCTTACAGTTAAATGGTCACAGTTAAAACACCCAAATCGAAGCAATAAATGTTTTTTAAACTACAAAAACATCTTATCATGTGCTTTAAAACATTCAATAAATATATACTAAATCAAATTTCTATTTATATTGCCTTTATTTTTCGTAAGAAGAAAATATTACGTTTCTTACATTGGATATTTTTGCATTTTGTGGAAAAAATATTTTGAATCCTTTTTTAAAATAGGAAAATATTTTTTAATTATACATATTCAATATACTTTCGACTTATGATTTTTTTTTTAAGTTTTCAAACAAAAATTATTTTAAATTATTTGTTGTTGGAAAGTCATGTATTCATACGCCTAGGGGCGCCACTTGTCTAGTTTTGTTTTGAATCCGAACCCGAACGCGGCAAGTTACACGGAGCATTTTTCATTCAGGTAGTAATATTCTTACATAATGTCCATTAAATTGATATAGAAAATGCACGAATTAAAAAATATAAACCAGACAAGATAGAATCATTAAGTAATTTTCAGGTTTTAATAATCCACATGTTGTTTCTTGTTACGCCAATTGAATCTCGCAATGTCAATATACAACGAATAAGCTCTGCAATAAAGTTAACTGGAGAATCTTGCAATGGATTATTAATTAATACAGAATGTGTAACTTTGCAGTAAAGTTATTTGCTTGTATTTTTGAAGACTTATGGATTACAGTGTGGAGGCAGGATATATTCAAAATTTTACGAGAATGCCAGTTAAAAATCTGGACTGCATTTTGTTTTGTTTTGTTTTTTGTCAGTAATTTTGGGTGAAATGCAGTTTACTCTCCTTCGCCAAGGAACTTTTTATGTGTATTGTTTGATAAACAATTTTACCTCTATATATATTTTGTTTATTTTTTTAATTTTTTCGCTGCTTGAGCAAAGAATAGGTTTGCATTAATCATAATTAATAAACGGAAACTTACTGGCTTGCTTAAAGTATTGTTTTTAAATACAGGGTACAAAATACATGAATTTTCTTAAATCCCAGTTTATTTTATTAAAATTTGTCATTTCATGAAAATAAAATTATTTCATATCTTTTATCTTTGAGTTTAAGTGTTAAAACACTTTTCAATGTTTACATTTTAACATGTTTTGCAGATAATACATTTTGTGAATTTCACAGAGTTGACTGTATTATACTCTATTATAAGCATTCATTATGATTTCTAGTACATTATTACATTCAAATTACTCTTTTTAAAAATGTAAACAAAAGATGAGCACATTATATTTCTGCAATGTCTGGTCCCAAGTTACACACACTTGATGGACTTTACAATTTCTATATATTGCTTATTTTAAACTTAAGTGAAATGTTGGCTAAAACATTTTCAGTTTCATAAATTATTTCAATTTGAAATATTTTAGTAATCGCTACTACTGTTATTCCGTCGACCAATTTCGCCAAATTATACATAATCACATATTTTTTTATTTTAAATAATGAAAAAACAAATAATTAGTAAAATATTAATAAAAAGTCGAAATAAAAATCAATGACATTTTAAATATACAAATTGTATTTAATGTCATTGAATGTGACATTCACAATCATCCATTATTGGAATTTAATCTTATAGTTTGGCGATAATTTTTTGGTCGACGGGATAACCTAGTAGTACCTAGTAATCTATAAAGCTAACAAGTAACATTTATACAACATTTCATTAACTCGATTCCTCTTAAGTAAATTTGAATAAGCGACGGCAAAAATCCATTGCAAGATTCTCTGGTTAACTTTATTGCAGACTTTATTCATTGTATATTAAGACATTGCAAGATTGTATTGGCATAACAAGAAACATCCATGTGGATTATTAAAACCATGAAATATACGTAATGATTCTATCATGTCTGTTCGATGGTTTTCAATTTGTGCATTTTCTTTATCAATTCTATTCTAAATAAATTCTACCTGAATGAAAAATGCTAATAACGCGTTCTGATTAAAAAAAAAACTAGACAAGTGGCGCCTTCTTAATATGGAATATAATATAGAATGTATGAAAACTTATGAATTAGAGGGGGGGAAAAAGGGTATATTCAAAATTTTATGAGAATGCCAGGTAAAAATCCTGTATTGTACTTTTTTTGGTTTGTTGTCAAAAACTTTTTTCTCATGTCTATGAGTAAATTACTCCTTGCACTAACATAAGATTTTGTTGTCAGTGGCACAGCCAAGGGGGTGTTTTTGTGAACTACATCCATGAATCACTAAAAAAAAAAAAAAGCAAATTGCATAAAAAATGGGAATTACGTCCACAAATTGCTTAATGTGAATTACGTCCATGAATCATGTAAAAAAGCGAGAATTATATTCATAAATTGTATGAAAAATGCAAATTACGTCTATGAATCGTGTAGTAAAACATAAATTATGTTCATAAATCGCTCAAAAAACACGAATTTTGGCAGCAAAAAGTTGAAACGGAAATTACCTATATAAAACGCATAAAAATAGCGACTTGCATTCATGAATTGCATAAAAAATGTGAATTGCGTTCATGAATCACTCAAAAAACGCAAATTACATCCCTGAATTGCATAAAAACGTGAATTACGTTCATAAATCACTCAAAAAATGCGAATCACTTCCATGAATTGTGCAAAAAAACACGAATAACGTTCAGAAATTGCAAAAAATGCCAATTACGTCCAAGAATTGGTAAAAAAAAGCGAATTACATTCATAAATCCTATAAAAACACAAATAATGTCAATAAATCGATCAAAAAACGCAAATTTCATCGATAAAAAGCTCAAAAGATACATATTATGCCTATGAATCACATAAGTATAGCAAATTACGTCCATAAATCATGTAAAATGTAAATTACATTCATTAATCGCATAAAAATTGCGAATTATGTCCATGAATCGCTCAAAAAAAGCAAATTGCATAAAAAACATGAATTGGTCCACAAATCGCTCAAAACGTGAATTACGCCCATGAATTGTTTAAAAAAGTGAGAATTACGTTCAGAAATTGTATGAAAAACACAAATTATGTCTATGAATCGTGTAGTAAAATGGGAATTATGTTCATAAATTGCTCAAAAAACACGAATTTTGGCAGCAGAAAGCTGAAACATAAATTAACTTCATAAATCACTCAAAAAATGCGAATCACTTCCATGAATCGTGCAAAAAAATACTAATAACATTCATAAATTACAAAAAATGCGAATTAGGTCCAGCAATTGGTAAAAAAAGCGAATTACATTCATAAATCCTATAAAAACACAAATAACGTCAATAAATCGATCAAAGAACGCAAATTTCGTCGACAGAAAGCTCAAAAAATGCAAATTACGTCTACGAATTGCATAAATATAGTAAATTACATCCATAAATCATGTAAAATGTAAATTACATTCATTAATCGCATAAAAATTGTGAATTATGTCTATGAATCGCTCAAAAAAAGCGAATTGCATAAAAAACATGAATTGGGTCCACAAATCGCTCAAAAGGTGAATTACGTCCATGAATTGTTTAAAAAAGTAAGAATTACGTTCAGAAATTGTATGAAAAACACAAATTATGTCTATGAATCGTGTAGTAAAATGGGAATTATGTTCATAAATTGCTCAAAAAACACGAATTTTGGCAGCAGAAAGCTGAAACGCAAATTACGTCTATAAATCGCATAAAAATAGCAAATAGTGTTTTGCATTCATGAATTGCATAAAAAACGCGAATTATATTCATGAATCGCTTAAAAAACACATTACGTCCATGAAAACATGAATTACATTCATAAATCACTCAAAAAATGCGAATAACTTCCATGAATCGTGCAAAAAAACATTAAGGACGTTCATAAATTACAAAAAATGCGAATTACGTCCAAGAATTTGTGAAAAAAAGCAAATTACATTCATAAATCCTATAAAAACACAAATAACGTCAATAAATCGATCAAAAAACGCAAATTTCATCGATAGAAAGCTCAAAAGATGCAAATTATGTCTATGAATCGCATAAGTGTAACAAATTATGTCCATAAATCATGTAAAATGTAAATTACATTCATTAATTGCATAAAAATCGCGAATTATGTCCATGAATCGCTCAAAAAAAGCAAATTGCATAAAAAACATGAATTGGGTCCACAAATCGCTCAAAACGTGAATTACGTCCATGAATTGTTTAAAAAAGTGAGAATTACGTTCAGAAATTGTATGAAAAACACAAATTATGTCTATGAATAGTGTAGTAAAATGGGAATTATGTTCATAAATCGCTCAAAAGACACGAATTTTGGCAGCAGAAAGCTAAAATGCAAATTACGTCTATAAATCGCATAAAAATAGGGAATAGCATTTTGCATTCATGATTTGCATAAAAAACGCGAATTGCATTCATGAATCGCTCAAAAAATGCAAATTACGTCCATGAATTGCATAAAAATATGAATTATGATCATAAATCACTCAAAAAATGCGAATCACTTCCATGAATCATGCAAAAAAACACGAATAACATTCATAAATTGCAAAAAATGCGAATTACGTCCAAGTGTTGTGTAAAAAAGGCAAATTACATTCATAAATCCTATAAAAACAAAAATAACGTCAATAAATTGATCAAAAAAACACAAATTTCGTCGACAGAAAGCTGAAAAAACGTAAATTATGTCTATGAATTGCATAAAAATAGTAAATTATGTCCATAAATCATGTAAAATGTAAATTACATTCATTAATCGCATAAAAATTGCGAATTATGTTTATAAATTGCTCAAAAATGCAAATTACATTCATAAATCGCATAAAAAACACGAATGATGACCATGAATTGCACAAAAAATGCGAATTACACCCAACATTAAATTAATTTGCAGAAAGTTTTTGGTTTTATACAAGTCTGCCAACAAGAACCTACAAGTTATCCTGAAACCCATTCTAAACCAACAAAAATTTAATAGAAAGATAAATTTGTCCAAGAAAGACAAAATAATTTCCATTGACATACATTGACCAGAATCGAAAAATTCCTATTGAAATCTATCCTATACATTCCAAAACCAGAAAGAAAAAAATCCCTCCAAGAGTAACTCAATCTATCTGCTGCAAAATAAAGTACATTGAAATGCAACTGAACAAGAACCTGAAAATTACATTTGAAATCAAACCGAAACCAGATTCAACCCCCCCCCCCCCAAAAAAAAAAAAAAAAAAAAAAAAAAAAAAAAAATCCAACCATATCTTGATTTGGGAAAGAAAACTTAATTTCCATAGATACGCGTGGTCAGAAATCTGAAAATTCCAATTAGTCTATGGGTTAGCAAACCTTAATTCGATCTGAAAAAAAAAAAAAAAAAAATTCTGACAATACACACTGACAAGCAGAGTTGTATAATATAGACGCATGCCATGTGCAGAAAATTTTATGAAGGAACAATTTTTATTTATTTATTTCGACAAAGAATTGCGTAAAAAAAAAGTGTATCTCAACAAAGAATCATGTAAAAAAACCCAACATTTCAACAAAATACCACGCGAAAAACGTGAATTCCGTGCAAAGACCGCAATAAAAACATTAATTCAATCCATGAATTGCATAAAAAATACGAGTTCCATGCATGAATCGCATACAAATGTGAATTACATGCATGAATCGCATAAAAAATGTGAACTACATCCATGAATCGCTAAAAAAAAAAAAGCAAATTGCATAAAAAATGGGAATTACGTCCAGAAATTGCTTAAAATGTGAATTACGTCCATGAATCATGTAAAAAAGCGAGAATTATATTCGTAAATTGTATGAAAAATGCCAATTACGTCTATGAATCGTATAGTAAAACATGAATTATGTTCATAAATCGCTCAAAAAACACTAATTTTGGCGGCAGAAATCTGAAACGGAAATTACCTCTATAAAACGCATAAAAATACCGAATTGGATTCATGAATTGCATAAAAAATGTGAATTAAGTTCATGAATCGCTCAAAAAATGCAAATTACATCCATGAATTGCATAAAAACGTGAATTACGTTTATAAATCACTCAAAATATGCAAAAAAACATGAATAACGTTCATAAATTGCAAAAAATGCGAATTACGTCCAAGAATTGGTTAAAAAAGCGAATTACATTCATAAATCCTATAAAAACACAAATAACGTCAATAAATTGATCAAAAACACAAATTTCGTCGACAGAAAGCTCAAAAAATGCAAATTATATCTACGAATTGCATAAATATAGCAAATTACATCCATGAATCATGTAAAATGTAAATTACATTCATTAATCGCATAAAAATCGCGAATTATGCCCATGAATAGTTTAAAAAACGCGAATTGGGTCCACAAATCGTCAAAACGTTAATTACGTCCATGAATTGTTTAAAAAAGTGAGAATTACGTTCAGAAATTGTATGAAAAACACAAATTATGTCTATGAATAGTGTAGTAAAATGGGAATTATGTTCATAAATCGCTCAAAAGACACGAATTTTGGCAGCAGAAAGCTAAAATGCAAATTACGTCTATAAATCGCATAAAAATAGGGAATAGCATTTTGCATTCATGATTTTCATAAAAAACGCGAATTGCATTCATGAATCGCTCAAAAAATGCAAATTACGTCCATGAATTGCATAAAAATATGAATTATGTTCATAAATCACTCAAAAAATGCGAATCACTTCCATGAATCATGCAAAAAAACACGAATAACATTCATAAATTGCAAAAAATGCGAATTACGTCCAAGTGTTGTGTAAAAAAAGCAAGTTACATTCATAAATCCTATAAAAACAAAAATAACGTCAATAAATTGATCAAAAAACACAAATTTTGTCGACAGAAAGCTGAAAAAATGTAAATTATGTCTATGAATTGCATAAAAATAGCAAATTATGTCCATAAATCATGTAAAATGTAAATTACATTCATTAATCGCATAAAAATTGCGAATTATGTTTATAAATTGCTCAAAAATGCAAATTACATTCATAAATCGCATAAAAAACACGAATGATGACCATGAATTGCGCAAAAAATGCGAATTACACCCAACATTAAATTAATTTGCAGAAAGTTTTTGGTTTTATACAAGTCTGCCAACAAGAACCTACAAGTTATCCTGAAACCCATTCTAAACCAACAAAAATTTAATGGAAAGATAAATTTGTCCAAGAAAGACAAAATAATTTCCATTGACATACATTGACCAGAATCGAAAAATTCCTATTGAAATCTATCCTATACACTCCAAAACCAGAAAGAAAAAAATCCCTCCAAGAGTAACTCAATCTATCTGCTGCAAAATAAAGTACATTGAAATGCAACTGAACAAGAACCTGAAAATTACATTTGAAATCAAACCGAAACCAGATTCAACCCCCCCCCAAAAAAAAAAAAAAAATCCAACCATATCTTGATTTGGGAAAGAAAACTTAATTTCCATAGATACGCGTGGTCAGAAATCTGAAAATTCCAATTAGTCTATGGGTTAGCAAACCTTAATTCGATCTGAAAAAAAAAAAAAAAATTCTGACAATACACACTGACAAGCAGAGTTGTATAATATAGACGCACGCCATGTGCAGAAAATTTTATGAAGGAACAATTTTTATTTATTTATTTCGACAAAGAATTGCGTAAAAAAAAAAGTGTATCTCAACAAAGAATCATGTAAAAAAACCCAACATTTCAACAAAATACCACGCGAAAAACTTGAATTCCGTGCAAAGACCGCAATAAAAACATTAATTCCATGCATGAATCGCATAAAAAATGTGAATTACATGCATGAATCGCATAAAAAATGTGAACTACATCCATGAAACGCTAAAAAAAAAGCAAATTGCATAAAAAATGGGAATTACATCCATGAATCATGTAAAAAAGCTAGAATTATATTCATAAATTGTATGAAAAACGCAAATTACGTCTATGAATCGTATAGTAAAACATGAATTATGTTCATAAATCGCTCAAAAAACACTAATTTTGGCGGCAGAAATCTGAAACGGAAATTACCTCTATAAAATGCATAAAAATACCGAATTGGATTCATGAATTGCATAAAAAATGTGAATTAAGTTCATGAATCGCTCAAAAAACGCAAATTACATCCATGAATTGCATAAAAACGTGAATTACGTTTATAAATCACTCAAAATATGCAAAAAAAATGAATAACGTTCATAAATTGCAAAAAATGCGAATTACGTCCAAGAATTGGTTAAAAAAGCGAATTACATTCATAAATCCTATAAAAACACAAATAACGTCAATAAATTGATCAAAAACACAAATTTCGTCGACAGAAAGCTAAAAAAATGCAAATTATATCTACAAATTGCATAAATATAGCAAATTACATCCATGAATCATGTAAAATGTAAATTACATTCATTAATCGCATAAAAATCGCGAATTATGCCCATGAATAGTTTAAAAAACGCGAATTGGGTCCACAAATCGTCAAAACGTTAATTACGTCCATGAATTGTTTTTTAAAAAGTGAGAATTACGTTCAGAAATTGTATGAGAAACACAAATTATGTCTATGAATTGTGTAGTAAAACGGGAATTATGTTCATAAATCGCTCAAAAAACACGAATTTTGGTGGCAGAAATTTGAAACGGAAATTACCTCTATAAAACGCATAAAAATACCGAATTGGATTCATGAATTGCATAAAAAATGTGAATTAAGTTCATGAATCGCTCAAAAAACGCAAATTACATCCATGAATTGCATAAAAACGTGAATTACGTTTATAAATCACTCAAAATATGCAAAAAAACATGAATAACGTTCATAAATTGCAAAAAATGCGAATTACGTCCAAGAATTTGTGAAAAAAAGCAAATTACATTCATAAATCCTATAAAAACACAAATAACGTCAATAAATTGATCAAAAACACAAATTTCGTCGACAGAAAGCTCAAAAAATGCAAATTATATCTACAAATTGCATAAATATAGCAAATTAAATCCATGAATTATGTAAAATGTAAATTACATTCATTAATCGCATAAAAATCGCGAATTATGCCCATGAATAGTTTAAAAAACGCGAATTGGGTCCACAAATCGTCAAAACGTTAATTACGTCCATGAATTGTTTTTTAAAAAGTGAGAATTACGTTCAGAAATTGTATGATAAACACAAATTATGTCTATGATTTGTGTAGTAAAACGGGAATTATGTTCATAAATCGCTCAAAAAACACGAATTTTGGCAGCAGAAAGCTGAAACGCAAATTACGTCTATAAATCGCATAAAAATAGCGAATAGTGTTTTGCATTCATGAATTGCATAAAAAACGCAAATTACATTCATGAATCGCTCAAAAAACACAAATTACTTCTATGAAACGCATAAAAACGTGAATTACATTCATAAATCACTCAAAAAATGCGAATCACTTCCATGAATCGTGCAAAAAAACACTAATAACGTTCATAAATTACAAAAAATGCAAATTACGTCCAAGAATTGGTAAAAAAAGCAAATTACATTCATAAATCCTATAAAAACATAAATAACGTCAATAAATCGATTAAAAAACACGAATTTCGTCAACAGAAAGCTGAAAAAACGCAAATTCTGTCTATGAATTGCATAAAAATAGCAAACTACGTCCATAAATCATGTAAAATGTAAATTACATTCATTAATCGCATAAAAATTGCGAATTATGGTCATAAATTGCTCAAAAATGCAAATTAAATTCATAAATCGCATAAAAAACATGAATGATGACCATGAATTGCGCAAAAAATACGAATTACACCCAACATTAAATTAATTTGCAGAAAGTTTTTGGTTTTATACAAGTCTGCCAACAAGAACCTACAAGTTATCCTGAAACCCATTCTAAACCAACAAAAATTTAATGAAAAGATAAATTTGTCCAAGAAAGACAAAATAATTTCCATTGACATACATTGACTAGAATCGAAAAATTCCTATTGAAATCTATCCTATACAATCCAAAACTGGAAAGAAAAAAATCCCTCCAAGAGTAACTCAATCTATCTACTGCAAAATAAAATACATTGAAATGCAACTGAACAAGAACCTGAAAATTACATTTGAAGTCAAACCGAAAGCAGATTCAAATCCCCCCCCCCCAAAAAAAAAATTATCCAACCATATCTCGATTTGGGAAAGAAAACTTAATTTCCATAGATATGCGTGATCAGAAATCTGGAAATTCCAATTAGTCTATCTTAAACCTAATCTGAACCTGAAAAAGGAAATTCCATACAACCGGAGCCCAGTATCTATACAGGACAAAATATTTTCCATTAAAGCGCAACCTGACCAGAACTTGAAAATTCCATTTGAATTGAACCTGATTGAAACCTGAAAAAAATTTCCATCGAACCTTAACCTAATCCGGAAAAGAGAAAATTATTTCTGCCGATACACACTGACAAGAGTCTGAAAGTTAACATGAAACCTAGTCCAAACCCGAAAAGGAAAAAACAATGGAAACACAAGTCTGTCCAAGAAAGACCAAATAATTTCTGTCCACATACACTGACAAGAATTTCAATTGAAATCTATCCTAAACCCAGTTCAAACACTACCCCCCCCCCAAAAAAAAAAAAAAATTCCAATTGTAACCCAATTTATCTGCGACAAAATAATATACTTGAAATGCAACTCAACAAGAACCTGAAAATTCCATTTGAAGTCAATCCGAAACCAGATTCAATCCCCCCCCCCCCCAAAAAAAAAAAAAAAAATATTTAATCAAATCGAGATTTTAGAAAAAAAAGAACAATTTATGTCGATATGTATTGACCAGATCATGGAAATTCCAATAGAAGTCTATCTCAAACCCGATCAGAATAACCTGAAACCCAATCTAATCCCCCCCCCCCAAAAAAAAAAGTAAAATAAAAAAATTAGGAAATAAAAATCTGTTCAAGAAAGACAAAGTAATTTTTGTCCCCATCCACTGACCAGAATTGAAAACTAGTACTTGAAATGCAACTCGGCAAGAACCTGAAAATTCCAATTCAAGTCAAACTGAATCGAGATTCAAACCCGAAAAAAACCAAAAACAATTATCTAACCAAATGAAGATTTTTAGAAAAAAAAATTATGTAAATACGTACAGACTAGAGCATGGAAATTTTAATAAAATCTTAAACCCGATACAAACTCCTCCCCCTCCCTTACATAACTAACAAGAAGCCTTGATGACCCCACAAAACATAACTAACAAGAACGAAGAGTCATGCATACTGCATCGATTATGATGCATTTTCTGACTCATTCTGAATATTGTAAACTTATTGTCATTCATGTACAATAATTTTACCATTCTGTGCAAAAAAACAAAGCATAATTAACGAGAGTAAAAAATTTTCCTTTAACATGTTTATATACAGTAGACTCCCTCAAATCCGCACAGCTTGGGACCAGAGGTTGTGCGGATTTTAGAATTTTGCAGATTTCTGGTCATTGCTTTGTTTACGTTTTTTAAACAGTAATTTGAGTGCAATTAATAGTGCATTCAGGACTATAATGAATACTTACAATATAATAAAATGTTAAAATAAGTAATAAAATAATAAAAATTTAGATAATTTTCAAAATGATTAAAATATTAAAAGCAAAGATCAAGTTAATGATCAATAGTGTATGATTAAATATTCATTATAAAAATTAAATATATTTTTCCAAAATTATTCAACAAAACTTGCCTCATAAAAGTACATTACTAATTCACATCAAAATCATAAAATAAGGATTTTTTTTTTTTTAAAGTTTAGCCAGGCTTAGTAACCAAAAAATCTTGATTAATGCATAAATATATTTGGTAAGAAAATTGTGATTACCAGTGATATCAGCAATATCTTGATTTTTTTTTTTTTTCTTCCTTCATAAAAAAAAAAAAAAAAAAAAAAAAAAAACATGAATAGAGTATTATTGAGAAAATTAAAAATTAAAAAATATATGGAATTGATACAAAATTTAAAAAATCACATTTTGTCCAAATATCCAATCTGAAAGTTTCATTGTTTACATCCATAAAGTATGTGCGGATTTTAGAGAGTTGCGGATTTCTGGTTTGCGGATTTGAGGGAGTCTACTGTACTTTCCATTTTATTCTGAATGCTTTAAACCTATCAGTTTCATCTTTGTACAGTAATCTTCCCATCCAAATCTCCCTCCCCCCCCCTGTTAGTTTATATATGTTTTGTTCAAACAGCAAAAAATAAATAAACTAACAAGAATGAAAAGTTACACATACAGTATAGATTATGAAACACTTTCCAACACATTTTCATTATTGTAAACCTATCATTTTAATCCATTTGCAGTAATTTTACCACTCTATATAAAGAACAAATCATAATTAACAAGAAAGAAAAACCTGTGTGCACCATAGATTATTAAACACTTTCCAGCATATTCTGAATATTGTAACGGATATAGTCTTAATCAATCTGCAATATTACCAACCTATACAAAGGTTGAAACATAATTAACAAGAATCATGCACGCAGCATAGATTATGAAATACTTTCCAGCACATTCTGAATATTGTATTCCTGATCATTTTAATCCATCTGCAGTATATGTATCATCATGTGTAAAGAATAAACATAGTTAACTAGAATGAGAAATGATACATACAGCATAGATTATGAAATCCTTTCTTAGAAATACACTGCTGAATGTACATTACTTTCTTATCTTATACTAACGTACTTTACTACAGAGTTGTTTTTAACGAAATCAAGTAGCACAGCATATATTAATAATAAAATATGAAATATCTTTTTTTAAGTGGGTGGGGGAGGGGTAATTAAAGGTGATCAGAAATCATGAAAATGAATTCTTTGCATTAGTCTTTAATTTTTTGTTTTTATCTTTTTATTATTAACCTAAAAAAAGCACTGATATCAGTACAAAAAACCCTGAACGGGTTAAAAGCTTGTGACGCAGCACTTTATCTTATATATCTAAGAATTTTAAATTTGGGACTTAAAACTAATGATATCAAAATTTATGTGACGCTATGCTATTAATTAATATATACATATATTAAAATTTATTCATTAAGATTTTATCAATTACATCTTTCATAAATTCAAAATATGAATCTTAAAAGATATGATATCAAAATTTAAGTGACGCCTTGACGAGGCTTTAAACAATGTTTTAAAATTCCATTTATTTATTTATTGTCTAAATACATTTTCATATCTAAATAATACTTTTCATTTTCCAATACACTGTTAAATACATCACTTTCACTGAATATATATAATGCACTGAAATGTATTTATTTGAATAAATAGATTTATCTTTTGGGCTACGCTATCCAAAATCAAAAATAACATTTGAATAAATAGTTTTTGCGTCATTGTATCTATTTGCATCTATTTAACTTACTTTGGATACAATGACGCAAAAAATATTTATTCAAATGTTATTTTTGATTTTGGATAGCGTAGCCCAAAAGATAAATCTATTTATTCAAATAAATACATTTCAGTGCATTATATATATTCAGTGAAAGTGATGTATTTAACAGTGTATTGGAAAATGAAAAGTATTGTTTAGATATGAAAATGTATTTAGACAATAAATAAATAAATGGAATTTTAAAACATTGTTTAAAGCCTCGTCAAGGCGTCACTTAAATTTTGATATCATATCTTTTAAGATTCATATTTTGAATTTATGAAAGATGTAATTGATAAAATCTTAATGAATAAATTTTAATATATGTATATATTAATTAATAGCATAGCGTCACATAAATTTTGATATCATTAGTTTTAAGTCCCAAATTTAAAATTCTTAGATATATAAGATAAAGTGCTGCGTCACAAGCTTTTAACCCGTCCAGGGTTTTTTGTACTGATATATATATACACACATATATATAAATATATATACACATATACAAGATATTATACATGTATACACATATATATTTCATTTTTCATATTTCAATATGTTCTATATGGAAAATCTTAATTCATACTAGCTTTAGAAGTATGATGCAAATATACCAAACAATACAAATAATAATACATAAGAATGTAGCAATGATTTAGAATGTAAATTAACAAGTTTAAATATGAGAATAATATTTCAAACTGTTCCTTGAACAACGGCTAATACATAATAATTCTTATTTGCGCTCCGAGCGTTTAAACTTGCATATGCGATATCATGATTATACATTTCAGTAATTTCTGAAATGGGTGATTTGAATTCGGATGTTTATTTGAAATCCGAGACTGTAAAAGCATGCGATTGAGTAAAACTTGTTCATGCGAGTTAAATTTAGTACATTCTTATCTCATAGAGTGTGATATTTAAAACTCGAATAAACAGTTACATGAGATTTTAGAAATGAAAGTATGTATTTTGTTGTGCCCCTTCGAAAATTGACACAAAAATGAAAACTATTTTTAAAAGTTTAAAGTCAATAAATATGGTTATTTACCCGGAATGATGTACTAATGTAATTTTACAAACTTCGCATATTATACAAATGTATGCAGTGTATGTATATTTTGCATATTATACATGTGCATATAGATATTTGCATATAGACATGTCTAAGAATAATTTACAGAGATATATGCGTATGAACAAAGCATAATTAAGTAATAAGCTAAGAAGAAATTATTACACAAGATCATGTGAAAAAATTACATAGGACTACGTGTAAAAATACTGCACAAAAGTACTGTTTAAGAACAGAAAATTTGATATTAATTGACTTAAAAATATGATTTAAACGTTGTGTTAAGTAGAAAAAAATAATACAGTAAAAAAATGTTTAAAAAATGTGAAGATTTTTGTGTCTCGGATCCCTTCAAAATTATGGCTGTAATAAAAGAATAAAAATATAAATTAAAATATGGAAGTATTTGTAATATAGCAATTTATGTATTCTAACGAAATTTTATTTTATGAAGTACCTATTTAGATAAGGTAAGTTTCATACATAAATTATGAACACGAATTCAGGGCTTCGAAATAATTCTAACAGAGAGCATGACATGCAGCAAATTATTTTCATATGATTTTGTTTCATGTACATTACTGAAACACCAATTTGTGCGCTCAAATCAAAATTTCTGAAAAGAGATCAAACGCGACAAACATTCATGTTTGTTCATCATGCTATTTTTTTTACAATTATAATTGTATTTAATTAAACTATAAATATATGCATAAAAAACATTTCAAACCATAAAAATATGTATTTCTTACATAAAACCTATCGTTTTTTATTAGCACTTTCCAACAAAGTTGAAAAGTACTTATGCATTCGGTTTGTCTGGCCGTCTGTCCGTCTGCCCGCGCTCTAACTCCCGTAAATATACTCGGATTGCTATAAAAGTTTTATACGATATTGAGATTTACCCTAGCACGAACCCTATTGAAAATGAAGTATCTACCATGATTAGTTTATCTACAGAGAGAATCAAAAGTTTCCCATTACATTACGGCCTATGGGGAAAAATCGTTAATATAGTCGGATTGCCATGAAATTTTAGGACGTTTTTGACATTTACCCTAGCACGAACCCTATTGAAAATGAAGTTTCTATTATGATTAGTTTATCTACAGGGCGAATCAAAATTTTTTCATTACATTACGGCCCATGGGGAAAAATCGTTGATATACTCGGATTGCCATGAAATTTTAGGACGTTATTGACGTTTACCCTAGCACGAACCCTATTGAAAATAAAGTTTCTACTATGATTAGTTCATCTACAGGGCGAATCAAAAATTTTCCATTACATTACGGTCCATGGGGAAAATCGTTAATATCAGATTGCCATGTAATTTTAGGACATAATTGACGTTTACCCTCGCACAAGCCCTATCGAAAATGAAGTTTCTACCATGATTAGTTTATCTACAGGGCGAATCAAAAGTTTCCTATTACATTACGGCCTATGGGGAAAAATCGTTTCAAAGGAATTTTAAAGATGTTATACCCTGTCAAACATATTAAAATATGCATTCTATAAAATATAAGGTGAAAATGTAGCTATTATTCATTTACAGGGCCACACAAAAGAATTCTATTAGATAATGGTAAAAGGGGGAATTGTGTGTGACATATTTTAAATATATTAAGCTCTTTCATGTATAATAAAATTGATATATGTCACTGAAGCTTAGTATAAATTATACGCTACTGTCTTGCATAATATGAAGTACATAGCATTTACAGGGCCAGACAATAGAATTCAAATAGTATATTCTTTCCGAAGTACCGTATATGTGTCCGATGATGGCTGATGGAGGGATGAAATGCATTTTAATTATGATGTGAGCGTTTATATTTCGCTAAATATATGCACATTATATGGTGTGTATAAATGTTATAGTTGATATACAGGGCTACCCAAAAGAGCTCACCAACGTTACTGAATATGAGCGTAAATTATTTAGAAATGTTCTTAAATAAGCTATGCATTTTTACGCTGAGCTTCATTCAATTTACTGAGAAATGTTTGAAGAATATAGATAAAAGGATATACAGGGACACGCAAAGAGTTCGGTACATGGACGTTTATGAATGATGATTTATGAGAATGTGATTTCAGTTGTTTTAAAAGTGTTTTAGTTTACAGTAAATTTTAGCCTAATGCTGACGTGTAATAAAGGTACAATGTAAACTACAGGGCTGAACAAAAGTATTCAAGTATGTTTCCCTCTAATAGTATGAAATGCTGAAAAAGAAATTTCAAGCTACTGGGTATTTTCTTGCTAAACTAAATTTTCGGATTATATCAACTGACATATGAAATACAGTGCTGTTCAAAAGTACTGGAATACATATTTGGGTACATTTGGCTATACACTATTATTTCCCTAAATAACAAAATTTTGTTAAAGATTTCATTAAGTGTTGGAAAGTGCTTCATAATCTATGCTTAACGCATGATTTTTCTTACATGTTATTACAAAAATATGTGCATGCTTATATGCACTTTATATTTTAAGCTGCGCAATTTAAATTTATATGTTTCTAATTAATAAGGTCACTTAATGTGTTGTCATAAATATAGACACATCAATATACATTTTAAAACTGACACGCTAAGAGTGTATTTAGAAATTTATAAGCCACTTTACATAAATAGACACATTGTTATTTTATCATCCATATACCCATCTATTGTGGAAATTTACGCATCTATTTCTGTAATGTAGAAATAGACATCAGTTTTATGCACATTTGTAATTATAATTCTGTATAACTTTTATGAAATTCATTTTCCGATAGTTAATACAGTTACAAAATGAAAGAATTCAGTTCATGTAAAATATCGCCAACTTATTTATATCTGATATAATTTTCACAAATTTTTTCTCCTTCGTTTTTCTATTCGTATAAAAATATTTTTGAAAAGAAATATTCTTTGCGACATCTTAGATTTCACAAGAATAGTTATATGTTCATATTAAAATTTTGAAATGAATGTCTCGTCTAAATATATATATATATTTTAATTTTATTGCTTTGCAATATTATTTGGTCATTTTAAGTATGACGTAAATTATTTATTTGCTACTTTTAACGCACATTTGTTTTAAATTTTCTCTCTTTCTCTATACTTACATGAAAAGATTTTACTTGCTAGAATGAAACTATTTTTGCTTTTGCTGCTTTAGATTTGGCAACAATACTTGAAAAGATTATTTAGAAAGCAGAAATGTCTCACGTAAATATATTTTTAAAGTTAAACTGTGTTATATTATAGTTTGGCTAGTTTAAATATGACGTAGTGTCCATTATGTACGGCATTTAGCGCATTTTAATGAATTCGTTATTTAAAATTTTCATTATTATTTTAATATTCACTTGTAAATATAATTTTAAGACACAATTATCAATATTTTGTTTTACTTTTAACTCATAAAAATTTAGTTCTCAAAAGAAAGTTTATTCTTCTGATTCTGAAATTCACGTGTAAATAAATTTTTATTTTGAAAGACATGTGAACCTTTGATCTTTTGGCAACATTTTAAAATAATAACCTTTCCCAAAACATATGAAAATTATCTACCAAAATGTGAAAATTTGAATTTAAAATGAAAATAAATATGAAAGAAAATAACCAAATAAGCAAGAAAATACCCCCCCCAATAAAAAAAACATGCAGTCTGCGGACAGAGAGCTTCTGTTGTATATTTTTAGAAAACATTATTAAATTCCTGTGTGCAATTTTTGATTCGATAAAACTTCTTTATTAGAACAATTTTGGGCAAATTGAGTCTTAAATATGTTTTAAGATAATTCTTTAATTTGTAAACGACATGCATAAGTTTGTTTCTCAAACATTTCTCAATAATACTAATAATTTTCATCTTTTTGTATGCAGAATGTTTCTTGGTATAATAAAGATATGCGAAGAAGCAATCTCGTTCAGAAAAAAAAAATCAGAAAAGACACAGCTTTAGTTACTTTCTTTTTAGAAAAAAAGAGATTCAAGTATTTTAGATCGTGTTTTTTTTAATTACGTTTATAATTTTTCCTTGAAAAATATCATGAATACACTGCAATGTTTGTATTATAAAATTCCTTGATTTTGGTTTCCAGGCAAGCATGATTTAAATTACTCGCTCATTTTTACTTTCATAAGTAAAAAATTGTCGGGGAAAAAATGAATTGCGATAATATGTGGCAGGAAACATAAAAAAAAGAGTTTGAACGTGTGTTGGAAATACCCGACCATAAAACGCTTTAAATACTTGCATTTTCTTAGAGAAAATATCTACTTTACGATTTCCATATTTTGCCTGTATGCCACTCGCCCAACGTAGTTTTGTTAATCCTGATTTATCCATACCATGTAAGTGCATCCATATTTCAATCATGAACGTTAATCTCACCAGTAATTTTTTCTTGTAATTTTGGCATTATTTTATCCGTGTATTTTCCCGATTAAATGAGGCAAAATATTCTGTTTTGAAAAACTGGTGATAAAAAAATAAAAAATTCTGTAAAAGACGGGAAAAAAATAGACACTATTTTAAAGTTTTTTATTAAAAAATATTGATCAGATAAGTGGTTAAATAGGTAAATATTTATCGCTTTTTAGGTGCGTTCGTAATTATGTAAATACGTAGCACCTATAGTGGTCGTTCAGTCCGTCCGTCTGTGCGTCCGTCTGTCCGCATATAACAACGCAAAAACTACCCAACCGAATCGTTTGAAATTTAAAATACATTATTATTACAATATTTTGTCAAGTCATTTCAAATTTTATGAAAATCGGATGCATAGATCAATTACAGGGGCAATTAAAAGTATTTCATTACATTACGGTCAATGGGGAAAAAATGCTTCAAATGCATTTTAATCGTTTGAAATTTAAAATGCGTAATTATTACATACTTTTGTCGAGTTATTTCAAATTTTGTGATAATCGGGTGCATAGATCAATTACAGGGGCAATCAAAAGTATTCAATTACATTATGGTCAATGGGAATAAAGCTTCAAATGTATTTTATACGTTTGAAAATTAGAATACATAATTGTTACATAATTTTGACAAGTTATTTCAAATTTTATAAAAATCGGATGCATAGACCAACTACAAGGACAATCAAAAGTATTCCGTTACATTACGGTCAATGGGGAAAAATGTTTCAAACGCATTTTAATGGAGTTACACTCATTCGAAATTAATAAAATTTATATGCAACTATAAAGTACATATTATAATATACATTTTACATAATTTGTGGTGCAAATAACATTTATTATTGATTTACAAGGCCACAGAAAAGCATTCCATTACATAATGGTATAGGGTGAACATTGTTTGATGAGCGTTTTAATTGTAATTCACTTTTTACTATTTTATGAGATTGATATAAGAGAGTAATATTTTTAAAACTTCGTAATCGTACGAACGCACCTCATTTGCTACGCTTCACGTGCAATTTCCAACTTGTTATTTATATTATTTGTATTTTTCTGGAAAATAACTCGATTCCTATGAATTCAGTGTTATCAATGTTTATTTAAAATTATTGTTTTTCGACTTATTTAAGCTTTATAGATGTAATTAAAAAATAAAGTGTACAACTTCTGAAAATATTATAGTATTGTTTCTTAAAAAGAAAAAGAAAATCCGCTGTTTAGTAAAAATATTATTTGAAATTTTATTTGTAAGGATTTAGACATAAAATATTATAATATAATAAAAGTTTAAGACATGAAAAACATGTTGTTATTGAAATAGCTCCCTTGACAGTCATCTTTTATATTATAAGCTATGCAGAAAAAGTATAACGGAAAAATTTAAAGGGTTTCTTCCGGGAATCCATATAATGATGTACGTGCGACAAAATGTATTGAAAAAATAGTATCACTTATAAAACATTTGTAGTGTTTTATTTGATACGAAACTTAAAAAATCTAAAGGATTATTTCTTCGGGCTGCAACAATATTTTGAAAAACAAGATACGGATACGTAGATATTCTTCATCTTATCTGATATATTCCTTATACAAAACAAGTAAGAAAAATCATGCTTCGGGCTGGTATTATGAAATACTTACCAACAATTTTTTAATACTTTAAAAATAAGTCCCATTTTAAAAAGAGGAAAAATAATGGCTAAGTAAAGAAGGAAAAATGCAACATCCAATTTTTAGATTTACTAACTGCAGTATGAACATTTCTGGCATTTTTTGGCACCCATGTTTATGATCAAGAGATTTATATGTATGCATACTAAATAATATGCAGAAATACAGTTCAGTCAGTAAAAGCATAAATTAGTTGAAATTTCACTTTCAGTAGTTTTGATTATCAGCAGAAATATACTTTTTTTTTCAGTTCTGCAAATTTAAACATAATGAATATTGCACAAAAATAAAGTAAATTTTAAAAACTCATAACAAATTTAAATATGCACTTCCATCAAGATTCGCCGAAAAACAATGCTATAATCTTATAATTTTGTGTGTTCCTGTAAATTAGACATAAATGGTATCCCATTAAGATAACAATTGCTAAAAGTAATAAAATTTAGTAGCAAGGCAAGTAAGTACCTTTATTCTGTTCGACATGATTTATCTATCAGATGGGTACTTTCTCAACACGTAAAATGTTACTAATATTTTCATAAAGAAAGACAAAATAGCTAGATGAGTGTTCAAATTACAAAACTTTCTTCTATCTATTCCTTTTAATATTTCCAAAAAAGTAGTTATAGAAGTTATTACTGCAATGTTATTAGTTCAATATGATAGTACCAACTTTGATTTTCATCTTAATTTCTGCTTTAGTCAATTAATCGGAGTAAAAACTAATTAAACTGGATCATGATATTAATTAAAATCAATAGTTTTCTGTTATTTTGCTATAAATCATCTGTTAAGAAAAACCTGCTTATGAGGACTCGAGTTCCCGTCGTGTCCCTTTATTTGATAAAATGTTACTTAAATTATTAGCATAATTTAAACATAATGAATATTGCACAAAAATAAAGTAAATTTAAAAACTCATAACAAATTTAAAAACGCACTTCCATCAAGATTCGCCGAAAAACAATGCTATAATCTTATAATTTTGTGTGTTCCTGTAAATTAGACATAAATGATATCCCATTAAGATAATAATTGCTAAAAGTAATAAAATTTAGTAGCAAGGCAAGTAAGTACCTTTATTCTGTTCGACATGATTTATCTATCAGATGGGCACTCTCTCAATACGTAAAATGTCACTAATATTTTCACAAAGAAAGAAAAAATAGCTAGATGAGTATTCAAATTACAAAACTTTCTTCTATCTATTCCTTTTAATATTTCCAAAAAAGTAGTTATAGAAGTTATTACTGCAATGTTATTAGTTCAATATGATAGTACCAACTTTGATTTTCATCTTAATTTCTGCTTTAGTCAATTAATCGGAGTAAAAACTAGTTAAACTGGATCATGATATTAATTAAAAT
Source organism: Maratus speculifer (assembly GCA_964019185.1). Taxonomy (NCBI): domain Eukaryota; kingdom Metazoa; phylum Arthropoda; class Arachnida; order Araneae; family Salticidae; genus Maratus; species Maratus speculifer. Next base: position 248,541,014 of record OZ025297.1, on the reverse strand, counting down.
CAATAGTTTTCTGTTATTTTGCTATAAATCATCTGTTAAGAAAAACCTGCTTATGAGGACTCGAGTTCCCGTCGTGTCCCTTTATTTGATAAAATGTTACTTAAATTATTAGCAGAGAGGTGTCGCACAATGCAACATACTGAAATATCTTGAATTTGTTATCAAAAGATATTACTTTTTTTAATTCTCAAGTTTTTCCTAAGTTGTCTGACAAAATATCATTTTTGTGTTTGTTGTGATTCGAACATTTTTTTATGAGAATGTGTGTTAAAAAGTTACAGTTTATAATTGAGTTCTTTTTTGATAATTTATCTGTGTCCGAAAATAGATGAGCTGTGTTATTAAGTGAAAATAAACTGATTAAACGAGAGATGTGTATTTCTCTTAATTTTGGGGTAAAAAATTGATAATAATTTCGGACAATAGATATCCACGCTTCACGAGGAACTGATGGAAAAGAGAGCTGCGAAAATCAAACCGTCACTATACAGCGGGATATTTCCAAGTTTAAAGTGAATCTACTTTTCATTGAGAAAAAAAAATGCAAAAAAAATATGTATATTTATGCATAACTTCATACACTTTTAGAAGATGAAATAAAGAAAATGATACAAAAATCACTATAAAAGAAATCATTTCCTGCAGAACATTTTCAAACTCTAGGAGGAAATACTGTTCACAGCTAAATATATACACAAAAAATTAGTTTAATTATATGCATAACTTTATAGACTTATTATTGGTAAAACAAAAATGAAAATGACACAGGCATCACTATTGCAACTCATCTTTCAGCTAAAATATTTCCAAATCGAAGGAGGACCTGCTGGCTATACTGAAAAGATTTATAAAAAATAGTTCAATTACATGTGCAACTTCATACACTTTACGAATATATAATAATGGAAATGACACAAAAATCATTAGTACAATGCCCTCTTAAATAAGATATTTTTTTTCAAAATTAGGGAGGACTTTTTCGCTATATCCAAAAAGATACACAAAGCATTTAATTCTATGCACAACTTAATATACTTTTCAATGGTACAACAAAGAAAATGGCCCAGTGCGTCCGTCTATTAGAAAATTTTTAAACAGAAGAAAAACGTGCTTGCAATCGCCAAATTCCTACATGGTTTTGCTTTTTTTGTTTTATTTTTAATTCCGTTCATAGTTTCATATACTTTTCGAAGGTATAAAGACGACGTACGGACAGACGGACACGCGCGGACGGGAAGACAGGCATTTTGTACACACTGCTGTGTGTTTTTTTAAACTGACGCTATTTGGTCACGCCGGTATCTCGATCTTATTACTGGTATGAAGCAAAGTTTTCTAAATGGACTAATAAAGCCATGGGGAAAAGATTCCAAAAACAAATAAATGAATAAAAGAAATAGTTCCAATCACAGCCAATCTTTAAAGATTGTTTGCTATACATTGAGGGCACAAATTCCACTTTTGTTTTGGAATTGAAAGTATGCTGTTCGTTCTTGTCCAATAAAAAATAAATATACTGTTATGAAACTCAAAATATACTCAGATCATTTAAACAATTAAATGAAAATCTCTTATGAGAAAATCAGTTTAATAATCATTTATTAAAAATTAGAAAGTGTTTCATCTTCATTTTTTAATTATTTATTTTGTTCATGAGTAATTAAATATGATATTAAAGCATCATACATAATAAAATTTCCTAAGAAAAAAAGGAAAATGTATATGCATTTGATACTAAAAATGGAGAACAAAGAGTGAATTTTTCATGACAAATCCGGATATGTGACATCACAATTCCTGTCTTAAAAACATTTTCGAAATTATAAAGTGACTTTATAATATATTACACTTAAAATAGCATTTAAAAAGACTTGTTTGAATGCACTGAGAGCTTGAAAAATGCAGCTAGTGAACTGAATAGAAATTCCATCTTGTTTATTCATAATGTTACAAATATTTCACATGAAAATTCTTTTAATACTTGACGTCAAATCTGGCTATTGATTTTTTTTAAACTGAAATTCAGGATTTTTTTTTTTTGGTTAATATGTTTATTTTTCTACCGAATCATTCACCGAGATCATTTTCCAGGTAAATGGTTACACGAATGCAACTCATCTATAACATGATTAGCCAAAAAAAAATGATGTCTTTTTAATGTTTTCAAACTGATCAGCTTTGAAAAACTACGTTTATTATGCACAATTTTTCTTTTAAATATGAGCGTTAAACACTGTGCTTTTTATGCAAATAATTTATTGGACATGACTTTATTTATTCTATTGAAATCGAGGGATGGAAAACTCTTGTACATCTCTCTGGAGCAGATGTATATTCCTAAATATAATATAATGTAGAGTAGGGATGTAATTAAGCTACTAGAGCCAAGCATATCGTCACTCTGAAAGATCTGGAGTACAAAATATATCAAATGAAAATGAATCACGGAATAATTATTTAAACTCAGTGGCCAATCTCTGCAATCACTATATAAGTCTCCATTTTATTAGTATGGTCACTAGAAATTATTTAATATGCTAACGTCTTAACAGTCTAATTTCTCTGCATTACATTGCTATAAATGATCGAGTAAAAGGTTTGTTCATTAAAAACCTGAATAATGCCTCACGCAGAAGATAATGCAAAAAAGCTACAATGTTGTTGCTTTACATGTTGCTTTAAAATATAAAGTAAAATTTCTATAGATTCATGGTTTATTTTGAAAAATAGATAAAAATAGAGGGCTCAGTCTGGAGCTGTATGTGTGTATGTATATATATATATATATATATACAGGGTGAGTCATAAATATCGATACAATAGGCTATCTCCTAAATATTGCCTCTAGACCTATACTTCAATTGCAAAAAATCATAAAAAAGGTGAAATTTCTCATAAGATAAGTTGCAACTCAGTGGGGGGTCCATTTGAAAAAATACGAAAATTAAATTTTTATACGGCCCCCGTAGAGCAAAATATCCAATTAGGAGATTATTCCTTAACTCTTCCTAAAGTGAACAAAAAAAACTTCATCTCCGTATCTGAAAACCTGACAGAGATATTAAAATCCAAAATTCTCCAAAATTCGTGACTTACACCTCTTTACCATGACTGTAAACGAAGAATTTTTGACTGAATTTCAAAGCAAATGTAGGATCGTTCACAAATTGAACGTATTATAAGTCGATTTAAGAACGTGCCTCTTACTTAGATATAATAAAGCAGCGTATTGATTTAAATCAAAACTTATTTTTTCAAAATATGTTGAACGTAAGTCCTCGAGGTCTGCATGCATCGAAATATCTAGGCCCGGTCCCAAACCGACCCATAGGGAAAGAATTTATGCCCGGCATGGAAAAATGTTAAAATAATAAACCGAATCCGTCCTAGAAAAAAGATTAAATCATAGCCTGGCTCAGCCTTGAATTTCTACATAGTTTTTTACTTCAGAGTAGTTAAAAATTGTTTCGCGTGGAAGAGTTCTGACCAAAAATACTTATTATAGCTTTTCGGTTTTCATGTTTATACTTTTTATTATTAAAGAAGCGAAAAAGGCTGTGATATATTTATTTTATCAATGAATCTCTATTTATATCTAAATGTTTCAATTATATTTTAATATGGCTAATCCATATCCCGTGCGTTGGACACATTGAAAAATGTTATACAGTAAAACCTTTTAAGACGGAATCTCATACGAAAGAAAAAATACTTAAAAGACAAATGCCCTTCCTAGGAGGGTTAAGCGGAGTTTTCTCAAATATTATTTAATTCATTTTCCATGGATCAACACATTTTCTGTTTAAGACAGAATTTCCTTATAAGCAGATTTTTTTCTCCGGTTTTTTTGTGTTTATTATATTAGCATTGAAATATACTATTTTTTTTTTATTAAACTGTAAAGGTTTTTTTTTTTTGGCAAAATAAAAGCGATTTTAAAATCTATGTTTTTTTTTCGTAAAAATTTTGATTGAACCAAATTTTACTTATTTCATGTACGGATTAGGTCAGTCAGATATAGTGAATTTAATACGGATTGTTCAAACCGGGATTGAAAATTTCGTCCAGTGCAGACCTTATTGTCGGAACAAGCTCCGGCTTCCTGCAAAAATTACACTTTTGTGACCCGGATAGCGTCCAGAATATTTATCGCATTGACACAAAAAATGAGCTGGACTCCGCGTCGGTAGGGCTAAATTCTCGGCGGGTATTGAAAATCAGACATATTCCTTAACATTAACACCCTAAAATGTCGGCTTTTAATTTTCCCATAGAAATAACATTGTGAGTTTTAATTTTCCGCTGTTGAAAAGAAAGAAAAAATAAAGTTTGTTTTTTATAGATGCCAATTTCTCAAAAAAAAAAAAAAAAAAAAAATCTAACTCAATTTTCTAAAAAAATTGACATAAAATGCCACGTTTTAAGAAGCACACATAACTTTAATTTTTTCGTAACTTTTTCAAAACTTTTGAACAGTTTTAGGTACATTCCTTTAACATTTTTTATCGATATTTAACAAAACACGTAAAAACATCAGTACCGAACATCATTGGCGAAATGACATATATGTTGTAAAATAAATAATTCGATTATTGTATTAAATGGATATTACATTTATTTGAAAAAGACAAAAATATTATAGCAAACCAGAAAAAAATCAAAAAAGTTGTATAAAATTTCAAAATTATAATATTCATAATTGTAACTTCAATTATGCAAATGATTAAGAAGTTTTCAGTATAATTAAAATTTCTCTCTGTTCTTAAAAAAAATGTATTTCATCATGAAATAACAATAAATTTAACTTTTTCAAAAAAATGTATAACCGACTCCAAAGAAAAGCGCTAAAAAGAATTAAATAATTCTATAAAATTCTCTAATGACAAATCGTTATCCAATAACCACACATTGACTATCATGTACCGGTATAAAACGGTTAAATCTAATATATAGAATTTAATATCCACCAAACATAGATTTTCCAGAGAATATTTTTTACAAGAGATTAATTTACATATTTTTGATTTAATTTTTGAATATATACATATAAAAACTAATGAATTACTTTTTGAAATTGGTGCCAAACAATCATAATCGATAATGATTTCCCCATTTGATTTACGGTACTAGACATAATATATCCAGAATTCTTACTATACTTAAGATAGTTTGGCACCAACTTCAAAAAGTAATTCATTACTTTTTATATGTATATATTCAAAAATTAAATCAAAAATATGTAAATTAATCTCTTGTAAAAAATATTCTCTGGAAAATCTATGTTTGGTGGATATTAAATTCTATATATTAGATTTAACCGTTTTATACCGGTACATGATAGTCAATGTGTGGTTATTGGATAACGATTTGTCATTAGAGAATTTTATAGAATTATTTAATTCTTTTTAGCGCTTTTCTTTGGAGTCGGTTATACATTTTTTTGAAAAAGTTAAATTTATTTCCTACTTTTTAGTTATTTATACCGTAATACATAATTATGTGTACTGATATATGATGGCTCTTTGCAACGCATTACTAATGAACGCACTTTGCTGAGTTCTCATGTATTCGCTTTACTTGTCACTGTTTGATTGTCAACTTTTCAAAAGACACTTACAATATCGGTTAGTATCGTTGTGAATCTTTAGGTTTTCTGGATGTGGTAACTTCTTCAGATCTGGCACGACGAAAAGCTACCGCATTCATGAAATCTTAAAGTCAACATCTAATCGTACGGACATCGGAAGTGGTTATCGAAAGGTGACAATGCCTCAAGTAAAGTGTCCTTACACATAAGCGCGCGGCAAAGGGCTTCCATATATGAGTAAACAGCAAAATGACTCCACGTATCAATGAATAGTAAAATGCTTTTCTAGTGTAGTCAAAAGTACTCCCCCTTCAATCAGAAAAAGCAAAAAGAAAGATTTTAACAAAAATCGCTCTATGATTCAATAGATAAACAACAACAATCTAATTCCTATAAATGCAGTAAAGGCATCGGAAATGAGCGGTAATGATTCGACGAGGAATCCGAAAATCATAACCTGTACTTGGCTGCATCTATAAGAGAGTGACAGCATTCGATGCCCAAATACTTTTTCATGGACGCTTTTGTCCCAACTAAACATTTATAAATTTCACCCTTTTGCTGCATCGTCACTCTACCGCTTTTATGGAAAACGATTATTTCAGCCTATCATGGAGCATTCTCATGGGTCAAAAGACAAATATTTTATAAAAGCGGGGGTGTGAAGATGCAGCAAAAGGGTAATTTTTTTACAGTGTATGCATGAGATATTCCATAAGAGGGATGGAGTGATGATGCAGCAAAAGTTAAATTTTTAACAATGTATCGCAATGCTAGGCATTTTCTATTATAAAATTTGATGATGATATCCTGGTAGCATTCGATTGTACGCCGAATGATCCTTTATTTCTACACAGACATAAATGCATAATCCATATTATTTTACAAATTCATGGACATACAAGGACAAGATAGCACTTGGAAATATTACGACACAAGAAAAGTACAACCGGGAGCTACACATAAAGAGTGTGTGCAACGGAGTCAGTGGGATTCGAACCTACAATCTCCTACGCTCTCAAGAGATTAGTAGCGTGGTGTCTTAACCACTCGGCCACAAGAACCCCCTTGATGACTCATTTTTGTCCAGAATCTTTTCAATCAATCGTATACTGTGCTCCATGTGTCGCCATATTCACATCGAGGAATCCTACATGAACAAAATCTGAAATCATTCTGGTGTCTAATCCGGTAACCTAATCTGAATCTAAAGATAATTTTGTTACACATATCTTATTTTGCATTGATATGTAGAGATAATTTTTTTCCTCCGGAGGAAAATATATACTAAAGGATTTTCATCTTTTCAACAACTTAAGGTGTCGATTGGTATCGATGTCTATTTCTGCTTTAGTGGATCCGAGAACTTGTCCATTTAAGCTTTAACATTTCGGAAATTTATCGCATCCAGCAAACTTTAAAGCCACACACTAGGCACAGAAACTGACCCGGATGATAATGTGAAGTCTATAGGGGCGTTCTTTTCACATATCTCGCTCAAATTTTAAAAATTTTACGTGATTTTTTTTGCATAGGATAGCTGAAAATATTCCACAACCGGCCTAGTTTTTACTTTTTCAATTTTGGTTTCAGATTTAAAAAAAAAAAATACTTTAAATTTCAAAATCGGTTTAAACGGTTCTGAAATTGAAACTATCATTATATAAAACATACATAAGCAAAATCGAAGAAGTAAAAACTAGGCCGGTTGTAGATCATTCTCTGCTATCCTATTCTAAAAAAAATCATGTAAATATATTAAAATTAACATTAGGGTCTTTTTCTGAGACTAGTGTAGTGCCTTAAGGTCCACATTGAAATCTACAGACTTCGTAATTGGGCGTTGAAAAGCTGACAATCCATCCGTATACGTTAAAATTATTGTGAAAAATTACCTTTGTTTTTAAAGCTATCTATTTTCTGACTAATGAGAGCGATCTAAAAACGTCTATGGAGCGTTTTCATTGGGCAGAAAATAGATAGTCTTTAAAAACAGAGGTAATTTTTCAAGACATTTTAAACAGGGTACACTGTTAAAAATTTGACCCTTTTGCTGCATCGTCCCTCCACTGCTAATATAAAAAACAATTGCTTCAGTCTATTATGGAGCATTCTCATGGATCAAAAGTGAGATATTCTATAAAAGCAGGGTAGTGACGATGCAGCAAAAGGGTCAGATTTTTTACAGTTTAAAGTACGCGTACACAATCAGAGCGCGTCAAGTTGCTTCTATGATTCAATGTATAGCAAAGAATTCTAAATGTTCGTATGTATTAAAATACTCTTCTCAGTCATAAAAACTAAAAAGGAAGATATTATCAAAATCACACCATGATTCAACATATTTCTATATGAAAGTAGCAATATTTGAAGTTAAGAATATTCTTTGATAAACGCGGTTTTCCAAAGTATAGAAAATTTAAGAATTTTTATTTCAGAACTTGGCGGTAGTCGCCTGAACGAGTTTGTTTTATGGGTGAAAGAAATTAACTAGCTTAACTTTAATGGTAAGCTTATCAAAATTTTTCGTCATTTAAATTTGTCCAAATGTAAATCTAGCACATAGCAATGTACTTTAATCACTTTGTGAATCCGGCATAACAAGCACCCTGATACACAGACACTCTTGCTTTAACGTGTAAGGCTCTTTAGAGATGAATTTTCAGCTTTTCGATATCGAATTCTCATGTCTGGATCGATGTGGATCTTTCACTTTGGTGGATACGAGAATTGTTCCAGCTAAGATTTCGTACTTTGGGAAAAAACTAGCATCTCTGCAATAGTGGTTAGGATCCCGAAGGATTTTTCGCTGTTAAGCAAAACAAGATTGACCAGTCATAAGCCTTCATTTTGGAGAACTTTTCATTGTTCGAGGGAGAGAATCTGGAATACATGAAGTGAAAATCTGCTATCGACACTGTAAAAAATTTGACCCTTTTGCTGCATCGTTACTCCATCGCTTTTATAGAATTTCTTTGTTTTGACCAATGAGAATGCTCCATAACAGAGCGCGAAGTAATCGTTTCCTATAAAAGCGATGGAGTGACGATGTAGCATAAGGGCTCAATTTTTTGCAATGCAAGCAGTGCTAAAAATTTGTATCCTTTAAATGTGCAACGATGCTATTGAATTCCAAAGTGTCGATCACAGCGACATCTGCGGCATTTGTGTGATACATTATCTAGACTAGCAATAATTCTTGCATTTTTAGAAAATGTCCTGCAGATGTCGCTTCTATCTTTAAATTTCATTAGCATTGTTGCACATTTAAAGAATAGAACATTTTAGCGCTTTTTTAAGTGTTACAGAGGGCGTGTTCAGCACAACTTACCGGTTACTTACCGACCACTTACCGATTGTAGACAAGTACGAAATGAAAATCAAAGCGAAGTGTGACGTCAGCGACAATTCAACAGAATAGTTTTCATTGATGCCACAATTTGCTTTCGTACTGCCCTACAATCGGTCGGTAACAATGGTTACTTTTGTAAGTTGCTCTGAACGCGAAATTTTGAAATGGAGGGCCAAATTCACAGTCAAGTAAAAGTAAAATCCAGACACCTCATTGGTCGTGTGGAAAGGGTGTCACGAATTTGTTTCTCCATTTGAAAAAGAAGGAGGGGTAATGTAATTTTCAAGCGATTGTTACCGTCTGTTCTTATTTACGATAAACCATCGAAATTAACTCAGTTAAGATATTTTGATGACATTTTATAGAACGAGAGTGAAAAATTTTGGTTATAAATGAAAACAGATCAGATTTACTTCGAAATTGCCGCTACGATTTTTTCTCGGAAAAAGGAGTAAGGCGACATTTCCCCTACCGCTAAGAGATTATTCTCTGAAAAGGACGCGGCTCAATGGCCAATAATGCGCTTGGATTTCACCGGACTGTGGTTTTAGCCCTATATTTTAAAGTTTCGCGCTCTGAACACGCCCTGAGATAGCCGATTTCCACACTATATCCCCTAGATGCTATATTTCCGGTTTCTTGCATAAGAGAACTTGTCCGGAATCCAGGTAGAATTTCCGCTGTTAGCGAAACCAGATTAACGAATCAAAAGTCTGAATTTTAGCAAATTTTTCAATGTTTTAAATAAATTTTCTTGTTAATAAATCTCCTTTCGCAAACAGCGCAAAATTTATGTGAATCCTGGCCCTCATCCAGTTAAGATTTTGCACTATGAATACTGTTAAAAATTTGAAACTTTTACTTTATCGTCAATCCATCGCTTTTATAGAAAATGATTACTTCATTATATTATGGTGAATTCTCATTGGTCAAAATAGAGATATTCCATAAAAGCGGTGGAGTGACGACGCAGCAAAAACTTCAAACTTTTAACAATGAAAAGATCGTGTGTCTATGTAAGTGTAACATAAAAGCATGCAAAATGAACACTTCTAATTGGTCGATTGCTTCAAAATGAATTTGAAATTTAAAGTTTTTTTTTTTTTTTTAAAGTTCTAATAATCAGATTTTTATGAAATTCGAATGGGACCACAATGGCCTCATACGCTTTCAAACAAAAAAAGAATTATCAAAATCGGTTCATATTTGCAAAAGTTATGCGTGAACAACAAATACATACAGGTCGAAATCATAACCTCCTCTTTGAAGTCGGTTAAAAAAAGGGCATTTACATTTAATAAAAGTTTTTTACATTTTCAAATTTTTTTTACTTGCAAAGCTTTATTTATTTCTTTCTAGAGTAAAACGAAAGTTTTTGTCCCTACATCTTTGACTCTGAAAAAAATTTCATTATGCATGCAATCTTAAAACAAATAAAAAGTTTTGTTGTTTTATTTCCTACAAACTTCCTGTCTAACAGCATAACTTGCATGCAAGCGTAAAGTTAAAATTATACATTTTGCTATTCAAATGCAAATTGTAATATTCTTTTTATTCTGGGTCTTTCGTTACAGGTGTTACTCTTTCAACATGTACACTTTTTAAAAGTTAGAAATGGAATACGATCCTGAATTCTTTAAGTCGTGAGAACATTTGCATTTAAAATTACTTCTAAAATTTTTAGAAATTACATTAATTTTTTGGTAATATTTAAATTGTTCGTAAATTATAAACGATTTTTTTAATTGTTAAGGAATGATATTTAATTTTTTATGACACAAAAATAGTACTCATACTAAAAAAAAAAAAAAAAAAAAAAAGAATTGTAAAACCTATACGAGTAAAATTATAATGTGTAATGAATTTGAACTTATTTGTAATACAATAAGATTGTTAAGAATTTACATTGTTTTAGAAGTTAAAAAAATGGAGTCTTTCTATATAAAGAATCCGAAATTTAACTATGTTTAAATAATTCATGTAAATAAATAAGAATTTTGAAGATTATACATAATTAAAAATATGCGTTTCTAATTTTTTTAGAGTAATTATAATGATTGAGAAAATAATGCATATATCTACTGGTGAATTATTTATAAATGGCTTCTTAATAAAAAAAATGCCACAAAAACATATTAGTCATTCATTTCTTTTCCAATAAGATTTTATTAGGATAAGCAATAGTTTTTATTTATTTATTTTTATGAAATAACAAATTCCGATACTTTTTTAACATGCAAACCACGAAACTCCAGCATCTGATATATAAGTTGAATAAAATATAATAAACTAATAATACCTCTGAAAATGGAAACAGAATCCACAATACCTAACCTATACTTAAATATAGAGTTGTAATAGTTTTACATTTTTTATTTTAAAAAATAAAATTTTTGATTTTAGTATATTTATACGATAATTTATTATGATATACAATTTATTACGATTATAAGTAGGCATGGAGAGAAAAAAAACTATTATATGTGCATTTGAAATATTTCCGAAATGTATTTTAGAAATTCTAATTTATTTCAAGAAACCATTTATAATCCCAGATTTTATTCTGCTGCTAGTAATTATATATGGATAAATTACATTGTGTTAAAACAATGAATCTTCATTCATCACAGGTGTTTGACAGTTGATGATCACGAATTTAGAACTAATATGAATTTGAGGCATTTAAAAACACATGGTACGTATTAAATTCAAGCAATTTTAATTTAATTTATATTAAACCACGCAAAACTTGGTACGCTATACATCCAATATTAATTATATAAGCATATATATAAGTATACTTTTGCAGTAAAGCATAAAAAAAACGCAAATTAAATTGCAGTGTTTAAATCAGAAAACATAATGCTTTATCTTAAAATTATGAATGTAAAAAAGCAAATATGTATAACTTAATATTGAATCTCAATAATATAATTATTAAATATAACAAAGATTGATTAGACAAAACGCTTTAATAATTATCAGTTTTAAACCTTTTTTTTTTTTTTTTTATTGCAACCAACATGTTAAGAAGACAAAAATAAATTTAGTTTTACACGAGACACTTTTTCAAATTTAGCTACTTTCAATATATAGAGATAGAAAAATTGAAAATTTAAATAAATAATATAAAAGAGGCTAAATATAAATAAAAATCTAATGGCCGTGCATTTTATAAGATATTGATATCAATGTTTATTAAAAATTTTAATTATAAATTAATTATAATAATAAATTATAATAATTATAATTAATAAATTATAATAATTATAATTAATAAATTATAATTTTATTTTAAAAGCAGTTTAAAATTATGTATCACCATTATGAAATAACAAACTGTAATTCAAAGGGGCTGTTTCCATAAGAAAAAGCTTTTCTTGATATTATATTTTGACCTTGGGAAATTTTCATCAGCTATTGTCTTTTGAAATATATACATCAACTATTTTTTTCCATGTGGCAATACTGTGTTTTATAACAAAAATGTAAATATTTTTTCATACAGTTAGTAAATGAAGAAAAAGCGTACATACAAACAAGTATCAAGTAATATCTACATTTGATTAATATGTATGCATCAAAAATTGCTGGCCGATGATATGGTCAAAGAAAACGATATATATATATATATATATATTATTTTCTCATGGAGACGTTAACTTCTATAATACTGATAATATCTCCTCCAAACTAATACATAAATTCAAAGGGTATAAAATCTCGGTCGAGTTCGTTAATAAGCAAAATCGAACCAAGGGGGTGGAAATAGGGAGGGGTTTTGTGAAAACCGAAAAACCGCCATCGAGAAGTTTATTTATGACAGATTTTTGATAAAGTTAAAAATGGGCTCATAAGGCAAAAAAATAAACAGGGTTTTTGAGACAGCAAAATTCATAACTTCGTCAATTCTGAAGATATTAAATCTTACTATTTTTTTATAAATATTCTCAAATAATCTAAAACTTTTGTATTTACAAGTTTTTGATAGGACCAATTTTTACCGATGAAAAAAAAATTAAAAACGAAAAGAAAACGGGGTGTGGAAAAAGAAACAAATCCATAAATTATTCAATTTTTATGCTATCAAATCTAATTAAATTTATTTTAAATCTTCTCAATAATATCTACAACTTTTACACTAACAAGTTTTTCATAGTACCAATACTTATAGCAAAAATAAATTAAACAAAAATAGGAGTTGGAGAAAAAAACTCAAATCCAAACTGCTTATATTATGACTCATCTTTAAATTCATTTCTATTTTAAACGCATCCAAATGACAGATCATCTTTTTTACGAACTATATAAATTGTCGTATTAGCCAGTTTTTTGATAAAGTGAGAATGTATTTCAAAGAGCCTACCAAAAAGGGTATTTTGAACAGAATTTTCCGAAGTTATCGTGATTGAAAATTTTAAGGAAGTATTCGAATAACAAATTGCATTTTTTCTGACTCTTCTATAGATCATTTCTTGCTCTCAAAGGATCCAATTTACAGGTCCTCTTTTTTTAGGAATTATATAATGTGACGGCTTGGCCAGTTTTTAATAAACGCAAAATATATTTGAAAAAAGGCTGCCAAAATTGGAACTTTGATCAGAATTTTCCGAAACTATCGTGGTTTAAAAATTGAGGTATTCAAATAAGAGAATTGCGTTTTTCTGATTCATTTTTTAATTCAGTTTTGCTCTCAAATGCTCCAATTGACAGACTCTGTTATTTAGGAACTGTATAATGTGCCATATGGGTCAGTTATTTTATAAAGCGTGTACACATTTTTAAAAAAATCTGTCAAAGTGAGCACTTTGCACAAAATTTCCCTAAGCGATCAGGATTAAACAATTGAGAATGTATTCAAATAACATATTGGTTATTTTGTGACTCCTTTTAAATTCAATTTATCTCTCAAACGCATTCATTTGTCAGTTTTTTGTTATTTAGGAAATATATAATGTGCGTATTGGTCGATTTTTTAATAAAGTCTGAATATATTTCAAAATATATTTTGCAAAATGAGCATTCGAGCTGAATTTCGCTTAAGATGATTCTGAGAAAATCAGTTCATGCATAAAAGTGAAATTAAAAAATATTCAAAAGCGTCCAAATAAAGCTGTTAAACTGTGTTTATCTCTAATTACATTTCATTTTTCGTTGTTCAAATAAGCACTCTTCGAAATCTATTTCCGCCTATTGTCGAAGCCGATAGGGATTTTTTTTGTTTCAATTGAATGCGGTAAACATGATGTTTCGTAAAAATTCGCAGTTTTTTTGTATGTGTGTTAATGTGTTTCTAATTAGCTTATTTTGCGAATAAAAAAAGTTAGAGACTTTTAAGTGTTAATTACTTTCTATACAAATGCCTTTTCTTCTACAAATTTCCAGGGGCTAGATAATAAATTCAATGATGCTCTCATTAACGTAACTAACATTCCTCTTACTTTCATTACGATTAAATACTAATTCACTAAAATTAACATCTTTCATTTGGAGAAATAAGACATTTTGACACATCATTTACCACAAACATACTCTAGCGTAAGATTTCTGGCCGGCATTTCAATATGGCAGATGAGATTCCCCACCTCTAAGTAAATCTGTACGTACAATTTTATTCCCCGACTCAAAATGTTGTTTACTTTGCCTACGGCTTATGGATGAAGGCGTAGCTTTCCACGTCCTGAAACGGGATTTAGTGACCCATCGATTCTCTTGTAGACTGAGTGACAGTAATTCCTTTTTTCCAAGCCTAATACTTTGCCATTTTTGAAGTCTTATAAGGCACTTTTCAACAAAGCCTTAATCTTTTAATTCCAATATTTAGTGATAAATTTTGCAGCCATAATGTTATTTATGCATTTCTTTCATCAAATACTCAAGTTATTGAGTTTAGATCTGTTCCCAAAAATCTTCTGTGGAAGACCCATTTAGACCCTATTACCACCCAAAATTATATCTTGGAAAATGAAACGCATATTTCTTGGAAAAGGAGGCAACTTCTATATATCCTTATTATTTTTCAATCCCAGCAAAAACTCACACATCAAAAGATCGCATTTTGAACTTTTTTCATAGAAGCAATAGCATGTTCGCTGAGATTATACTCAGATACAGGTAGATATACTTATATTCAGATCGCATTATTGTCTTTGGATCCTCTCTCCACATAGCATGGATAGTCACTGTGACGTCACGGCAAGTCACTGTGGTCACAGCACATCTGTGACCAAAATGCCACCACTCTGTGACGTCGCATTGTGACTTAGATGTGAACATCTTAGAAAACTTAAAATAATTACAAAAAGTCTCTAAAACATGACATTTAATGTAAAATTATGTTTTTGTTTTGGCAATATAAAAAAATACGTCACTGTGATTTCACTTCATGTAACGTTCGTCACAAATATGTGACATAATACCACCACATTTTAAAATCGCAATGTGACAAAAACATGAACTTAAAAAAACTTTTGAATCAATTCTTGAAGCAATTTTTAGCTGATATACCAAATAAAAATTGAGTTCAAAAGAATTATTGTGGCGCTGACTTGGTGAAAATTATTCCAGTCTGTATCACAATAATTGATATTGAACTTAACTTGTACGGCAAAAATCTTCTTGCAATTTTTGTTTAACTATGTTGTTAAGTATGTTTTTAAAAAAGATATTTTAGAAGATTTTTTTCCTACAGAAAATTAAAATGAAAAAAAATTACAGATTGACAAAGAAAAACTTTTCGTTCTCTATAAAACTTTTTTTATTTTTTAAGAAGATGTGTATTTACTACGTTTGATAACTTTACTTTAAAAGTATATTATCACCATTAAATCTACCTTTATACATTTTAAAAATTTAAACAATGTTTTATTTAATAAACTCTAATTGTTAATATTAGTTATAAATAAAAGTTTATGAATAATCTTTAACTTTAATTGTTTTGAAACTGACAAAAGTAAAAGATAAATTAAATTACCAAATTCATTAATTAAATAATAAATAAAAAAGTTTAGCTAGAGACACTCTTATTAAATTATTGTGTATTTAACATCCAAATCTGTTGTTTACAAAATGAAATAAACGGTCAAGCGCATTACAAAATTCATGATCGTCCGCAGACGACTTTTTACCGGAAAATAAAATAAAGTTCTAAGGTGCCAGAAATAAGTTTGCTGGAAAGCATATGGCAGTTATGTACGCGTATTGAAACGGATTTAAAAATTTAAGCAAGAAAATCCTCAAGAGCAATTTTTAGCTTATATATCAAGCAAAAAAATAGTTTAAGAGAATTATTGTGGCGCTGGCTTGGTGAAAATGATTCCAGTGTCTATGTACTGTGATACCAGTGATACCAGTGTATATTGTGTATCTGTGTCACAATAATTAATATTGAACTTAACATGATCTGCAAAAAGCAATTTGGATAGAAGAACGTCAACAAAACATAGGTATGATTTTTTTTTTCTTTTTACTGTTTGCTTTATCATTATTGTTATTATTAGAACGATTTTAGTTAGCTTTTCAAAAACGTTATTTATTTTGTTTATATAGAAAACTTCACCATCAATAATTTGGATCAGGTTATCAAAATTAGTGATTTTAATTCCATTTTAATCTAATTCGTTTCTTTATTTAGAATATCTGGTTAAAACAAAATGTTTCAATAAATATAGCAGCATATGGAAGAGTATTATAATCAATCGTTTATACAATTACTAAACAGTTTATGCTAATTAAAATATTTAATATAGAAATCCTTTTTTTAATAAAATTATTTGTAAACATACTTTTAAAATTTTTGTATCAAGGAATGTTATTAAACATGGCATAGTTATATTTTTTTAAATTGCATCTGCTCTGAAGAGAAATTTATAAGAAATAGGGTAACAAAAAGAACTATTAAAAGAGATCCTGAATATGCAATAATAATAATAATTGTTTAATGTATTTTTCAATCTAACAAATGTTATGAAATTTATAAAAGAAGTAATCATGTGAAAACGTCTCAATTGACAAACATTCTTAATGAAATATTTTCAAAGTATAACAACTATAAGCCTGAATAAAAATTTAGAAGTTAATCAATCAATAAGAGTTAAAATATGATTGTGCTTTAGAAATAACACTAAATTTTAAAATATGTATTATATGCACTATTAATATACATCATGATTAAAATGACTTTCTTATTTATAATTACCGTCTAATCTTGTAAATAAAATATTGATAAATTTATTTAACATGTATGTGGTTTTATTATAAGTTTATGATTGGAAGTTTCATAGGGTAGGTATGCTAGCAGTAGACAACCTTCCAGAAATGGACACCCTTTCATGTTTTTTGGTTCATACAACAATAACTAATAAATATTTTTCTTTAATTATTTTTTCATAAATTCCATTAGCTTGTATTACAGTCTGGGCTATTTTTGACAACTTTTATTTAAACCAATCAGGAAGCAGAAAATAATGTTTCAAAGTCCACTGTTTTTCAGTGAAAATCTTAATGAATATGCCAGGAGCTGCCTTTATTTAATAAATTTTGGTATTCTTTATTTTCTTACAAAATTTCAATATCTTCGTTTGAAAGTAATAGCAAAATTTGAATTTTATATACTAATGACCATCTAAAAAATGTCCTTTATTTTTAAGGTTTTAAGAGAGGTGTTCATTATTGGGATAGTTAATTAGTCATTTTCCAATAATGAACACCCAATGTAGACAGTTTCAGTAATGTTTATAGTGCATGAAGTATTTTTACATAACTGAAAACCTAAATAATCAAATTTTGCATTTAAATTTTACATGGCAAAATGGACACAAAAACAAAATTATTATTCAATTATGTTATTATTTAATGTGTATATTTTCATAAAAAAAGATATAATTTTGGCAATCAATTATTAAAGTTATTTTAATCAATAAGCTTTTTTTAAATATGTTTTTTACTGCAGGCAAACTTCAATGTAAAATTACCCCTTCTAAATATTTGCAACATGCCCAAAAGTCAATTACTTTTACAGTGAGCTGAAAAATAAGATTTTATTTATTGTTACTATCTTCCAAAATAGCAATTTTGTCCAAAATATAATTTTTTGAATTCTTAACATACTTGTATTATTGGTACGAGTTATATTTCTTTTCATATAAAAGTTACGTTTATCAATGGACAAATTTCAAATCGTTGTTAGTAAAATGTAAATTTAAGCTTTGTAAATTTTGTAAAATTAAAAAGCTAGAGATAGCTAGGAATAGATAGTTGCAAAAGTAAGTTTGTATATATATATATATATATATATATATATATATGTATATATTTATATATATATATATATATATATATATATATATATATTGTATATTGACAATATTGATGAGAAGTGTGTCATTTTCTGCTTAACAAAATATAACAAATATCCATAATTTATTATTTTTATGTTTGAATTTATTTTTTTACGAATCTAAAACAACATTCGAGCATTTGCAATTTCAAAATTAAATTGCCTTTAAAATAGTTGTTTGATTTAAAAACTGTGTCAACACATTTATCATATATGTTTCTACACACTTTAAGCGCCCTGACCGTGTTTTTCAGTCACATAATTATAGAATTTAAGGCGCAACACTAGCCACAGAAAAAGACCCGGATGATAATGTAAAGTCTCATTTTCTGCTTATGAAAACATAACAAATATCCATAATTTATTATTTTTATGTTTGAATTTATTTTTTTACGTATCTAAAACAACATTCGAGCATTTGCAGTTTCAAAATTAAATTGCCTTTTAAATAGTTGTCTGATTTAAAAACTCTGTCAACACATTTATCATATATGTTTCTACACCCTTTAAGTGCCCTGACCGTGTTTTTCAGTCACATAATTATAGAATTTAAGGCGCAACACTAGCCACAGAAAAAGACCCGGATGATAATGTAAAGTCTCATTTTCTGCTTATGAAAACATAACAAATATCCATAATTTATTATTTTTATGTTTGAATTTATTTTTTTACGTATCTAAAACAACATTCGAGCATTTGCAGTTTCAAAATTAAATTGCCTTTTAAATAGTTGTCTGATTTAAAAACTCTGTCAACACATTTATCATATATGTTTCTACACCCTTTAAGTGCCCTGACCGTGTTTTTCAGTCACATAATTATAGAATTTAAGCGCAACACTAGCCACAAAAAAAGACCCGGATGATAATGTAAAGTCTCATTTTCTGCTTATGAAAATATAACAAATATCCATAATTTATTATTTTTATGTTTGAATTTATTTTTTTACGTATCTAAAACAACATTCGAGCATTTGCAGTTTCAAAATTAAATTGCCTTTTAAATAGTTGTCTGATTTAAAAACTCTGTCAACACATTTATCATATATGTTTCTACACCCTTTAAGTGCCCTGACCGTGTTTTTCAGTCACATAATTATAGAATTTAAGCGCAACACTAGCCACAAAAAAAGACCCGGATGATAATGTAAAGTCTATGGGAGCACTCTTTTCAAATATCTCGCTCAAATTTTAATACTTTTACATGAATTTTTTTATAGGATAGCTGAGGACGATCCACAGCCAGTCTAGTTTTTAGCTCACAGGCTAACATAGCCTGAGAGCTTATGTGCCCATCCGTTCTGTATGTATGTTGGTACGTTCGTACGTACGTTCGTGCGTAACGCGATAACTCATGATAAAAATATCGGATCCACTTGAAATTTTGTATATAGGTATATCCTGATAAGGCGCTTCCTCGATTAGTTTTTGGAGTTCATTCGATATTTATAAGAGGGGGAACGGGGGGCTCATGCCCCTCCCCTTAATTGATAGAAACGGGATTTTCATGCAGAATTAACAGTTTTCGTTCAAAATTTAGATATAGGATCATTCTGATGAGGCGATACCGTGGCTGTTATTAGGTGTTCATTGAATAAGTATAAACAAGGGGAACGGGGGGCTCATGAACCTCCCTTTAATTGATATAAACGGGATTTTCATGCAGAATTAACAGTTTTCGTTCAAAATTTAGATATAGGATCATTCTGATGAGGCGATACCGTGGCTGTTAGTAGTAGTTAACCAAAACTGATTCAAAACAGACCTTAATAACATTAAAACAATCAAAATTAGTTCGATATAATATAAAAGGTTTTGATTGTTTTAATGTTATTGAGGATATGTCTTTTTTAAAAAACCTTTTTGGGCTACAGAGAGAATTTTCTAATTTTGAAAACTGCTGTTATCAAAAATCTTACAACTAAACTTCGGTCTTTTGTTTGCATACTTTCTAGACTGATATTGCTCTGTATCAGTTGTGAAAACTAAGCAATTATTTATCGCTTTGTTTTTGAGATGATTTACATATTTTATGTATCAATTGATAATATATATATATATATATATATATATATATATATATATATATATATATATATATATATGGTATTTTTGAACTTTTTGATAAGTATATGATTTTGATACAGCATATTATTATCAGAATTGATATTAAAATGTATAATCATCGGACTGATATTAATGCTTAAATTTAAAAGGGGGCTATATATTTCCGAATTGAAAAGAAATGAAATATTTTAAAATAACCTTAAATGGCAATTAATTTTATTTAATCTACAATATTAGGACATTCATTTTACTTTAAAAAAGTCTAAAATACATAAAACGGTAAAATATCATGATTGCTAAAACGAAGACACAAACATTTATACCGAAAAACAAATTTCGTTAATGTACCAATACTTGCACCACAATTATTGGCGAAATAAATCTCATTAGAAAAAGATTGTTCTAGACTACGATGTTTCGATAATGTTTGGACTAAAACTAAATTAATTCACACAGGAAAAAATGTGAGTATTGCGACATGAAATATATTTTATAAAATGTTATCATATTTCAAAATTAACCCTGAACAATGCATAATTTGTTTTGAAATTTCAAAAAGAGGAAATATTAAAATGATGAAATTCATACTTTATAAGTATTATAACCTAATTTTATTTGAATGAATTTTAAAGAATTAATATTCCATAACTAATATTCCTAAATTAATAAATAAAAAGTTATGAATGTGACATTAGAATTATGAAAGATGCAAGACAATTTTTCGCATAGATAAACCGTTATGTCTTTCCACCGTTTTTTATATAAATTTTGTAAGAAATACTAACTTTTGCGGTCTATCCTATCTTGGAATTTCTGAAATAATTTTGCTGATCTACACTGATCATGACAATCTATCTACCTATAATTCTCTCTATATATATACATATATCCCATTTTTATGGTCATGATAACTTCTAACATTCTGCTCATATATCTACCAAATATGTACATAAGTTCAAGGGGCATACTCTCTCGGTCAAGTACGTTGATAGGCAAAATCGGACAAAAGCGGCAGAGATAAAAAAAGGTTTTCTGACCCCCCCCCCCCCAAAAAAAAAAAAACGACTTTTTTATTAAAATGGATATCGAATCAGTTAAAAGTTTATATTATTTCTAAAAGCTGAGTTAAAAGTTTATGCATGACAGATTTTTGATGAATTTAAAAATGGGCTCAAGCGTCAATAAAAAAAAGTAATAAAAAAAATAAAAAAAAGGTTTTGGGGAGTTAAATATAATAAATTTGTCAATTTTCAAGCTATCAAATCTACTTCATTTCATTTTAAATGTTTTTAATATTATCATCAATTTTTGTATTAACGAGTTTTGACAGGAGCAATTTTTATTCAAAAAATAAAAATAAAATAAAAAATAAAAACGAAAACGAAAACCAAAAAGGGTGGTTAAAGAAGAAAAAAATCCATATCTTCGTCAATTCTGAAGATATTAGATCCAATAACATTTATTGTACATCTTCTCAATAATGTCTACAACTTCTTTATTAATAAGGTTTTGATAGGAAAATTCTTATAGCATAAATAAATTTAACAAAAATAAGAGTTGAAGAAAAAATCTCAAACCCAAACTTTTTATATTCTGATTCATTTTTAAATAAATTTTGATTTCAAACATAGCCAATCAACAGGTTCTTTTATTTTAGAATTATACAATGTGCCGTATTGTTCAGTTTTTTGATGAAGGAAGAATTTATTTTTTTAAAAAAAGCTGTCAAAGTAAGCATCTCGAAGAAAATTATCCGAAGCGATCATGATTAAAGAACTGGGGATCTATTCAAATAACAAATTGCCTGCTTTATGACTCATTTTTAAGTTCAATTTTGCTCTCAAAAGTATTCAACTGACAGTTTCTCTCATTTAGGAACTATATAATGTGTCCTATTAGTCTATGTTTTGTTATTAACTCCGAATATATTCATAAAATTGCTGTCAAATTGGGCATTTGAGCTGATTTTCGCTTAAGATGAGTCTGATGAAACTAGCTCTTACTGAAAATAATATTTTATTTTTTGTTGTTGAAATGAGCATTTAATTTGAAAATCTACCTCCACCTATAAGCCAAGCCGACAAGAATTTTTTTTATTCATTTTTTCAGAATCCATTAAAAAGAATTTACCTGTTGCGAATTTAAAACAAGTAAGATAATTACTATTCGAAAATAGAACCTCGATTTTTCACTTAGAGCTGAATAACGTTTTCTCGAATTCTTAAAAATTAAATTTTCTCACATTCTTGCACTGACAGAGCACATTTTATTTTCCGGATGTCCAAATCAAATTCCAATTTCTCTGATGTTTTTCACTATAAAGAGCAATTCTACTGAAATATATAAATTTGATTTCACAAATACATTGATGTGAAAGCTTTTTCTATGGAATAAATAAAATGTCAGAAATTCTTTCTAAATTCCAATCATTGAAATCCCAATGGATTTATTTTTTTCCAGGAGTAAATAAACGAATACTAAATAGACCGTTAATAAAAAAAAATAGGAATTGTTAGATAAACATAATTCACATTCATTTATTTATATATATATTATGAAAATTATATATATATATATATATATATATATGTATATATATATATGGTATATATATATATATATATATATATATATATATCAGTTTATTTTTTAAATATTGAACTTAGAACAAAGTTTTCTAAATCATTAGATTCGTTATACAACCAGCGATCAAAATAAAATTGCAATCTTAGAGCAATATATTAGAAACGTAAAAAATGATTAGTTTAAACATTATAAATTAATGGGGCAGGGTCGCCACGTGTGGGAGGCGTTGCGCAATTATTATATAGTCTTGACCTATTGTATTATGTGTTAAAAAATATGTGAAGATCTGTAAATTCATCTAAAAAATAATAATAACTTTATGACACGTGATCTAATGCTTCAAAATATGATATTTTTAAAAATATGATACTTAAACAAATTATATGACGGGAATTATTAAGGGGAATTATATTATGACGGGATTATAAAGTATAGGAGAAATATTCTTTTAGAAACAGGATTTTGTATGAGCGTGTATAACTGCATAGAAAGAAAAATAAAATTTTAATACTTAATACAGCATTCCATTAATGATAAGTTCATTTTTTCATAGGAGTCTCAAGTATTTTTTTCCGAATTATAAACTACTAGCCATCTTTTCTTGGATCATCCTTATACTTATTGTGACGCTCCCCTTTGCAACAACATTTGTGACATAGTTTGGCTTCAATCCCATTATGTTCGTCTTGGGGAAATTTGTTCATGTAGTTTGCTATGTTCTTTTGCAGCCTCATTAGCCTTTAACTAACCATTAAAATTTCTTATGGTCCTTTCCTGTTTTTTTTTTCTTTCTTTCAATCAGCTACTGTATGTGATAGTTAAATTAAGAAAAAAAAATCTGTCAACTTTCTCAGTTATACATCATTGTTTTTTATTTTCTCTGGATACTAAAGCAGGGCTGCTACAAGTCTAGATAATAAGTAGAAACTTGTGTTATTCAATTGAAGTTAAAAAACTTCTTTAAAACAAAATACAATAAATTAAATGTGGCAAGGCTTTTAGAAAGAACTCTCTTCGTCAGGCACAAAAAGACGTGCGTCTAGTATGAATGTAGCGGCACGACTGAATCCATTAAAATCAGAATCCTACATTTATACGAGACGCAAGTTTTTTTGCACCTGATGAAGAAAAACTAAGTTCTTTCGAAAGGCTTTGCGCAATTTAATTTATTTCATGGTGTTTTAAAAAAGTTTTTTTTTCATTTCAGTTGCTACAAGTGACTATTTTTTTTAAACTCTGCTAAGCATCAATGTGTCAGAACAAAAACATTTTACATACGACTTCACGAAATTTTTAAGAGAAATATACTACAAAATATATTTTGAAAATAGTGTTGCGAACAGAATATAAAATTAGTTGCCTTAAGCAGCATACATCCAAGACAGAGCCAATTTTATCTCTGAAACTAAAGTTGAAAAGATTTATATAGTAAGTCTAGTTAGATTTACTCCTCCCTTGAGGGCGAGCGACACGTGTACGTGCCGCAAAAATGTTAATAATCCTTGTGTATCTTCACCAGTAAAATTTTGCTGTGAAATTTGCTTTAATTAATCAGAGCATTTTCTCGATATAATAAGGTACAAATTAATAAAAAAAAAAAAAAAAACTGGTGAGAAAACATTACAAATTTCGTAAAAGTTTTCTGTCGCTTAGGGGTTAAACTGGACTAAACTAATGTTAAACTTTAACTGGATAATGGCGAAATAGGATTAGACTACATAGTTTTTTGTTTTGATAAGACAAAGTGCTGCTTCTTTTTGTACTCGTAGCATAAGATACGTAAAGAGAAGAAAAGTAAAATACTACCTCTCACAAAAAAGTTCGGTGAGTGAATTCAGAACGACCGATCTCGCAACACCAGAGAAACGAAACGCTGCACCTGCATAGAGAAAAGTATTGAGCACCCACCCACTCCTCCCACCGTTATTTAGTTGAGCGTCGTTAATGTTCTATGTAAGAAGTGCTTTAGTAAGTGCTTGTTCAGTGTGTAGTTATTAACTGAGAACAGGAAAATGAACGAACAAAAGATCAGTTTAAAATTTGGTTTTAAACTTTGCGAGACGCCGAAAGAAATTCATGAGGGGCGGTGCAAATTGAACATCCACAATACTCGCCAGATCTCAATCCTTTAGACATCTTCCTATTTCCACGACTCAAACTCTCTTTGAAAGAGATTTGACCATATTGCTGACATCCAACGAAACGTGACGAGGTTTTTGAGCTCTATCCCAAAGAAAGGCTTCTTGCGAATTTCGCAGGACATGTTTAGCAGATCTCAGCGGTGCATAGTTATATGAGAAAACTATTTCGAAAGATGGTATGGTAACTTTCGTTAATATTTTATCTACATTAATGTTACAGGACTATTCACCGAACTTTATTGCCAGAGTTTGAATATGCATCCTAATTCCATCGCAGACATAATAAAAAATCCAGTTACATTAGATGGGTGTGTATGACATTAAAATATGTCGGGTTGGATTCAAATTTTGTCTGAATAATAGGAGTATAAATGTTATAAAATGCACAAAAAAAATTTTTAATCCCAAGAGAAGCGCATCATAATTTCCAAAATAATGAAACATGTATATGTCAACACAATTAAAAATTATTCATAACGAATTTCTCTTAAAGAGCATAAATCACTCCTATCGTTTTAAGCAGAACTCTATTAGAAATGTAGATGTATACGGAACAATACGCAAAATATTGCTTAACATTTCCAAACGCATATCAAACTTGAAAGCCACTTTTAAGAAATATTACTTAAACTAAGTACTTTAGAAGGTTTTGTAGTAGGCCTTGTAAATAAAATTCAAATGCTATGGAAATTTTGTTTATATCTCCTTAAAGTAAATTTAACTCATAAAGAACAATTTTATATTTATAAATATAATGTAGTGTAAAATTATTAAAATGCATGAAATTATTTTCTACCCATTCACTATAACTTAACGAATTAATTTTCAGCGTATTTGTGGATAGACTTTCGATGCGTTTAATTTTCAGTACAAACCTTCCATGGTACAGTAAAACGATGTGGATTAATTATATATTAGTGTGAGTATGCGAGTATAATTACAAAAGTTACCATAGTTTTAATTTTCGAGATGACCCAAGATTTAAGTTTTAAGGAAATGTACTAGGATGCCGAGAAACAATTCTATCAAGTATATTTCTGAAAGATATTGCATTAATGTCGAAATGTTTCATATCCGTACTAATTTTCGAATTATTGTGCTTACACATTCTACAGATTTTTTTCATCTATTTAAGATTTTATTCTAATAAAACGCAAAAAGATATTCCACTGGTAACTGATTTTGATTTCATTATTTTTTTATACCTTTTAATTGCTGCGTGATATGTCCCACTGATTTTCATGAGTTTTGAGTACAATTGAAAGATTATTTTCTGTAACGTAAACAGCATTTAATTTTATGATAATATATTTTTATTTTCTTAATATATATATATATATATATATATATATATATATATATATATATACATATATATATATATATTATTTGTATATCAATATGACATAAAACGTAATGTGTCATAATAAAATCAAGGAACAAAATTATCATAACTTCCAACATTGCAGGAGTATAATACTAGACAAAATATTTAATAACTTAGTTTTTTTTAAAACATTTAACTTGCTTGCATAATTCATTAAATTAAAAAAAGAAAATAAATAAAGCATTTTTCAAGAAATCCTTAATTCTGAAAATGTTAAAAATGAATTCAAATTATATTTTAGAACATGTAAAAAACATATAACAAAAAATATATTAAAATGAACAATAAATATATTTTAAAATAAATGTAAACATTGGTGTACTATACTTAATTCACATAATGCATTCGATATGTAAGTATGTAAAAGTATTTTATGAAGGTTAATTCTACTCAAATGCAGCTGACAAAACTCTTTTACAGCATATAATTTTGCTATTCTAAATATAGCTCGAAGCATTTAAATATAAATAAGTTAAAATGTGGATTTGCTGTCGCCCGTATTCATCACAAATGTTTGGAAATTGATGATATGAAATTTAGAATGAAATTGAAAGACACAAACATTATAGCGTGTAAATACACGGGAACTTTAAATATTTTCAAATCTGCTTGACAAGCAATTATTTGCATTGGTAATCGAAACTATAATTACGTAACATTTATGAAATCGAATTACTGTTCATAATAGGGATGTACATTTGAAAATTTACTCTTAAGACTATCGTCTGGAAGTTTAAGTGAAAGCAGGTCTTATTAGTGATGAAAGGTATGCAAAGTATTTATTAATATTTTAACTTAAATATTTGTACTTGACGAAATATTTGAATAAATACAGAAATAAATGTTATATATATATATATATATATATATATATATATATGTCGCATTTTCAGGAAACGACAGACTTCAAGGGGATGAGTTTTAATTATGATTTATTTAAATATTTTAAAACATAGCAAAATATTTTCGCAGGTCTTTACATCATGAGTTCTGGAGGCCAAGTGCGTAGATGTATCTGTGAAATTCCTCATCTCCCTAGAGGTTGCCAGTTAAAAAGGCCATGTGTTTTACTTAAATTAATACGATAAACTTGAGTTTCTTGTTGCCCTGTAAAACCCGTGATTATTAGTCATGGGGCCCGTATCCACATTGAGGGGCGATTTATTAAAAAAGTAATAAATAGGTCTGATTTTTTGTATTTTCTTACAATTTCCCCCCCTTCCAGACAAGTCTCCGGGGATGGGCCGGCTTCCATCCATGGTACTCACCTGAAAAGGGTAAACAGTTTTTACATTAAGTGAGCTAAAGGGAGATGAGTTATTTCTTTCGTATACTTTGCAAATAATAGAATAACAATAATAAAAATGTACAAATATCATATCTAAAAACAACACTGTTATAAAATGTACACACTATACGTCATTGAACATGATAAAAACAATTGTATTAATAAATGCAAAACACTCAGTAAATATTATACATAGAGTAAGATAATCAAAATAAGAAATATGTTGCAGATGGATTCTGAAAAGTCCAATGTTATTTACATTTTCAAATTTGTATGGAACTGTCCTGACATAGTTCAAGAAATAGTACTTTTACACATGACACAATGTTCACAATAATGCAAAAATAATTTAAAATTCAAATATTCATAATAAATCAAAAAGGTAATTAAAATTCCAAATATTCATAATAATGCAAACCGAGATCAGATATAATATAATATCAGTTCATATGATACCAACTATTTCAGTTTGTTGGTGTAAGTAGTTTAAATTGATTACTAGGAAAAAAGTATCTTAGTTTGGAAGCGTGTATTACTTCATAATCTTTTTTTGTAAGCCAGTTAGGCTTATTTATTTTGAAACTTACATTGGATAATTTTTCCATAATTTGATATGGACCAGAAAAAGGCGGACTTAACTTCCGAGTATTCGGATAGTGAAATTCTTCCACTATGACAAGGTCACCAGGTTTAAAAGGCGCTTCCACAAACTTTAAATCATACCTGACTTTATTTTTCAAGTGATGTTCACTTGTTCTTTGGAAAGCCTCTTTTCTGGCTTCCTCTACAGGGGGGTAATAATTTTCATTGCCTAATACTGATGGATAAGGTAATTGGCCGAACATTAAATATGCAGGAGGGTACTTGGTTACTGAATGAGGTGTGTTATTGTACTCATTAATTACTTCCTGCAGAATTTTGGGCCATGGAACGTTTGAAGGGGTAGAATTTACTTTAAGTCTTAGTCGGGTGCAAATTGACTGATTCACACGCTCATTTTTCCCATTACACTGTGGTCTATGAGAAGAAGTAAGTAATTTTTTTACATTTTGTTTATGTACCCATTTACGAAGTTTAGAAGCTGTAAACGCAGGATTTCTATCCGTTAAAATTTTCTTGGGAAGTTGAATATTAAAAATCTGTTTTAGAATATTAATGTAGACTTCAGTTGTAACATTTTTAGAGGCAAAACCCCAAACATAACGAGTAGCGTGATCAATAGCTATGTGCATATACCTTTTAGATGAATTATAATAGTTAAAACCTCCTACTGAATCTAATGAAATTATATCGAAAGGTAATTCTGCAGGTGGTAATGCCTCCAGAAGACCAAATTTTGGTTGGTGTGATTTTTTGTTCAGTTGGCAGACCTCACAATGCTTGACAAATTGTGTAATATTGTGGGTCATGCTGCTCCAATAGTATTGTGGGGAAATTAAATTTAACATTTTTTGGATTCCAGGATGGCCAAATTCTGTATGGGTATTTATTAGTAATTTCTCTCTCAAGGAGAATGGTACTACAATTTTTTGAAAACCCTTTTTGCGAATTATTACAATGTCATTAACTTTTTGAAATTTAGGCCCGGTTATATTATCTAATTGTTGGTGTTCTTTAATTTCATCTGACGTTAATAAATGAATATGGGGATTTACAGAAAAGGTGGGATTTCTTGAAAGCATGTCTGCTTCAAAATTGGTGGATCCTTTGTTATATTTTACAGTATAATCATACATACTTAATTTTAGTGACCATCTGAATAACCTACCTGTTAAATGCTTCACCTTCTTAAGCCATACTAAGGAGGCATGGTCAGTATGTATTGTAAAAGGTTTTCCGTGAAGGTAAAAATGGAATTTGTCAAGGGCATCGATTATTGCTAGACATTCCAGTTCTGTGATAGCGTAATTTTGCTCGTAGGGCCTTAATTGTCTCGAGTGGAACGCAATGGGATGCAAGTTTCCTTTTTCATCCATTTGTTTTAAGACAGCACCTACGGCTTCCTTTGAGGCATCAGTATAGACATGGCATGGAAGGTTAGGATTGAATAATTTTAAAATAGGCCTAGAAATTAATGCGTTTTTAAGCAGTTCAAATGATTGTTGACAGGCATCTGACCATTCCCAAGGAGCATCTTTCTTTAACAATTTATTTAGAGGGGCTCTAATTTTAGCGTACTTGTCTATGAATTTATGGTATACGTTTACAGAACCAAGGAACCTTTGCAATTCTTTAACGTTTTTTGGAGGGATTAATTTTTTAATAGTTTCGGTGTTAGCATTGTCTGGTTTTATTTGGCCGTTACTAATTTCATAACCGAGGAAATCAATTTGAGCTTTAGCAAAGTTACATTTGGAAAATTTTAATTTTAGATTTTCTTGACGGCAAATGTTAAATATAGTTTTAAGGTGATCCATATGCTCGGCATAGGAATCGGAATAAACTATAAAATCATCAAAATAATTGGTAGCAAAATTAACTTTATGTTTATCTAGGATTCTTCGAAGAGCTCTTGCAAATTGAGCTGGGGCATTTTTATAGCCAAAAGGAAGAACCAACCACTCATAAAGACCTTGATTGGTTGTAAAGGCCAACTTCTCTGTGTCTGAAGGATGAAGTGGTATATGCCAGTAGCCAGAGGCTAAATCTAGCGTGGAAAAATATTTGGCATTGACAAGTCTGTCCAAAAGCCAATCTATACGGGGCAATGATTCCGAGTCAGTCTTACAAATGGCATTGATTTTTCTGTAATCAATACAGAGACGCGTTTTACCTTCTCCTTTTTTATATGCCAGAGTGACGGGAGAGGAATAAGGACTGCAGGACTCTTTAATAAGTTTAGCTTCCAGTAATTCTTGTATTTGTTTTTGAATTTCTTCATTGTCCCTAGGAGATGCACGGTAAGGTCGAAGCGAGATAGGAAGTTCCGAGGTGAGAGTTACCCGCTGAGGTTACCATCTGACTCTACCTACGTCATATCTATTGCGCGCAAAAATATCCTTGAAGTCGCTTAGAAGCCCTTCCAACTGTGAGTTCTCTTCAGTAGTACAATGACTAAAACTTTTGTCATCATAATCCGAGAGAATTTGAGTATCAAGATAACATTGTCCTTGTTGCGACAAAATTTCTTGATTTGATTTGGAAGGAGAACGAAGCGGCTTCTTGCAATTCATATCATCCGTTAAAGTTAAAGTATGGTTAAATGGGTTTTCCTGAGAAATTTGATTGAAAATATTTTGATCATGCTTAAGAATGACTCCATCCTGAGTCAGAATATTCGTGAAAAAGTCCATCGATATATGGAATTTTTGTAATTCTGGAGTTCCCAGTATCGCATATGGCAAGAATGACCTAACTAGGTATAAGGTGCTATTTTGCCTGATATTTCCTATTTTGAGGGGTACGTGAAGTTTTTCAGAAATCTGAACTTGTCCTTGGGTTTGATTAACATTAAGAGGATGACAGCTTTGAATAGACGTCATATCCAAAGCTGCAACTAAGTTTTCCGGAATAAGGGAAAGGGTACTTCCGCTATCCAATAAAAATGGTATTTGAACCTCATGACAAGTTTTTGGATACGTATGATTATCGTAATTCCCGTATCTGAGGTACCCCGGGACTATAAACCGTCATAAAGCATTATGGGGTATTCCTTGATCAGGGGAATACTCATGGGCATTTTGTGATTGAAATTGATTGCTGTGGGTTGCCAAGTTGGGGTTCATTGTTGTTCCTGTATTGCCCTGGACATCATATTTATGAAGTAAAGTATGATGTCTTCGATGGCAATTTTTACAGTTCATCTTGGAGGGACATTTATTTGAAAAGTGGCCACCACGCAAACAATTGATACATAATTTGTTTAGTTGGATAGTTCTCCATAGGTTATCTATGGGCATATTCGTTAATTTTCTGCAGGTATGGGTAGCATGCGACTCAAGGCAAACACCGCATTTAGTATTTTCTTGACTTTTGGGGAATTTATATCTATCGGAAGAATCTCGGGAATAATTTGCATTTCTTACATCTGTTTTAGTTGGATTCTCCAACGCTAGCATACTTTTGGCATGAGTCTCTAAAAATTTTAAAAATTCCGTGAGACTAGGCATATCATTATGAGTAAGAGAGAGCTCCCATCGTTCTTTTAGATTATCATTTAGTTTTTGAATTATAGTATAAATTATCATGTTATCCACCAAAGCATTTTGAGTCAAATTCAAAGACTCTAGAATTCGAAGTGACTCATTACAAGTATCTATTATGTCAAAAATAGCTTTAGAGGAAGAGGGGCAATTTTTCATGTTTTTTAAATTGTATAACTTACTTATTTGTGCTATCGCTAAATCCCTAGTTTTATCGTAGCGAGCGCAGAGAGTGTCCCATGCATTTTTATAATTAGCTTCCGAGAGAGGAAATCCAGAAATTAATTTATGAGCAGGACCCTTTACACTAGCCAGTAGATATTGCAATTTTGAGACGCCCCCCAACTCCAAATTTTGATCTATAGTTGTAAGAAAAATCTCTTTAAAAGAGAGCCATTGATCAGCTTCTCCGTGAAAAGGTTTCAATTCAAATTTTGGAAGATTAACAGTTTTTACACAAACATTACCTGTAGTTTTATTTAGACTTTCTGAACCATCCTCGTGAATGTTTAAACTTTTAGTTAACTTATTACGTGATGTATTTATTGCTATGTTTAAATTGTCTAATTTAAGTGCAATCTCATTATATTCATCAATTATAGGATCAGTTTCCGATGCATCGCTCTGAAGAATGGCATTTTCATGGAGTTTATTTAATTCGGTTTCAATATCCTGAACCTGTTTACCATATAAATCTAACTCTTCAAGAGTTACAGTTTCATTATCAATTTTGGGATTTATGATATTTTTTGTACGAGTGATTTTTCCCTTAAGAACAGTTTTTTGTTTTTTAATAGCTTCCATTTTTAATTAATTTTATGACAACTTCCTAAAAATCTAAATATAAACAAATTCTAAATGACCTTCAAAAAAAATAATAATAATATCAACATAATACAAGCATCTGCATAGAATTGTGAAATGAAATAAATAAATAAAAAGAATTAATTATATAAAATAATCAGACGTAAATATGGATATCCATTTTTTCTTTCAATTTAAAACATAATTACACTTAAAACCATGGTTTGTAGAAGTAATAAAACTAAACACAATATCACTACAAATAGCACTTACCTTTAATTACTTATATTAATAAACATCATAAAAACAATAAGAATAATAATATCATATATAAATAATATCAACCCCAGGGTATACACATACACTCAACCAAAAAAAAATAATAAAAAAAAGCAATTTTAGTGTGCGCACATGAAAAACTATGCGTTTTCTTTCTTTTCCTTTAGATAGTAATTACAGTAGCACTTTTTGAAGATTATTGATAACTCACTACGAAGCAAACACCACTGTCTAATTCGGATACTCATTATCACCATCGAAGAATAAACACATACGGCACCACGAAAAAAAAACATAGATCACAAACATCTTGAGTATCAGTTTCACCCGGTCGTCGGAGCGCTTTGACTGACATGATTTATGGCACTACGGAGGATGAACGATCAACACACAACTGCATGCCCCGTTCAGGCAGAAAAATCGCTCTGGTAAGATGTGAAGAATAGCAGAAAAATAGCATCCTAGTATTTCACGATACAACCCACTTTTTGGATGAAAATTCACGAATCCCGTGTTTCAAATCCGGAAAGGCCCGACGAATGGTAGAAAAATATCTCAGTATCCCAACATGGAATACGCTTGCTGGATAACTCATGACGAGATGTTAACCCCTTTTCAGGGCCTCTTTCGATGTTTCGTGTCATAATGACCACTCTCTTTGCTATCCTTTGTGGGTCCGGTATTTTTAATAATGTCCATTTTCGTAAAATATTTTCCCGCACTAGGTATCATCCTGCCGACTATGAAGAACTGTCGCATTTTCAGGAAACGACAGACTTCAAGGGGATGAGTTTTAATTATGATTTATTTAAATATTTTAAAACATAGCAAAATATTTTCGCAGGTCTTTACATCATGAGTTCTGGAGGCCAAGTGCGTAGATGTATCTGTGAAATTCCTCATCTCCCTAGAGGTTGCCAGTTAAAAAGGCCATGTGTTTTACTTAAATTAATACGATAAACTTGAGTTTCTTGTTGCCCTGTAAAACCCGTGATTATTAGTCATGGGGCCCGTATCCACATTGAGGGGCGATTTATTAAAAAAGTAATAAATAGGTCTGATTTTTTGTATTTTCTTACATATATATATATATATATATATATTATTATTATTATATTTGAATGCTATGGTTTAAATGAAAGACATTTGAAATTCGAATCACTAATTTTAATGAAGTGAGGTTAATTTAAAGTATAGGAAAAGCAAAGTTATTGATATACTATGCAGCAGACTTCTTTTAACAATTGTTATTAATAAAAATAAAACTGTATGCTTTTATCTGATTTGTATCCGCTAAAATGGGATGGGCTAAAATTATTGGTTTATCGGACACTTAAAATTCGTTTTCAAAAGTAACTTTTATGAATTAAGTATCGTAATTCACCGATCAACGGTTGGTACATTTTATACTTTTTTATAGAAAAAAATTACCATGAATTTTTTTAGATATTGTATCATTAAATATGGGAAAAATCAGTTTAATCAAATAGTGGTGCGTCAATGCTAATCACAATAAACGTTGAGAACACTTTAGTTTATTTAATCCCAAAAAAACATACAGAATTAAAAATTATTAAATATATAAAGGGAAATCTAAATTTTAATACTATTAAAAATTAATTATTTGTTAAAAATTATTATTGGCCTCATCAAATAGTATAAAGTAACGACAATTATGTGTTTCGAAATAAATAAAAATTTATAGTGTAAATTTCAGTATTTTTTCCGTTACAATTTTATAACACATGTAATGATTTTTTTATTATAGGTTTTGTATTATTATATATATTTGTTTATTTCTTTAATAGTTTTAAGGTAATTCATAATTAATGTCAGACATTTTTATAAAATACATATTTCAGTTACTTTACATTAATGGTTTCTATTATTACCTCTATCCACTGATTATTATTTTTTCTTTTAGATTTCCATTACATTAAAAATAACTTATAAATATTATTGAAATAAATATAATCCATTGTACAGGGAATACGTAGAATAACAAATGTGATAAATTAGATAAATTGTATAAAACAGGCTTTTTAATATATTAAGTTCTAAGATTAAAATTCCATTTTACAACAAATCAATTCATTTAAATAGATAATACACTTTTTTATACACAACTAAAGTGCTACATATGAAGATGATAGTATGCATAAATAAATATATAATGAAACTTCATCAGTATTATTTTATCAATGCACTACACTAGAAACGTTCATGATGTTTTACCTTAAAATTTAAATCATGTTTATACTAATTTTTACATTAAACACACATTTGTACAAAGTAATATGGTATATCTACAATATTATTATATTGTACATTCTTTGCTGCAAATAAAATTTCATATTAATATTTTATCAATATTTCAAATAAATCTATTTATATCCATTACCAATATACTCAAAATTTCAGAACATCCCGAAAAATACGTAATATACATACTACGTACTTAACTATTTTATGAGAAAAAGGACTAAAAAAATGTTGCCGTAAAACTCATAAGTAATACCTTAATTAAGTGATTCTAATAGGCATTTAATCAGTGTGGAGTTTGCGAGTCTTGTAGACCCTCAGTTTTAGGGTATGTTTAATGAACACTCAGTTAGTTACTAAGTAGGAAACTCAGCGCAATATAGTGTTAATATGAGAAAATGTACGGTTCTGTACAAAACTTTGTGCTATGTACCTTTGTGATATATAACAATAAAGAAATACATAAATGATGATGTACAATTGTATATCTTTATGTTTAAAAATGTCAAATATACATATTTTTTCTTCTTTTCGAGTTTAATGGTATATTCTTTTATGACTGTTATCGTTTTACAACCGACTGATATGAAATAATTGGTAATTCAGATAACCTCTTCCTACGGAACGTTCCCAGGTGTAAGTTGTGGATTTGAACGAGTGTGGTATCAAGATAAAGATCTCACCGTTTACGTTAAAAAGTGCTATGGAACTATTCATCCGAATCCAACTGTTTTCGAGATATCAGCACATGAAGTGTGAATGAATAAATAAATAAATTTTCAGGCAGGTATATAAATTGTTCGCAAGTTAAGAAAGCCAAAGAAAATCATTCTATTTTACACACTATATACATATACAGTTTATCCATTACATCACGCCACCTCTTTACCAAAAAATATATATAAAACAAGGTCCTGGAAATAATGAAAATATTTGGAAAAACTCTTAGAATGCAGCTGCACGCTAAAATGTCGTAGAATGTGAAGTGCCTGACTAAAAGAGGGCAGTACTAAAGAGGGCTGACTAAAATAACTGGCAATATGTGGTTTAAAAGGATTTCGCATGTAGCTCTGGAAAAGGTATTGAGAGGAGAATTAAAAACAACGCAAAGAAATTTTTTTAATTTTGAACAATTTATATACTTGTCTGTCTATTTATTTATTTATTCATAATTCAAGTGCTAAAATCTCTAAAACGGTTGAATATGGATGGGTAGTTCCATTGCACTTTTTAACCTACATGACATGATCTTTCTTTTTATACCATACTCGCTCAGCCTGTTTTGATAAAAGAGATTGCCCAATCAGACATAAATAATTTTCCTTGGTGTTATTTATATTTTATAATAACTATATTATAACTAATTATGAAAATACAATTGTAACATTTCTTTCAAAATATCTGCTAGATAACTAAAATTACAATTTAAAATAGTCCTGCAATTGTTTGAAACTGCATTCCAAACCAGGAAAATCACATGCATTTTTCGTGCATCTGTAAGTATTATTGCACAATAAATTAACAATCAAGATTGTAGAAGATAAGAGTAGATCAAATTATATAACACTTACCGTTACTAATTTTATACTAGTTAATTTAAACGTATCGTATAATCGCGTATAAGTTAACCCCAAACGATTTTGCACGAAATCGAGCGAAATATGTCTAATGCAAAAATCAGTAATTAAACAAACAAGAAACATTTAAATAAAAAAATTAATGATAAAATTTTATAATTTGAAATTTTCACAGATTATTTTATGATTTTGTGTTATGGTGCTTTTGTATTACTTTATGTTGTTTAACACACAAACAGATATTTGCAATATTCGAAGTTTATTTTTTATATATTTTTAATTGACTAGCGCATGTGTCGAACCCCTCAATTAACGTGTCGATAATTATCAAACTTCCTTCGACTTATATGAGAACATATACGTTATTCATGAAAATAAATTTTGGGTCAATATGCCAAATAATTACCACTTCATGAAAATTAATTTCATTTATATATATATATATATATCATCATCATCATCAACCGTTTTCGATCCACTGCTGGATGTAGGTCTCCCCCAAATTTTTCCAGTGTTTTCTGTCTAGTGCTTTTGTCATCCAATTTACACCAGTTACTTTTCTAATTTCGTCACTCCATCTTACTTGTGGTCGTCTTTTTGGTCGTTTTACATCTCTGGGATACCACTGTAGTAAATTTGTGCTCCATTTATTGTCTTGTCTTCTTGCAATGTGCCCAGCCCATTTCCATTTTAACTGTTTGATTCTTTCAAGGATGTCAAAAACTTTTGTCTGATTTCTTATCCAGGTTATCCTCTTTCTGTCTCTTCTAGTTATGCCTAGCATACATCTTTCCATACTTCTCTGTGTTGTTTGTAGTCTTTGTATCATCCGTTTTGTTAGTGTCCATGTTTCTGCTCCGTAAGGTAATGCAGGTAAAATACACTGATTAAACCATTTTCTTTTCAAACAAAGAGGCATATTACCCTTCAGAATAATACTGTTCTTCCCAAACCCATTCCTTATTCTTCTATTGATTTCATTCATGATACTACTATCCGATGATATTTCCTGTCCTAGGTACACATAACTTTGCACTTCTTTAATCTCAGTGTTCTTGTAGACAATTTTCTTTTTTGATGTAAATGAATTAAACATCACCTTAGTCTTTTCTAAATTTATTTTTAATCCCACATTGATGCTAGCTTCTGCAAGATCTTTTAGCATAATTTCCAATTCTTCAGGACTGATACTGAAAATTACAATGTCGTCAGCGAACCGGAGATGACTTAAATATTCCCCATTTATTCGGATCCCTTTGTTTTCCCAGTCCACCTTCTTGAAGATATTTTCTAAGACAGCATTAAAAAGCTTAGGTGAAATGGTGTCTCCTTGTCTTACTCCTCTTCCGAGCTTGATCTTCGCTTTTCCTTTATTTAAATGCATGGTTGCTGTTGCTTTCTTGTAAATCTTCTTTATGATATTGATGTAAGGTTTGTCTATACCAATGTCCTCTAGAGATTCTACTACTGCTGATGCGTAGACGGAATCAAATGCTTTTTCATAATCAATAAAGGCAAGGCAGAGAGATAAATTATATTCTTTATGTTTTTCTATGAGTTCCCTTACTGTTTGGATATGATCCATTGTGCTGAATCCACTTCGGAATCCTGCTTGTTCTCTAGGTTGAGCTGAGTCCAGAACTGTTTCGAGTCTTGCTGTTAAAACTTTGGTGAAAATTTTATAAATCACTGACAGCAAGCTGATCGGACGGTACTTTTTAATGTTTTCCTTCTCTCCTTTCTTGTAAAGTAGCACCATCACAGCATTATTCCAGTCTTCTGGTA
Source organism: Maratus speculifer (assembly GCA_964019185.1). Lineage (NCBI taxonomy): Eukaryota > Metazoa > Arthropoda > Arachnida > Araneae > Salticidae > Maratus > Maratus speculifer. The sequence goes on along the minus strand of OZ025297.1, from coordinate 248,502,421 downwards.
CATCTGACTTCTTGAGACATTTGGAAAACAGTAAGGATAGCCTTTTTGCAAATTCTTCTCCTGCCTCTTTGATAAGGTCAATTGTAATTCCATCTTCTCCAGGGCATTTACCTTTTTTCATAAATCTAATAGCTTGTAAAACTTCATCTGTCATCACTGGGATTATCTCTTCTGTGTCTGTTAAGATTTCTTGTTGATCGTGTACGTTAATTTCCCTCTGATCTTCACATTTATATAGATAATTATAGAATTTTTCAACAATGTGTACTATTTCGTTACTGATTTTGGTGATTGTTCCATCTGCTCTCTTCAATGCAAAAATATCTTTTCTTCCAACACATAACTTGCGCTTAGCTGATTTTAAACTTTTGTTATCTTCCAGAACTTTTTTAACAAGATCACAGTTAAATTTTCTGATATCTTCTGCAACGCATTTTCTTACTGTTTTACATAATTCAGCATATTCAACTCTTGATTTAGGATCATTTTTCTTCGTTTTAAATTATCTGCGTTTTTTCATCAATCTTCTTGTTTCTTCTGTTATTTTCTTTGTCTGTTTTATTTGTGCATCACCGGCTATCTTCTTTGCAATTTCTTGTAGAGTATTGGTTAGCTTCCTGCTCACTATTGTAACATCTTGCTCTTCTTCTAAAGTTGATTGAAGTACTTGAAAGCGGTTTTGAAGATCCAAATGAAATTCTTCTTTATGTTTCTGGAGGTTTATAATATCGATTGATTTCTTTGAGTGTAGCAAAAGCTTCATTCTTTCTACTTTAGTATTTAACGGCAGTTTGCATCTAACCAATCTGTGATCACTTCCTGTATTGAAGTTATTGAGACCGCTGCAGTACTGAATAAGATACTTTTTGTTGGTCAAGATGTAGTCAATTTCACTTGTTGAGCCATTTGCACAACGCCATGTCCATTTTCTTTGTGGCTTTTTCTTGAAAAATGAATTCATGATATACATCTGTTCACATTTTGCGATCAACTCGATCAATCTGTTTCCTCTTTCATCTCGCATACCATATCCATGATTACCTACAGATTATTCACCTTTCTTTTTCTCTCCAATTCTAGCATTCCAGTCTCCCATTATTAATTTTATGTAGCAATTTCCCTTTTGATGCATTGAGGCTACTTCTTCATAGAAATCTTCAATTTCGTCATCAGAATAACTTATTGTTGGTGCATAAACTTGGGTAATTTGCAACTTGTATCTTTTGGACACTTGTATTACTAATCTTGCAACTCTATCTGATGTACTATCATATTCTATAATGTGATTCTTCCACCTTTTATGAATCAGAAATCCTACACCACTTGTTCTTCCATTTTCTGTGCCTCTGTAGTATAAAACATGTCCACTGGCAAGATCAATCTTTTCTTCTCCTTTTCTTCTTACTTCACATAATCCTAAAATGTCCCAGTTGATCCTATCTAACTCTTCTTCAAGTTCCTGTAAACGATTTTCAGAAGATAGGGATCGTCCATTATACGTAGCCAAGGTCATCAACTTATGGCAGCCAAGCCGAGCCCGGTGATTCTTAGCACCCTCTGTCTTCATGTCTGTCTGATCGCTGCCGTAACCAGGAACATGCAGACTACCGAGAACTGAGGGCCGTGATTTGTTTTGTGAATTCATGGTGAAATAAGGGGGGTTGTTGCCAAATCCCTCCACGCTGGCCAAGCGGGTTGGAGGAAGCCCATCCGCGTTCGTTCCCCTTGCACTAGACAAGAGTACTAACAGGCTGTACCGATGGAAGGTGCGGATTGGACATTAAGTCTCTGCTCCCAGTCGATTCCTTTAAGTCCTCCTAGAAGGCAATTAAAGGGTCTTCTCCTGGTGTATAAGCAGAGGCTATTAAACAGCCTGTATATATATATATATATATCCTGTATATATATATATATATATACACCCTGTATATATATATATATATATATATATATACAGGGTGTTTCACAAAAGACCCCTAACTTTAAAAATTTATAACTCGGAAACGGTGATAGATAGAAACGTGAAACCAGTGGTGTCTTTATTAAAAAAAATCGTAAGAATCTTATACATGAATCTGAAAAATTAGTTAAAAATATCGATCATAGATGGCGCTGAGAGCGTTAAGACCTTCTAAAGAGAGTTAAGAAGCATTGAACGACCAGTCGTCGAAGTCCCACTCCATATGCCTCAGTCTCCTTCAAGCCTCGTCTACGCGACCATCGTCCCAGAACATGCTCTATATCTCTGCGTCTTCTTTATTTTAAAGAAGACAGGTTTTAAGAAAAGGGGGGCCTCCGTGGCCAAGTGGTCAAAGCACCACACCGCTAATCGCCTTCGAGTGCAGGACGTTGAGGGTTCGAATCCCACTGGCTCCATATCACGCAGTCTTTCGAGCTCCCGGTTGTCTATCCCTTGTATTATAAAATTTCCTTGTGCTATCTCGTCCCCGTAATATTGACGAAGATTTATAAGCAGGCTTCATGTAGAGCACAATTTGTATAATTTATAAGTAGTTTGGCGATTTAAAAAATTAAACCAAAACGATTTGACGGGATAATTAAATAATATAGAGCTAATTCCTTAGTAGGTAATTACTATGAATTAAAAATATTTAATTTCGTGTTGTAATTTTATTTTGGAATAGCAATGGATTTTATAAATAGTTTACACATTTTTTTTTTTTTTTTTTTTTTTTTTTTTTTTTTTACAATTATATTTTATTACGCATAGTCTACATGTTTGAGTTTTACAGTGGCCCCCAACGACTTGTTTACTTTGGCCAACAATCAATAAAAAAATTAAATTTAAACTATATTTCTATCTCAAACTAGGCCCGATTTCTTATAGCTGTATTTTTTACATTTTACTTTAATTCATTTTTTATCACTAAATCTTTTCTTAAAAATTAAAATAAATTATATTCAGTGATAATAATCTTACTATGGAATATTAAGATAAGTGTTACTTGGAATTCTAATTCAAAAAAATTTTCTATATACATTCTATTTCCCGAATCTACGTCTTTATCAAGGAATGCATCCAGCATAGATTTTCAAAACAGATAGTTTATGACCAATAAATCCTATATTTAAAGCATTTCAAAATAAATCACTCAAAATTGTCGTTGCACGGATAGTTTAATCATGAAATGTTGAATATGCAGTATTAAGCGTTAGTTTCATTAAAGAGATAATGCATGTACAATTTATTGAATGTATTTCTCTCGTATTCAGCAATACTACATGTGTGATAGCATTTAAACAATTAAATTTCTAGTAAGTCGCGAAGATGGCTTTATTTGATACATAAAAGTAACGGGTTTGTACATATTGTATAATATTATTAAAAGAATTATACGTTATTTTTAAGTAGAATAACATTAAATGTTTTTAAATTTAATATTTTTAGAGAAAAAAAATAATGTTTTAAAATGTAATCTCTAATCATCCCTAAAAATTATTTCGTATAAAAACGATAATCATAAGCAACAAAATCTTATAAATCTTATATCTGCACTATTTCTCGATTTTTTAAAAAATATTTTTTACCTCAAATAATAAATATTAACGAATGTGAATATAAGATGTATATATATATATATATATATATATATATATATAATTCTAAATTCGTTATGTTTCACATATATATATGCACTCTACTCCTTGAATTTAGTATACTTGCATTTTTTAAATATGAAGTACATATATGTGGGATTAAAGAATGAAGTATTCAGCAATAAAAGATAATAAACTCAACCATTTAATGAACGTGATATCACAAATTAGACTCATGTGATGATGCGTGAAAAGAACGTGGTGTTCTATAGATTTCAGCGATGGCGAGTTTGATGGACTTTTAATGCAAAGCTCAGGGAAGCTTATTTATACTGAATATTATTCAGCTCTACTGTTATTTTTTAATGTTACGTATATATTTTATGTCTATTAAACCTGTTTATATTTTCAAGAATATTAATTATGCTGTAATAATGAGTTAATCACTCAATATCCCATATATATATATATATATATATACAGGGTGTCCCAAAAGGTCGTTTACAAACTTAACATGCTGGTCTGTCATATCATGATGAAGAATATTAAATAGGAAACTAAGGATCCCAAACGTCTTCCGAAGGAGATAGGCGCCATTAAAGTTTAGGGTCCAAAAATTCAAATGATTATAAAAAACAGAGAAATTGGTCGATTCGTTTGCGGGTTTCACTAAAACTATTCTTTATGTCAGTATTGTCTTGAAAATAAATTATAAAGATAAATTTCAAAAAATGCCGATAGAGGGCGCTTTAGACTTTGGAGTAACGAACAACTATTTTTTACTGTTATTTTTTGCATCTCATTAAATTTTATGAGAAGCTTAGAAATAAACTTAAATTTTAAGCTCAAAATCTAAATCGTTGGGAGTGGTTAAGTAGCGCAAACTGAACTGTGGGGGGAGGTTCAAATTTCAAATGATTATAAAAAACGGAAAAATTGGTCAATTGATTTGCGATTTTCACTAAAATTATTCTTTATGTCAGTATTATCGTGAAAATAAATTATAAAAATAAAATTCAAAAAATGCCGATAGAGGGCGCTTTAGACTTTGGAGTAACGTACAACTATTTTTTACCGTTATTTTTTGCATCTCATAAAATTTTTTTAAAAGGTTGGACATAAATTTAAATTTTGAGATGAAAATCTGAATCGTTGGGAGTGGTTAAGTAGTGCAAACTGAACTGTGTTCAATGGGGGTGGGGAGGCTCAAATTTCAAATGATTATAAAAAACGGAAAAATTGCTCGATTCGTTTGCCGTTTTCGATAAAACTATTCTTTATGTCAATATTTCCTTGAAAATAAATTTTAAAGATTAATTTTAAAAAATACCATTAGAGGGCGCCTTTAGAGTAACCAACAACCATTTTTAACCGTTATTTTTTGCATCTAATTAAATGCTTGCAAATGCTTAGATTTAAATTTTGAGCTAAAATTCTAAATCGATGGGAGGTGTTAAGAAGCGAAAACTGAACTGTTTTCAGGAGTTAAAATGTTACCCTCCCCACCCCTCGAACACATTTCAATTTTCCGCTACTTAATTACTCACAACGATGCAGATTTTGAGCTCAAAATTTAAGTTTGAACTTTTACAAGCATTTAATTAGATACCAAAAATAAAGGTTAAAAACAGTTGTTGGTTACTCTAAAGTTTAAGGCGCCCTCTAACGGTATTTTTTGAAATTAATCTTTAAAATTTATTTTCAAGGAAATATTGACATAAAGAATAGTTTTAGCGAAAACGGCAAACGAATCGACCAATTTTCCGTTTTTTATAATCATTTGAAATTTGAACCTCCCCACCACCATTGAACACAGTTCAGTTTGCGCTACTTAAGCACTCCCAATGGTTCAGATTTCTATCTCAAAACTTAAGTTTATGTCTAAGCTTCTAAAAGAATTTTATGAGATGCAAGAAATATGGGTAAAAAGTAATTGTACGTTACTCCAAAGTCTAAAGCGCACTCTATCGGCATTTTTTGATTTTTATTTTTATAATTTTTTTTTCACTATAATACTGACATAAAGAATAATTTTAGTGAAAATCGCAAATCAATTGACCAAATTTTCCGTTTTTTATAATCATTTGAAATTTGAACCTCCCCCCACAGTTCAGTTTGCGCTACTTAACCACTCCCAACGATTTAGATTTTGAGCTCAAAATTTAAGTTTATTTCTAAGCTTCTCATAAAATTTAATGAGATGCAAAAAATAACAGTAAAAAATAGTTGTTCGTTACTCCAAAGTCTAAAGCGCCCTCTATCGGCATTTTTTGAAATTTATCTTTATAATTTATTTTCAAGACAATACTGACATAAAAAATAGTTTTAGTGAAAACCGCAAACGAATCGACCAATTTTTCTGTTTTTTATAATCATTTGAATTTTTGGACCCTAAACTTTAATGGCGCCTATCTCCTTCGGAAGACGTTTGGGACCCTTAGTTTCCTATTTAATATTGTTCATCATGATATGACAGACCAGCATGTTAAGTTTGTAAACGACCTTTTGGTTGGTTGATTGATACATACATACATACATACATACATACATACATACATACATACATACATACATACATACATACATACATACATACATACATACATACATATGTATAAATTCAACGTTTTCTCTACCCGCAAGTAATGAGGCATCATTAGAAAAATAATAGGTATAATTTAATATCAATATTTCTGCAATATGAATTTTAAAGTAAAATGTATGTACAATTTCTTGTATAAAAACTTTATAACTCATCGACAAAGTGGGCAATTCGCCAGAAAATCTTATAGCATGAAAACATTTAAACATTTTAAAGTAGGTATTTGAAGCACAATGAAAATTTGTGTAATATATTTTTGTATACTTGGCTGAATGATCGCGGAACTTAACTAATTCGTAATTCTTAAATTTTTAAAATTTTCTTTAAAAGATATTATAGACATTTCGAAAATTTAATACGTTTAAATTTAATCCATACCAATATTAAAATGGGGTAAAGTTTGTATATTTGTTGGGGGAATCTCCGGAACTACCGAACCGATTTTACAAGTAATAGTACCAGAATGATGATGTTCACCCATAAAACATAGACTATATCGTATGTTGATACCACTAACAAATATTGGGTGCAAGAGCAAAAAAACATTTTAATTTGCATTTTTGTGTTACTGAAGGTCTTAGAAACATGAAACTTGGCATGTTAAATGCTTACAAGATATAAATGATCTCTAAAAACATTTCCTAAAAAAAATACGAAATTTAAAATGGATTAAATGCACGGAAAACGTTCCAATAATGTACTAAATTGCGATTTTAAAGCAATTTCGGTATCTAAAAAACCGATTTAAAAAATAAAGATGTCAAAATAATTTGAAAAGTACTTGCTCCAACATACGCTATATCTTATGTTGTTGTCGTTATCCCAAAAGTGATGTAAGAGCAAAATACGCTCTAAAATGCGAGGTTTTGTGTTTCTTACAGGTCCATAAACATAAAATTTAGCACGTTAATTACTTATAAGATAAAAATTATACTTAAGTACATTTCCTAAAAAATAGGAAATTAAACAGGCGTGAAAATGCGCACAAAGCATTCTAAAAAACGTTCGAAATATGGCGATTTTAATGCTATTTTCCTGCCATTGCTCTTATATAGTCTATATATTATGTGAATGTTACAAACACATCCAGGTAAAAAAAAATCTAAATTGCGTTTTTTTTTTTTTTTTTTTTTTTTTGGGGGGGGGGGTGTTATTGAAGGGTATAAAAACATGAAATTTGGCATGGTAGTTACTTATGAGATATAAATTTTCTGTAGGAACTTTTCCTGATAAAAGCCGAAATTTTAAGGGAGGGTGGAGTGAGGGAAAAGCATTCTAAAAAAAACAAAAAAAGCTCCAAATTGCACTTTTTCCGAAATTTTAGGAGATAACCAAACTGATTAAAAACATATGAAGTGAAAATGATGGGGAGATGTTTTGCTGTAACATAGGCTATTTGTTCCAACATAAGCTATATTTCATATGCATTTCACTACCACCAACCGATAACAAGAACAAAAAAAAAACTTTCTAAACTGCGACGCAATTGCTATGATACTAAAGTGGCTAGAAAATTTACATACGACATGAGAGTTACTTACAAAATATAGTTGTCTTTTAAAAACAGTCAAAAGTTAATTCGAAAAAGATGCAAGATGTAAATGCGTTTTAAGATGTAACTACAAAGAAGATAAATTCTAGAAAATTCAAAACTGCAAACAAATACTTGAATAAACGTATGTGTTGTGCCTTAAAGTTTTAAAGTATTTTCTAAATCATCAATTATTCAGAATTAATTTTAGTTCTTCACATTTATTTCATCTCTTTTCTGTCTAATGCTGTGCAATGATGTAGTTTACTGTAACTGTGGCTTAAATGTTAATTTTTGAATTATTTCTAAAAATGTAATTTCTTTTAATAAAACTTAGATATACAAATGTCACATTGCATATTTCTACTGTTACGCGATCAAAGCCGCAGGGTTTGGTACTCTTTAATTAAAAAAAATATATACATAATACTCTTTTTTTTCGGAACAAAATATCTGCCAGGTGGTTTCAATTGCCATTTTATATTTTTCGGAAAAGTATTACCTAGCTTTTACTGTTGCAGAATTGAGAGAATAATGAGGTTTATTTGTTATTATTTATGCACTTTTCTCATAAAAATGTAAATAAATAACCAACTTATTTATTTTTATATTTTAAATTTCGCTGTAAAGTGTTTACTGACACAAAATTACGTTAGGGACATACGGCGCCAAAATATTTTGATCTAAAAATAACATTATCGCTTCTGAAAGCATGTATTTACCTTATAAAGTCTCTCTTTTTTCTTTTTTTTAAATTTTCTATGTGTACTGATACTGACTTTGAGGCACTATGCAAAATGCCTAAGTAGTTGAAAATGAGGCCACTTTTAAAAGAAAAAGATCATTTTCTGAGATAATACTAAGCATTTTAACACAAATGCATCTAAAAAACATAAATTACGACAATTTTTACTCTTTGTACTAAAATTAGTATCTGAAGTTAAGAATACAACTGTTCGCATCCAAAGATGTTGAAAGTTTTTGAGTTTTGAGTGATGATTTGAATATCATAAAGTTAAAATGCCATTAAAAATAAATAAAAATAAAAAAAGGGTAAATACGGATATGAGAAGTGAGTACGTAAATTTGGAAAATTTAAAATTGATTTTGGGGTTCAGATTTCAAGGGGAAAAACTTCTATGACACAGTCAAAATGGAATAAATTTTGTTCTTTTCATTCGGTAATAGCAATAATAAGTGCTTCAACCGGCAACTGCTTCAGAATAACTGATCCTTATTACATTTTACTGATTACATATGCGATTAAAGGTTAATTTTAAAAATTTGGATAACTATGTAATATAGAAAAAGTACTTTTTAATTTTAAGTTAAAATAATATTTATCTGAGAGTTAGACAATATAAGATGCATTTTTTTACTTATTCTGTAGGTTTATTATAAATCAATGGAACATTTCTGCTTAAGCGTTTTCTTTAGTCAAAATTCGACGCATTACACCTGTCGAATTAATGGAATTAATGAATTATTTTAAAAAAGAAAATTATCCCAATGCCGTAGCAATTTTTTTACAGTTTAGTGCTAACAGATTAGTGACCCTCTCATTAGCATGCATGTATCTAAATTTTGTAGGAAAAAAATTACTTAATAAACTAAATTAATACTGATAGTGGCAACGGCATAATAAAAAAATCTGCTTTTAATGTTTTTTTTTTTTTATCTTTAAAAATTGCCCATTTCTATTTTTTACTCTTGTGTTTTCAGACAGTCAACTTCGAAACTCCATGGCGCACGAACATTTTGCAAGCTGTGTGAACTAATGACTTTTTTGTATTCTATTTTGATATGTTTTTATATTGTTCTATGAATGTTCTGAGCAAACGAGAACGAAACGTACATTTGTACGCATTATAAATTGAGATGTAAAAGAAAAGCAGTATTGTTCATGTAATATTTATGTTCGTTTTGTCAATTATTAAATATAACTGTCTTGTGCAACTGGATGTTTTCCGGAAAATATACTTAGCATCTAAACGAGATACACCAAATTAAAGCGAATAACCTACATCCGAGGTAAGAGATTTAGATTAATAGAGATTCTAGCATTATTTTACAAAACATTTTTATTACCCATACGTCGCGCTTTTATTTCGTTTGAATATAAATGTTTGATAAACATTTATTTCTTTTGATAATAGTAAAATGGAAACCTTATATGCTTTAAAATTAAAACGGAAAAGTATTAAGACTAGCGCAACGAAGCTTATGAATAATATGAATGATGTATTTCAAAATCATGGTAGTACGATTGATATGCCTTGGTTAGAAGAATCGTCTGCGCAAATTAGGGATAAAGAAAATCAATTTCTTGAATTGTGCAAATGTATTGAAGCAGAAATAACAGATTTAAAAAGTTTAGAGTCAGATTTTAATTCAAACCAAAAGTATAGGGAAAAGTTTATTTCCGTAAAAACTAAATTGAATCGCAAAATGAAAGATTTACAGAAAATAGAAAGTAATGACCCTTCAAATTTGGCTGCTGCTTCTAGTAATATGAAAAATTTGCCTCTGACGGCTAAACATAGAATTCGTGTTAACCTGCCTAACCTGAACATTGAGAAATTTGATGATAATTTAGAAAATTGGCAAGAATTTTATAGTCAGTTTAGATCAGCAATTTATGATAACGATGAAATACGTAAAATAGATAAATTTACATATTTGAAATGGATTGGAAATTCCCCTAATACTGAATCAGATTTAAAATTGAAAAGATTAAGAATGATAAGAGTTTTATTCGGAGCGAAACCTAGTTCATTTCTGTAATCTGCAACGATAAAACATCATATTAAGAAAACACAAATCCATATTTCCAGAAACGTTTGGTATACTAAATAAATGTCTATATGTCGATGATTTACTCACTGGTGTCAATGAAGAAGCTCATGGTTTGAAGGTATATGCTGAGGTTAAGAGCATTTTGAAAGATGCTAATTTCAATATGCGCAAGTGGACTACAAATTCCAGAAGTCTTCAATCGCAATTTGATTCAAAAGAGGAAGCTATCCATAAAAAATTTGCTTGTGCAAAAGTTTTAGGTTATAAATGGAATACCCAAGAATACAATTTAAAAGTTGAATTGCAGAATCTTATGAAACATGAAAATAAGAACACCGGTGTAACCAAAAGAGAAGTTTTAATGATGATAGAAAAGATATATGATCCCATATGAATTTTAAACCCTTTTACAGTAACTGCAAGAATTCTTATGCAAGAAATTTGGAAAGAAGGTCTGAATTGGGAAGATAAATTAATTGAAGACATGCACAATAGGGTGGGCCGAAAAAAACTTTTTTTCGATTTTCGATTATGGCGGGTGCGGAAAAGTGGCCACTGATGGCACTCAGTTCACACAAAAAATTTGAGATTTTTAGGACTTTTCCTTACCCTGCCGCAAATGGTTTGAAAATTTGCAAAAATTCTGATTATTTAACTTTTTTAGCTAAAAAGTTAAAAATGTTAAATTAAATTTATTTTGGTTGTATTTACTTGAAAAAGCATCTTTAACATACCAAATGCTTAAATAAGTTCTGATAATGCATAATTTAATTGCTAAGTGTATTTTAAATAAGCCGATTTTCACAGCTTATTCACGTATAACAGGCAAAAATTGTATTGGTTTGAATCGTTCGTTAATTTCTCTCTTATTTATGTTCCTTGGTCTTTAAATTTTTTCTATGCATCAAAGGTCATATATTTGGGCAGCGGGCAGCAGTATAACTCAAAAACAAAGCTGGAAGGTGAGAAGGGGGGGAAACAGGACTCTAAGCGTGTGCAATGCCTCATCATAATGTTGAGGGAGTGAAGGAAGATATAAAAGAGAAGAGAAAATTGCGATAAGAGATTGTTATTATTTTACCATGCTCAAAATCTGCGACAATTGTTTAGTGTGGATGTGAAATCTTTTCCTAGAGAGATTCAGTACTTTTTGGATCGTTTGACATACCATTACAATGTTTTGTACGTTTTATTACGACGAGTTTAGAAATGGCTATTATGAAGGTCCATGGCAATGTAAAAGACACGCGACAGCATGAAAAGTATCCTTTTTGGGCACCATGCTTGTTGAAGGACTTGCAATTGCCAACTTATACTGATATCATACGCCACTACCACTGGTTGTGAAGCGATATGGCAGAAAATTTAAAAATCAAGTATTAGTCAATAGATGATGTTATTAAAATGGTAGATAAAAAAGTTACTGAAATCTGAATAAAAGTCAGTATTTCCCCAACGATCAATTTACAAAAAGATTAAAAACTATTAAAAGAAGTGTACATCATTGAAGAAATCCTGAAATCGTATGGGCTTCAATGTAAAGACAGCCCGCAAAGAATTGGTACAAAATGGTGAAATCTTTTAGTAGTTTTTAATCTTTTTGTAAATTGATCGTTGGGAAAACACTGGTATGGAAGCTTTTTTCAGATCTCGGTAACTTTTTCACCTACCATTAAACTATTATTCTAAACTATCACTATTAAAATAAGTGTAGATCATTGGGGAAATCTTGTAATCGTGTGGGCTTGAAAGTAAAGACAACCCGCGACAAATTCGTTCGATATGATGAAACCTTTTAGTAGTTTTTAATCTTTTTTGTAAATTGATCGTTGAGAAAACACTGGTATAAAAGTTTTTTTTGAGATTTTGGTAACTTTTTCACCTACCATTTTAATAACATCCTATATTGACTAATATTGGATTTCTCGATTTTCTGCGATATCGCTTCGCAACCAGTAGTAGTGGCGCATGATATCCGTATAAGTGGGCAATGCAAGTCTTTCAGTAAGCGTGGTGCCCCAAAAAGGATACTTTTCATGCTGCCGCCTGTCTTTTACATTGCCATGGACCATCATACTAGCCATTTCTAAGCTCGTCGTAATAAAACGCACAAAATACTGTAATGGTACGTCAAATGATCCAAAAAGTTCCGAATCTCTCTAGGAAAAGGTTTAACGTCCACACTGAACATATATCGCAGGTTTTGAGCATTGTAAAATCATAACAATTCCTTATCGCAATTTTCTCTTCTGTTTTATTTCCTCCTTTATTCCCTCAACATTACAATGAGGTATTGCGCCCTCTTAGAGTCCTGCTTCATCCCTTCCCACCTTCCAGATTTGTTTTTGAGTTATACTGCTGTCCGCTGCCCAAATATATTACCTTTGATGCATAGAAAAAATTTAAAAACAAAGGAACATAAATAAGAGAAATTAACGAACGATTCAAACCAATACAATTTTTGCCTGTTATATGTTAAAAAGCTATGAAAATCGGCTTATTTAAAATACACTTAGCAATTAAATAATGCATTATCAGAACTTATTTAAGCATTTGGTACGTTAAAGCTGCCTTTTCAAGTAAATACAGCGAAAATAAATTTAATTTAACATTTTAAACTTTTTAGCTAAAAAAGTTCAAAAATCAGCATTTTTGCAAATTTTCAAGCCATTTGCGGCAGGGTAAGGAAAAGTCCAAAAAATCTCAAATTTTTTGGGTGAACTGAGTGCCACCAGTGGCCACTTTTCCGCACCCGCCATAATCGAAAATCGAAAAAAAGTTTTTTTCGGCCCACCCTAATGCACAATAAGTGGATTAATTGGTGCGAGCAACTAAGTTCTATTGAAGCTGTAGAGATTTCCCAACATTATTTTGGTGAACACCCAAAAGATGCAATTCAAGATGTACAACTACACTGTTTTAACGACGCTAGTTTCAAAGCTTATGGATTGTTATAAATTTGAGATATCGTATCAATGAATAAATATATACTAGTTTTGTCATTTCCAAAGTCAGATTTGCTCCAATCAACAAATTAACTCTGCCAAGATTATAACTGATGAGTGCAATAGTAGTGACTAGACTAGCAGCCTATATTAATAAATATCTTTTCAAAGAAATGAAAATTAGTCCACATTTTTAGACCGATTCAATGACTGTCCTGCATTGGATCAGAAGTGATATCAAGGAATGGAAGCCATTTGTTCAAAATAGAATTCAAGAAATACAACAAAAAGCAAATCCAAGTTTATGGTCACACTGTCCTGGCTCAGAAAAACCAGCCGATCTGCTAACTAGAGGAGAAAAAGCAGAATCACTTTTAAAAAATAATGCATGGTTTAACGGACCCAAATGGCTGCAAGAAAATGAAACATCTTGGCCTCAAGAAACAACAGTAATTGATGTAAAAGTTGCTGAAGAAGAGAAAAGAAAATCAAAGGGAACGAAAATTGTCCAAACTAGCTGTGCGACTCAGGAAGAGAAGACAATTTTGATTGAAGAGAAGACAAAAATTGAAAATTACAGTGCAATTACTAGATTACTTCGCATCACCTGTTGAATATTCAGATTTACGAATAATACAAAGAAACATGCTAATAAACTTTCGTGACCTTTGAGTGCTGAAGAAATGTTGAAAGCAGAGCAATATTGGATAAAACAGACGCAAGAAAAGGTTCTTTCCAGAAGAAAAAAAAAGCACTGATTAAAAAGAAATTAGTCCCAAAAAAATCCAAAATTCTAAATTTAAATCTGTTCTTCAATGAAGATGGAAACATTCAATTAAAAGGAAGACTCCAAAATTCAAATTTAAGTTATTCAGAAGCTTATCCAATTATCCTTCTAAGCAAAAGTCATTTTACAGATCTTCAAATCAGAGAAGCTCATGAAGAAGTAACTCATGCTGGAGTTTCCGAAACACTTGTCAAATTAAGAGAAAGATTATGGATTATAAAGGTTAGGCAACAGGTAAAACGTATAATAAGAGGATGCATCATCTGTAAAAAATTCAGCACTAAGCCTTATTGCCAAGATATTGCGCCCCTTCCTCCAGATAGAATTAAAGAAGCATCACCGTTTGAAGTCACTGGAGCAGATTTTCTGGATCCCCTATACCTAAAAAATGGTGCAAAGATTTACGTTGCTTTATTTACTTGCGCAGTAATAAGAGCGGTACATTTAGAGATCGTTATGAATTTAACAACAACCGAATTTTTAATTGCTTTTCGAAGATTCATCTCAAGGCGTGAAATTTGCAAGATTATTTACACTGATAATGCTAAGACCTTCAAGAAAGCGGATAGGGATTTACAGCAACTGTGGAATTTGATAAAGAATCCCGAGGTGCAAAATTATTTTAGTGAGAAAAGAATTAAGTGGAAATTCAGCCTAGAGAGAGAGCGAGGCAGGGAGGATTCTATGAGCGACTAGTGTGTTCAACGAAGATGTGCCTTAAGAAAATCCTTCGAAGATCTTCATTAGACTACAAAGAATTTGAAACTACTTTACTGGAAGTGGAAGCTATTTTGAATTCCCGCCCATTAACGTTTGTGTCCAGAGATGCCAATGAGCCAACTCCCTTGTGTCCAGCACATTTTCTTGTGGGAAAAAGTCTTACAGCGTTGCTATCGGAAAAGACAAGAATCGCCCCTTCTACAAAAAATAAATTAACTCGCAGATATAGATACAGGTTAAACTTAGTGCAACAGTTTTGGTTGAAATGGAAACAGTTTTATCTAACGAACTTAAAAACTCTCCATTTTACAGATCACTGCAAAGGCATACAAGTAATAAAAGGAGCTGTTGTTCAGATCAAAGAAGACAATCAACCAAGGCTCTTGTGGAAATTAGGCATTATTACAGATATCCATCCTGGCAGAGACAGAAAGGTTCGTGCATGCACCATATTCGGCGAGCAGTCCAACACTTATATTCATTAGAACCTGCCTGTAAAGATGAATAGCTTATCTTTGTGGGCCGGAGGATTTTGTGTTTTCAGACAGTCAACTTCGAAACTCCATGGCGCACGAACATTTTGCAAGCTGCGTGAACTAATGACTTTTTTGTATTCTATTTTAATATGTTTTTTTGTTTTTTTTTTATTGTTCTATGATTGTTCTGAGAAAACGAGAACGAGACGGACATTTGTACGCATTATAAATTGAGATGTAAAAGAAAAGTAATATTGTTCATGTAGTATTTATGTTCGTTTTGTCAATTAAATATAATTGTTTTGTGCAACTGGATGTTTTCCAAAGAATATACTTATAATTTAGACGAGATACACCAAATTAAAGCGAATAACCTACATCCGAGGTAAGAGATTTAGATTAATAGAGATTCTAATATTTTTTACAAAACATTTTCACTGTCGATTAGAATTTTCCTCTCAAATGAAATATGTTTGAAAATGGTTTCTAACATTTCTGATTTGTGATAGAAGTATTTTTAAGTCTTAGATAATTTAACATTTGTGTGCAGCATTTATGATGGATGAATCCGTTTGCATTTAACGGAGTATTCTAACACAAAGACATGTTCATGAGTAATAACGCAATGAAATTTACTGCAGCGATGACTTTACCTAAGAGTTTTGCTTATACTGAAATTTAGTTAAAATCTGAACGTCCGTCACACATTTAAAGTTTTCAAGATCGAATGACAAATAGAAAGTACATCCAATGATATTTGTTTGAAAAGTGTAAAATTCTGATTTTTTACGTATTTTAAAGTAATTTTTATATTTTTATATTTTTAAAATTTTTGTATAAATATTTTAAAAATACGTGTGCAACCCAATTACAAAATAAAAGGAATCTTGCCCAGTTAAAGTGATAGCATTGAGCTCACAGGCTACGCATACTAATTCTATATAACAGCCTTGTATTTTCGTTAATTCCGTTCGAAAAAAATTAAGAAGGGGAAACAGCTCTCCCCTTTCTCCTTTTTTATACTTAATCATTGAACCTCCTAAAATATCAAGGGCATGCTTTACCATATAAAAAATCTATATCCAAAATTCAGAGCAAATCGGATAATTCTTAATAAAAATCCATTTAGCACTTATATAATTTAAGAGGAGTTATTCCCCTCTTTTATACGTTACCATTAAACTTCAAAAACTATTCAGAGATTTGAACGAAATCTGACAACTCTGAAAAATTCATTTATACAAGTTAAGGGGAGGGGCATAAGAACCTCCGTTCTCCCTGTTTATAGTTATTCAATGACCACCTAATAACAGCCACGGTATCGCCTCATCAGAATGATCCTATATCTAAATTTTGAACAAAAACTGCTAATTGTGCATGAAAATCCCGTTTATATCAATTAAGGGGAGGGGCATGAGCCCCCCGTTCCCCCTGTTGATACTTATTCAATGAACACCTAATAACAGTCACGGAATCGCCTCATCAGAGTGATCCTATGTCTAAACTTTGAACGAAAACTGTTAATTCTCTATGAAAATCCCGTTTATATCAATTAAGGGGAAAGGCATGAGCCCCCCCGTTCCCCCTCTCATACATATCGAATGAACTCCAAAAACTAATCAGGGAAGCGCCTTATCAGGATATACCTATACACAAAATTTCAAGTGGATCCGATATTTTTATCATGAGTTTTCGCGTTACGCACGTACGAACATACGAAAAATGAATCCCTTTGCTCTTACAATGTAAATAATTTAGCTTGTTTTTCGTGCAATATTCCATAACTAAATCGACAAACAAAATTACGTTTTTCCTCATAATAAATAAATAATTAAATAAATAAAACAAGTTCAATCGAGATATCAAACTAAACAGAAAGATAATAAGTAAGAAAAATCATGCGTTAACATAGATTATGAAGCACTTTCCAACACTTAATAAAACCTTTAGCAAAACTTTGTTATTTAGGGAAATAATAGTGCATAACAAAATATACTCAAATATGTATCCCAGTACTTTTGAACAGCCCTGTATTTCAATGTAAAGGGAAAATTTAGTTTAGCAAGAAAATACCCAGTAGCTTGAAATTTCTTTTTCAGCAATTCATACTAATAGATGGAAACATACTTGAATACTTTTGTTCAGCCCTGTAGTTTACATTGTACCTTTATTACACGTCAGCATTATGCTAAAACTTATTGTAAACTGAAACACTTTTAAAACAACTGAAATCACATTCTCATTGATATCACATTCTCACACTCTCACTGAAATTATCATTCATAGGTGTCCATGTACCAAATTCTTTGCGTGGCCCTGTATATTTTTTATCTATATTCTGCAAACATTTCTAAGTAAATTGAATGAAGCTCAGCGTAAAAATACATAGCTTATTTATGAACCACGTTTAAATAATTTACGATCATATTGAGTAACGCTGGTGAGCTCTTTTGGGTAGCCCTGTATATCAAATATAACATTTATACACACCATATAATGTGCATATATTTAGCGAAATATAAACGCGCATATCATAATTAAAATGCATTTCATTCCTCCATCAGCCATCATCGGACACATATACGGTACTTCGGAAACAATATACCTTTTGAAATCTTTTGTGTAGCCCTGTAAATACTATGTATTTCATATTATTCAAGACAGTAGCGTATAAATTATATTAAGCTTCAATGACATATATTAATTTTATCATACATGAAACACCTTAATATGTTTAAAATATGTCACACACAATTTCCCTTTTACCATTATCTAATGGAATTCTTTTGTGTGGCCCTGTAAATGAATAATAGCTACATTTTCACCTTATATTTCATAGAATGCAGATTTTAGTATGTTTGACAGGGTATAACATTTTTAAAATTCCTTTGAAACAATTTTTCCCTAAAGGCCGTAATGTAGTGGGAAACTTTTGATTCTCTCTGTAGATAAACTAATCATGGTACATACTTCATTTTCAATAGGATTCGTGCTTGGGTAAACATCAATAACGTCCAAAAATTTCATGACGATCCGAGTACATTTACGAGAGTTAGAGCGCAGACAGACGGCCATACGGACAGACGGTAAGACAAACCGAATGCATAAGTACTTTTCAACTTTGTTGGAAAGTGCTAAAAATAGAAACAAGTAAGAAAAATCATGCGTTAAGCATAGATTATGAAGCACTTTCCAACACTTAATGAAATCTTTAACAAAACTTTGTTATTTAGGGAAATAATAGTGTATAGCCAAATATACCCAAATATGTATTCCAGTACATTATAACAGCCCTGTATTTCATATGTCAGTTCAAATAATGGGAAAATTTAACTTAGCAAGAAAATACACAGTAGCTTGACATTTCTTTTTCAGCAATTCATATTGTTAGATGGAAACATACTTGAATACTTTTGTTCTGCCCTGTAGTTTACATTGTACCTTTATTACACGTCAGAATCAGGCTAAAATTTATTGTAAACTAAAACAATTTTAAAACAACTGAAATCACATTCTCATAAATCATCATTCATAGGCGTCCATGTACCGAATTATTTGCGTGGCCCTGTATATCCCTTTATCTATATTCTGCAAACATTTCTCAGTAAATTGAATGCAGCTCAGCGTAAAAATGCATAGCCTATTTAAGAACCACGTTTAAATATTTTACGCTCATATTCAGTAACGTTGGTGAGCTCTTTTGGGTAGCCCTGTGTATCAACTATAACATTTATACACACCATATAATGTGCATATATTTATCGGAATACAAACGCGAATATCATAATTAAAATGCATTTCATCCCTCCATCAGCCATCATCGGAGACATATACGGTACATCGGAAAGAATATACTATTTGAAATATTTTGTGTGCCCCTGTAAATGCTATGCACTTCATATCATGCAAGACAGTAGAGTGTAATTTATATTAAGCTTCAGTTGTGACGGTATACTCGTGCTGGGTGTCATTTGTCACGTTATATGCAGACATACTCATTAATTTAGGTTAAAACAACACAGTTTATTAAAATGATACGGGCTAAAGGAAAGTGGAGCCAGTCTATAATTTCACTCACTGAGAACACTATGAAAAGCTAAATCATACTCACAGGCGTCGGTCTAGCTCAGTCGGGGCACCGTCTAGCACTTGACACTACTTCCTGGCTGATCTACTAAACAAATCTTAATTTCACAGCCCGTGGCTGTGGATATTTCTTTATTTCTCAAATAATCAAAACGGAACGATTCTAAACTTTCTTACCAAGGCCGAATCTGTAATCCACTATCTGAACTCCTGTCCGCTTTACTGGAGGCCGTAGCTATTCTCTAATCGTCAGCACCTTAATAAACAATCATCAACTTCGTTGTCTAATGGCGGAATACACACAGAGGCTTCTGGCTGCTGGCTACTACCAGAAACACACAGACGCTGGCTGCTGGCTAAGGCCAGAAACACACACACCACCAACTCACACCCAAGCTTTTATACGCGACAAACTGAGATACTTCTCATTAACATAATACTAATAACCGCGAGCTAACTGCGGAATTCGAAAGAGCACACACACTCTAGAAAGTTAAAGTAAAAGAGAGGATAGATGTCACTTTTACGCCTACAAAATGTTAAATTATTGACGTCACGATCTCAGAAACACTAGAGTGCCTTTATGACTAAAGGTCACTCCCTCACAACCCCCCCTCGAACTCCGCAGAGAAAAAGGGCTGGGCTAACATGCCCAGAACTTTTTCTTGTTATAAATTTAGAGCCGTAATAAAACACAGTGATGGGTGAAATTTAACGCCGAAACATAACTTTTAAAATATTAACTTTAACCCATCACAACCAAAAAAACTCAGTTTGCCTCAAATAATCACATATTCAATCCAATCATTCTTCTATCTTACAAATAGCCTCCGTAAAACTTCCAAAAACTCGTAAAACTTTCAAAACTAATTACTTCTTCTCTCAAAACAACCCACTCCACTGGGAGTGCTAAAATTTCTCAAAACACTAACCTTCCGAAATTTTCCTCAATATTGCAATGCAACTATAACTTTACCCAAAAATTTCTCCATAACTTTCAATATACTAGAATTCGCACCAAGTCCAAAAAACCCAATGCGCAAAAACTTTCCTCATCCAAATTCCGACTTCACCTAAAATTACATTTACCTCATACTAAACTAACTCTGCTACTACGTAATACCTACATCCCCATTAGCCAATGAACTAACTCCCAAACTTCTTCAGACTTAACTCCACTTGAACAATAATTGGGGCACATACGTACAGCGGCATATCGCTGTGCTTATGCAACAATCAAAAAATATCAAAAATTTACAAAATGACGTCATCAATCTCTTCATCTGTATTAACTAAAAGAAAAATAGCAGAATCAATACATAACAAAAGGTATACTTCCCTGCAAGAAAATCACATTAACATTCAATTTTAATACAATACAATTTCAAATTCAAATGCAGCTTAAAACTTCGCAACTTGCGGAAACCATTCCCAACTAAAGTACAAAACGCAACTCATAAAACACGAACGATAAGAAGAAAGTTAATTCATTAAATGTTAGTATAAGAGATAGAAACGCGTGTCAAGGACTTCTTGACCGCAAAACACGTGCGCGCCTGAACCGCGGCGCGTGTACAAAATAACCCAAATTACTATCTGTACTTTCTGAAAATTTAAACATACATTAACATACATTTTATAACACATGAACAATATAACAATATAGTAACATTTTTAACAAATAACATAACAATTTAACAATAGATCCAGAATTTTTAAAAGCAGTTAAGACCAAAATTTCCAACATACATAAAACTAACAATTTTGCAAACAAATTTTGAACACAATTAAGCACTAAACGTGAGTCCGTCAAAAAATTCCAAAAATGGCCAAAAGTACAAAACAGTCTCTCTGCTTTCTATTCCTTCACATTGCTACCACATATATGCACTCTAATAGAAATTTAATAAAGAACATTATCACCCAATCATAGAGACGATTCGCTGCTGGCAGGCTTCATACTGCAAGATGGCTTTCTCCTCCTGTCCCAAAAGGCTTGTACGAAGGATCTCTCGTCATCAGAACTGTACGGTGACGCCACAGTTGACTGTCGTGCCTGGAGCCTGGTTCTGAATGGATGCCGTGGAATACTCGTAGGTTCCACTCGACGACTCTGCTCTGGCCGGTTCGCTGGGTTCACTCCATGGCGAGGTTCACACTGTTGTTGCCGGTAATCTGAGAGTTGTCTCCTCTTTCTAGACGCACCCGAAGTTACCGAAGATCCAAGGTCACGTTTCTTTCCGGACCTACGTTGTTTCTTGTTAGGCAAAGATTCGGCATTTAAAGTTCGCTTAACAGTTTTACGAGTGTCCAAACGAAATCTTTTCTGGGGATTAATCACTGAAGACGGTGAACTATTAGATAATTTATGTTTGTAAGATTGTTGTCTAATAGATGGAGGAACTGGACAATTTATAATTTTTTGTCTTTTATGACACACAGAGTCCGATGTATTTGACACAGTTCTCTTATTTTTATTATACTTTGCTCTCGGATTGCTAGGCTTTCGACTTTCAATAACAGTCTTTGGAGCTGTTTGACCAAATTTTCTTCTTGAATATTGATGAAAAGAATTAGACGAAGAAGTGCTGGACTCGGGACACTCATTGGATCGGGAATTTCGCGAAACACCACTCGACATATGAGAACCTTCACTACCATTTTCTCTAAACTTATACACTCTAACCTGATCCAGATTAACAGTCATTCTTTCACCATTGACATCAACAACCAAATTATTATTTCGATCTTCCAAAACCTCGAACGGACCTACAAACTTCGGACCAAACTTAGCTACTCTCTTTTGACGACTTGAACTTAACCAATGCTTTTCTACTAACACAAAATCTCCAACTTTCACTTCTAACTCCCTTCTACGCATATTATAATACTGAGCTTGCTTTTCTTGCCCTTTTCCCATTTGAACCTGAGCTTCCTTAACCAACCTCTCAATATCCTGACACATGTACTGACTTTCCGCATCTGACACCATAACTAACCTTTGGAATGGAGTAATGACTTTTCTACCCAAAAACAATTCAGCAGGCGTCTTCCCCGTTGACTCGTGAACTGCCGTACGAAGTGCGTACGCAAAATGTTGAAGAAACTGGTCCCAATTTGCATGATGAGAACCAACATAAGAAGAAATCATTTGAATTAATGTACGATTTACACGTTCAGCCATATTAGACTGAGTAAGTTCCCTACCGTCCTCAGTCTGCAACTTTTCACAAAAAGATTTAAAAATATTAGATATAAAATCATAACGAAATGGTTTACTAGCAACTAGTGCGTCAAAACCAATATAAATTTCATTAGTTAAACTCGGTTTATCTGAAAAAACTTTACCACAATCGACTAAAGACTTATTAACCTCCATTTTCTTAACCACACTTAAACCCGACTCCTCCAAATTAACTGACACTGAAACAGGCTCTTTCTTACTCACATTCTCATCATTATTCACTATTAACGACTTTTTAAAGAAATCCAAACTAATTCCTCTATCCCTCATATAATCCACACCAACTATACAATGCACTGTTAATCCATCCAACACACAAAACTCCCAACATGTCTTAACCGAACGAATTTCAACTTCCAATTCCACTGAACCTTTATTATCGCAAGCTACTCCCTGTGCCGACTGAACCACCAGACTTGACCTTTTCAACTTCTTATACGAAAAATATTTCCGATAACAATCAAAAGAAATGAACGACTTATCTGCCCCTGTATCGAAGACACTTTTAACGACAATACCATCTAACACAATTAACACTTCAGGTAACTCAACCGGATTAATAGTAATTTTATTCAAACTCACCGAAGACTTTTCCGACCTCTGAACACATTTGCTTTGCATTGACCTATTTTCAACATTCTCATCCGAAGTTAACCTCCTTACTTGCGAAGAAACATTCCTGTCCCGTACTCCCCCACTACGATTATAACCACTATTCTGTCTATTTCCATACATATTTCTCTCACCACTTCTAAAATTATTAGCACCACCACCATTCCTATTACCACTACTAGTATTCGACATATTACGACCAAATCCATCATTTCTATTACGCACATTATTATCCGGAAATCGCTGTCTCCCCCTCACAAAATTACGTTCCCCCTCATTTCTCAAATTACCATCCGTGACAGGTCTCTGCCGAGGGCTACGCAAATCCCGTTGATCCGAGCTATGCCGAGACTCATACTTCGATAATATCTGGTGCATTTCTGCAAAATTCTTCGGTGCTCTAACTTCAATAAAGTTCTGTATATTTGGATTAAAAAGAGGAAAGACAATGTCCAACAATTCCTCAAATGTAATATCCAAATCTAATTTATTTTTTAGTTCCAGCTTACGAAGATAAAATTTTGACGCCGATTCATATATATTCTGCTTATTACAATAGAACTCTTTTCTCAAAATACTTTTATCTTTAACGGGAGGAAATGCCTTCTTTAACTCAATTACAGTTTGTTCAAATCTTTTCGCTTCCTCAGTAATCAAAAACTTTCCTATATTTTCTAACCACTAAAGTGCTTCGCCCTTTAACGAGCATTTAAGCACTACGTACCTGTTTTTCTCAGGTATATTATTGAACAAAATATAATCATCTAATTTCACTAAAAATTCACTAATATCACCCTCACCGGTGAAATACACCCGTGGCACAATCTCAAAATGTCCGACATTTCGTTGGGCGCCATTTGTGACGGTATACTCGTGCTGGGTGTCATTTGTCACGTTATATGCAGACATACTCATTAATTTAGGTTAAAACAACACAGTTTATTAAAATGATAAGGGCTAAAGGAAAGTGGAGCCAGTCTATAATTTCACTCACTGAGAACACTATGAAAAGCTAAATCATACTCACAGGCGTCGGTCTAGCTCAGTCGGGGCACCGTCTAGCACTTGACACTACTTCCTGGCTGATCTACTAAACAAATCTTAATTTCACAGCCCGTGGCTGTGGATATTTCTTTATTTCTCAAATAATCAAAACGGAACGATTCTAAACTTTCTTACCAAGGCCGAATCTGTAATCCACTATCTGAACTCCTGTCCGCTTTACTGGAGGCCGTAGCTATTCTCTAATCGTCAGCACCTTAATAAACAATCATCAACTTCGTTGTCTAATGGCGGAATACACACAGAGGCTTCTGGCTGCTGGCTACTACCAGAAACACACAGACGCTGGCTGCTGGCTAAGGCCAGAAACACACACACCACCAACTCACACCCAAGCTTTTATACGCGACAAACTGAGATACTTCTCATTAACATAATACTAATAACCGCGAGCTAACTGCGGAATTCGAAAGAGCACACATACTCTAGAAAGTTAAAGTAAAAGAGAGGATAGATGTCACTTTTACGCCTACAAAATGTTAAATTATTGACGTCACGATCTCAGAAACACTAGAGTGCCTTTATGACTAAAGGTCACTCCCTCACAACCCCCCCTCGAACTCCGCAGAGAAAAAGGGCTGGGCTAACATGCCCAGAACTTTTTCTTGTTATAAATTTAGAGCCGTAATAAAACACAGTGATGGGTGAAATTTAACGCCGAAACATAACTTTTAAAATATTAACTTTAACCCATCACAACCAAAAAAACTCAGTTTGCCTCAAATAATCACATATTCAATCCAATCATTCTTCTATCTTACAAATAGCCTCCGTAAAACTTCCAAAAACTCGTAAAACTTTCAAAACTAATTACTTCTTCTCTCAAAACAACCCACTCCACTGGGAGTGCTAAAATTTCTCAAAACACTAACCTTCCGAAATTTTCCTCAATATTGCAATGCAACTATAACTTTACCCAAAAATTTCTCCATAACTTTCAATATACTAGAATTCGCACCAAGTCCAAAAAACCCAATGCGCAAAAACTTTCCTCATCCAAATTCCGACTTCACCTAAAATTACATTTACCTCATACTAAACTAACTCTGCTACTACGTAATACCTACATCCCCATTAGCCAATGAACTAACTCCCAAACTTCTTCAGACTTAACTCCACTTGAACAATAATTGGGGCACATACGTACAGCGGCATATCGCTGTGCTTATGCAACAATCAAAAAATATCAAAAATTTACAAAATGACGTCATCAATCTCTTCATCTGTATTAACTAAAAGAAAAATAGCAGAATACATGAAAAAGCTTAATATATTTAAAATATGTCACACACAATTCCCCCTTTTACCATTATCTAATGGAATTCTTTTGTGTGGCCCTGTAAATGTATAATAGCTACATTTTCACCTTATATTTTATAGAATATTTAAATATGTATTTTAATATGTTTGACAGGGTATAACATCTTTAAAATTCCTTTGAAACGATTTTTCCCCATATGCCGTAATGTAATAAGAAACTTTTGATTCGCCCTGTAGATAAACTAATCATGGTATAGAAACTTCATTTTCGATAGGACTTGTGCTAGAGTAAACGTCAATAACGTCCTTAAAATTTCATGGCAATCCGAGTATATTAACGATTTTTCCCCATGGGTCACGATGTAATCGAAAACTTTTGATTCACCCTGTAGATAAACTAATCATAATAGAAACTTCATTTTCAATAGGGTTCGTGCTAGGGTAAACGTCAATAACGTCCTAAAATTTCATAGCAATCCGAGTATATTAACGATTTTTCCTCATAGGCCGTAATGAAATGGAAAACTTTTGATTCTCTCTGTAGATAAACTAATCATGGTAGATACTTCATTTTCAATAGGGTTCGTGCTAGGGTAAACCTCAATAACGTATAAAAATTTCATAGCAATCCGAGTATATTTACGGGAGTTAGAGAGCGGCCATCCGGACAGACGGCCAGACGGACAGACGACCATCCGGCCAGAAGGACAGACAAACCGAATGCATAAGCACTTTTCAACTTTGTTGGAAAGTGCTAAAAAGAGATTCAACAGATTAACACATGTATCTATAACAGGAATTTTTGTTGTCACAATTACATAAAATGTTCAGAAAATCCCAGTTTTCTAGAAAACTTTACATACATATATAGTGTAGAATATCTCAATATTGATTTAAAATTGACGTGAAACATTATTTATAATTATACAACAATAATACAAAATCATCATTCCCATATTTTTTAAATGTTAATATCAAGCCAACTTAGTTAGAAAAAAATATGTTATTTTGTAACATAATTTAAGTCCATGAAAAAAACGCTAAAATTGTCCTTTATTATTTATTTATTTATTTTTATTATTTATTTTTCTTTTTTTTAGCAAAATGTATTTGATTTTAATTCTTTATGTTTATACAACGAAAAATCCTTTTTGGAGAAAAGTTAAACACGATATTACTTCAGTGGATGATCGCTGAAGAATCGGCTTTCTGTGAAATATTCAGAAGATTTTTATTATATCTTTATAAAATTCACTTTTTTAACATTGTTTAAAACTTTGCCCTAGTTTGAACCAAATTTTGGTGCTTGGAAGCTGCCATTATCAGATGGTGAAACCTCCCACCAGCATTTTTAGTTCTGGTTGAAGCTGGGTTTCAATACTTGGAGAATATTGAAAAGAAGTTGGAAATATTGGTACAAGATTTCACCATCTGATAGTGGCAGCTACTGAGCACCAAAATTTGTTTCAAACTAGGGCAAAGTTTTTAACAATGTTAAAAAAGTGACAAAATGACAAAATTTGTAACGTTGTAGAATGATCCTGTCTTTCTTTTAAAAAATATTTCATATTACATTCATAAGGCATACAATGATAAATAGGAATTATTGTAAATAAACCATTTACGTGTCTTAATTCCAGTTAAATATATCCATTTAACATTTGAATATGCACAAAGAAATATTAATGAAGTTTGGAATTCATAATTTTTTAAAAACGTAACTTCAAATATTTGTTCAAGCTAGTTTTGATTTTCATAAATACTTATAGAATTATAAATATTTTGAAAGAATAATTTAATAATCATTTTTTTACTTTAATCAAACTGATTGTTTTAGCCTAATAAGTGAGGTTATATTAAAACACACTTTGTACATAGATTGTACATGTTATTCAAATAAATTAAACTTCCCCTCCACTTGTAGTATAAAATAAGTTAAAGACAAGTAAAATAAAAATTGCAGTTAAAACTAAAAAACTTAAACTTTTTAAGAAATTAATTACATTTTAAAACGCAATAGTAGCATTATAAGGATAGCTTATTTTATTGTTTGGTTTTAGTCCTTTAGGTTAAATTGATATTTTTCATGCAGTTTCTTATTTCAAAAGATGTTTTCTCTTAAAGACAGATTAAATATCATGAAAAAAAAATCGCTTTAGGGTGAAAATGTAAATGCGATATTTCTCAAAGGAAAACTTCAACGAGGAGTCAGATTTCTTTGTAATATGATTTTTCATCATATTTCAAATATCTCATTACAACGAGCTGGCACTTCAATTTCTTTAAAGTAATCCTGGTTTGTTTTGCATTTATGCTGTCTTTTATGACTGAATAATTTATATAATAATGTAATTAATTTTAGAAAAAGTAATTTATTGTCAGCATTGAATATATATATATATATATATATATATGTTTATATCCATATGGTTTAAAATAAAGTAAGTACAAAATAAAATAAAATAAAATAAAAATCCCGGCCGGAATCAAAGGAATACCTGAAACAAAATTAAATTCCAAAAATTCCCACTACGGGATATGTGACACTTTGTACAGAAAAGGGACTTTTTTAAATTCATAAATAATAATTATTTCGTTACATGTGTTAAAAAAATATTTTATTTCAGTATTGATTCTACTTTTTTAAAAACTCTCTTTTCTGCCACAAAGCACCCCATGTACCCCTAGAGGGAACTTTTAGAATTTATTTTATTTATTTATTTATTTATTTGGAGAAGCCTTTGTATTCCGTTTTGTTTAATCTTTTCACAAAAATTGGCGGTATTATCTCAACTAGAACACGCTACAAAACAGTTCTAGATTTGAAATGCGTTATATATTTCCATATGGAATATTTTAGATACATACATATTTGTTAATGGTGAAGTTTTGTTACATCATTCTGATTGTGTTGGAAAATATTTCATAATCTATGCTTGAAGCATCATCTTTTCTTTCTTGTTTAGAAATAAAATTATATAATATAATTGTAATGTATACAATTTCAAAACTTTAATTTAAATACTTTTTCTTTAACCATTTTTAAATCAAAGAAACGTTTATAATTCTAAAGAATTTCTGGAAGTATCTACTGTCATTTTTGTTTTAAATGTGGAATGTCTTAACACCTTTGTAATTTCAAACTAAATCCACTTTTCATCTGCTATTTAAAAGAGAAATATTTTGAAAGACTAACACCTGTGGCGAAAGACAAGAATAGGTAAATTTCACATTAGAATTGCAAAGTGAATCTTTTCAACACGACGACGTTTACATCCAAGGTAAGCTGTTACAATAAAATAAAGTTAAAAAAAATTACAACTTTTTTTAGTCCAAAAGGTTGCATGCATAATGTAATGCGTATTTTCTGAGTTTCATAAAAGAAAAACAAAGAAAGGTTTTAGAATGAAATGGTAATAGAAAAAGAAAACATTTCTCTTGCAATAAAACATTTGGTAAATAATGCCAAGTAAACAGAATTAAACTTTTATATTTATTATTTTTTAAATATACATTTATAAGAAGATAATCTCTGAATAAAGGAAACATGATTAAAAAAGATCAAATATGCTTACATTTTTAAACAAAAAACATTTAATAAATGAATTGAATTACAGACGATTTAATTGTTTTATCGAAGGGATAATTCTTCTAACCTTTGGAGTATATTTGGTACATAAAAACATTTTGCACTTAGAAATATATGTAAACTGAAGTATAATAATTTATAAAAGAAAAATCAATAATAACTAAATTAATTGTTACAAATTTGAATTTAAAATTTATTCCTTTAATATCATTTGAAGTCAAAAAGTAAAGTGATTTCAGATTTTCTTTGAAAAGTAATTTTTATTTATATCTAAAACATGGCTTTTTCCAATTTCTTTTATTGTATGCTACCTAATATAAGTAGTAAGATAATTCATTCTTTAACGAGAACATTAAGTATGTATCGAAATTTAATGCTGATCTTTGAGTATTTTTTCTAAAGAAAAAATAGAAGTATTTTCAATATGGCTCAAGAAAACTACTTTTTTTCGATCTGTCGTTGAATAATTTCTGACAAAGTAAATTGAAATGCTTTAGTCAACAACAAAAACATTTTTGCAAACATTTTTGCATGTATGCATTTCACTAAAGGCTTATAGAACACATTCAGAAAATTTCCAATCATATTAAAATTTTAATTTGTTTCAAAACAATTTAAATTTTTATATGGAATTTAAAACTATTCTCGTGTTTTAATTTTGAGATATTTTCTTGCTTTTGCATTTTTATCACATAAGTCTATATTATAAAAATTTCTGTAAGATTTTTTTTTTTTAATTTCTTGAATAGTTAATATATATTTTACAGATTTTTTTTCTAAATTCAATATCGATTTTCATCAAAATTTTGCCTTTTAATAAATAAAAAATTAAATTTGACTATCTTACTGAAGACGAAATATAAAAAGCTTTCACAGTTTCTTTCCAAACAATATTAGGATACTTCCTCATAAATTTCATATATATTGATAAAAAAATTATGTCTCAAGAAGCATTTCAAAAATCTAAAATCGGTTAAACATTAGTTTTGAGGAAAACATATTTAAATAAATAAATGCACTTACCTTTATTATTTACTTCTTAACTCCTTCATGAATGATATTTCAATAAGAAAAATCTGTTTTGGTACTGTTATAACACATAAATAAACCTTTTTGCGAAGATTTTGCCGTAGTCGATTATGCTGAAATAAGGGTCCATTGTCACCTTAATAGGAATTTGAATGTTTATTTACTTAAATATATATAGGACAGTTACACCATAAAATTTAACTAATAATAACACATTGCTCAGAGGTACACAAAACAAGAATTTTAATATACATTTGTATATATTAAAATAAAATAAAACTTTCAACGTTTCGCGCCGTCTTCTGCGGACGTCTTCAGGAAAATATGATACTGGAAGGACTACGTTTGCATCTTGACCGAGAGATTATATTACTACTAAATTAAAATCTAAATGAATTAAAATTTTAAAAAATGTTGCCATTTACACGTGAGTAAAAATTAAAATATTGCAAGGACATAAAAATTTTAAGATTTTATGATGTGATGCCATATTTTTCGTATATTGTAGGATAAGTTATCATTATATGGTTTATTTTCTCGTGCTATGATTTCAATGAATTCTCTTATTTTACCTTAAACTGGGTTATTACATGGAACTAAGATTTTGGCTTCCTCAAAATAAATATGACAACCCTTGTTCGCCAAGTAGAAACGAGCAAGGGCAGTATTCTGTTTATATTGTTCTATATCTCTGCGATGCACTTTAATTCTAATTAAAAGTTTCCGCGTTGTCATGCCGATGTAGACTTTTTAAAGATTATTAAATAAAGTGATGGGGATTTCATAAATACCAGATTTTTGTTCTATTGGAATTTTGTCGATCTTATATGTAACGAGGTCAATGAGATATGGAGGAGGATACTTGTCGCCATTCCTCCTCCATATATTTACCTCGTTACAGATAAGACAACAACTATTTTCCAAATAGTTAAAAAAAATCATCGAAATAAATTTAATAGATGAGGTGCATTACGCGAAAATTTGAATGATGATAATTGATATCATTGCATGATAAACCGTGCAAATTTTAGAATATTTTAATTATTTGTTTTGGAAATGACGCAAGTACATTCGAAACAGGTAAATAGTCAATTAAAACTGTTATGTTTGCTTGTAAAATTTTAAGCTTACATCCTTAGCAATTAAATATTAAGGTGTGAATTTGATACATATTAGTGAATTAGAACTACAAGAAGCTTATCGAAAATTCTGTTAACGACAATCATATTCACTTCTTTTGAAAGCTAGTGACAAGAAGCTACTTTTTAAAATTAGTCACAATATCGCTACTTTCAGAGTTTGTAAAAAGATTCAACGTATGGTCGAAACGGAAGATATGATATTTCATATCATTGTCACAGATTTCTTAGCAGTATTTGACGATATGCATTTTACAATCAACACTTAAATACAAGGTGTTTCATATAGATGGACAAAATATTAAGAAAAGATTGTATACGCCTAAAAACAACATTCATTCAAGAAATACTTTGAAGTAATTAGGATATAATATAAAAAAGATTTAAATATTGATATTATAAAACTTTGTACATTTAATTATTGAATAACTATAGTGATTCACCTAATTAAAAAAAAATTATTTTTATAATATTTATTTTTATGAAAAATCAAAAAAAAATTTTGTTTAATGTTTTTCATTTAAGAAATCATTTTAAATTTTATTTGTTTCTACACTGATGTTAGGCATCTTCCAATAAATATTATGCATTTGCGTAATTTATAAAAATAAGTATAATATTTTCACAAGATGGCAGCACTAAAAAATTTTAAAGGAATATTTTTAGAGGTAGTTTTATTGTACTAGAGGGATCTTGTCAAAAACAATAAAGTTTGTATCTTAAGATTGAGACTCTTGCAACAATATTGACACATTGGCTTGAAATATTGCTCCATTATTGTGGTGTTTACATTTTGCCCTTATATAGAAAATATTTGCAGCCAATATGATGCCAATATTGGGGTTTCATTGGAAATATTGCAAGTAAAACGTCAATATTTGTTAAATATTGGAGTTTCATGGGAAATATTTCCATTGTAACGCCAACGTATATAAAATATTGGAAATTCATTGGAAATATTTCCAATGTAATGCCAATATATAATCAATATTGGCGTTTTATTAGCAATATTTCCAATAAGTGAAATATTGGCGCAATATTGGTTTGCTACTTGGGTTTGGTTCATTTTATGCAGTGTCATTTTTTAATCACTCAGATATAGCGTGTTTAATAAAAGTTGGATAAAACATTGAGAAGACATGGTGCATACCCAAATAAGCAATTTTCATTGAAGACTGCATAGCTGGAAATAAAACGTAAAGACGCAGGCGCTTTAGGAAACTTTGTTAAAAAAATATTCTTCATTCCTGTCTCGTGTTATCTGAATAAGAACATTACCAATTGCATGCAAAGAAGATCTGGGAAAGAACAAAAACATTCATTCAAAATTTTGACATAATTAATGCATAAAAGCCAATGATCCGTGTTGAAACTATCAATCGTGTTAGGGAAATATTCTAAGATATTACTCTTTATCGATTAGGAAAGTGTGAATTATATCTGCGAAACTCAAAATAAAAATATCTCAGAGGTTCAATGATTCTAGGGCGAGAAATTTAATATCTTTCTTTTTCCACTTAAACGTTCTTGTGAGTTTTCTCGTTGTATAAAATCATCGACTTTGCCACTGTCCAGTACGTTTGCGTTTCATTTCTG
Organism: Maratus speculifer; assembly: GCA_964019185.1. Taxonomy (NCBI): domain Eukaryota; kingdom Metazoa; phylum Arthropoda; class Arachnida; order Araneae; family Salticidae; genus Maratus; species Maratus speculifer. Next base: position 248,469,389 of record OZ025297.1, on the reverse strand, counting down.
ACCAGTCATTTTTTGGCTGGCCTAATCTGTTTGTTTTGATTGATCAGTTTTGATTAGTTTTGATAAGTCAGATCAATGATTGATCTCTTTGTTTGAATATTTACTATCGCCTGTTAATGTTTTGATCATCCTTTAAGAAACATCATGTATATTCACTTAAGAATAGTCATAAACATTACTGCATTGGAACATACAAATAAAATTTATACGTACCCACTAACATATTTTTTACTTAAAAGTATAATACATTCTACAAATGTTAATTGTGTTGAATTATATTGAGAATTAATTTCATTATTTTGTTTAATTCTGTAATATACAAAAAAAGTAAAAAATCAACTTTAAATGTTAAAAAAAGAATAACAAACATGTAAAAAAGCCCTTCTAAAATGATAAGAAAGACAATGCTAAAACATGAAGATCTTAAAATATGTAAATATACAAGTGTTAACAGAAAAGAAGTAATTATTTTGGTAATTTATAATTCGCTTTTATGAGTAAGTGTCAACCAGATAAACTTAGATTTCGTGAGATTCGTCGCTTAAGTTCTGTATCTGAGATTCGCATATCTTTAAGCAAAAGAAGTTAAAATTGCGTTACTTGAAGAATGGCACGCATCTCATTGCAGTAGCTTTAATATTATCATAATTTATTGCTATTAAGTACTATTTTTTAATCGCTAGTCTGCCTTTAACATATTTCAGTGCGTTTCAGTACAAAAATACAGTCGACTCTCGTTAATTTGAAATCGGATAAACTGAATCTTCGGTTAATTCGAACTAAACATGAAGTCCCAAAATTTTGAATGGCAGAATAAAGTTAAAAACTTTCATTTATTCGAACTTATTTTCTCTTGGCTTCGTTTAATTTTAACTGACGTGAATTCCGATATTTCATTCTGCGTTACATTCTAACAGACGTCAGATATTTGAAATGACTTTCTTTCTTTAATCTTTGCCAGAATTTTTCTGAACTGAATAAAAATTTTCTGAAATAATAATCAGTAATCTTATACACATAATCCCATGCATTTTATACCTGTTTTCGTAGTGCCCCTTCTGTCCATCAATTACACTTCTATCCTTTTTTCCATAGTGCTTGTTAATAATGTCTTAATTAGTTTGTGCATTTATATATTTTAATTTCATGTTGAACCATGTTCTAATGATAACAGCAGGAATAAATAAAAAAACACTATAACATTAATTCATTTTTAATGATATCCCTTTAAACATGTTTTTCTTTCATATATTCCATAATTCGAACTCTGGATAATTCGAACTTTTCTTGCGGTCCAGACGAGTTCAAATTAACGAGAGTCGACTGTACATGTAGCATGAACACAACTGTTTACATTATCTCGCTACATCCGTTATAACTAAAACGCTGAACTGAATCATCTTCCTTCACTTAAAGTGTTCAATAAATCTATTTTAGCACAAATAAGCTGAAAGTAAGGAAAAATTTTACTTTTAAAACAGAAAAAAAAATCTAGATTATTTTAATCAAGCATAAGCATTACTTATGTAGTATAATATTATATTGTAATTTTTTAACATTAATAACTATAAACACCCTGAAAAAAGTTACTTATTAAACTTCGTGTTTTCACAAGATCACTGAGTTTTCTAATAATTACTTGAAATAAAACAACAGAAACGAACTGCACAAATTTTACTCAATTTTATCTTTAAAATCGAAAAATATATTTTCTTTTTATCAAAAGTCCTATAAATTTTTATTACTTTCGTTTTGAAAAAAATGATGTTACTGCAGTATATGAATTTTATGTCTCTTTTTGTACGAAATAAGGTTTTACAGAAATGTCAGAATATGAAATTCTTCCAACCACGCAATATCCGAATTCAATTTCTGTCCTAAGGGTCAAATCAAATTTTAACATTTTCTTCTGCTCGGTGCTTACAATTTAATTCTTTTTCAAGGTAAATTTGATCTTGAAAATAAAGTGAACTGAATGCACCAGAGACAATATAAAATGTGATACATTATTTGGAAATAAAAGAAATATTGAGAACTCAATATTTTTTGGTACACTGTGTTCAGTATTTCTTCTGAAAATCATTCTAATAATTTAACTAAACAAGAATATATATGTATGTAATAATAAAAATGTTTCGCCCATACTCTTAAATAATTACTTCCAAATTCTTTTAACATTGAACTTTTTCCTTTCTTTTTATATTATTTTGATATATTATTTTCAATTCCATACTTTTAAGTCATGGTTTCTTTTTATGGAATTCTCTTTTTATTTCAATTAATTCTAAAAAAACCATTAATCTTTCAAAACAGTTCTTTTCTAAAAAGAAAATCCCATTACATAACTCATTGTATCTGTTCCTTAATATTTCATTATTTATTTCTCTCAAAACGTTCAAATTCCTATCATCCCTTGAGGTTAATTTTGCTTGAACAAGGAATTCCAGCAACACCCTATTCGAATGTCTGAGAAAACTAATTTTTGTTTCGGCGGGTTTAAGAAGATTAGTTTTCGGAATTTGATTGGCATATTAGAAGTTTGTCGTGAAATCGCCTTTCTCAAATGAAACTATATAAGACGGATTACATTGGCACTAAGGATAGAACGAACCTCATGTAGGGTCAGCAATCACAAATATGTGAATCAGATTTCGAGGGCTGTGAACCATGCTCTGAATAATGCTCTTTCTACCCCTAATGAATATTATCAATTTCTAACAAGGAAGGTCTTCATATTGGGCATACTCAGAATTTTGTGAAAAAAAAAATAAATTACTTATGAATGTAAAAAAATGGATCAGTCAAATTTAATGGGAGAATTACAGTGAAAAATCTAAAAAAAATAAAATATTTTCGAATATTTGGGTGAAAGGACGAGAACGTCACTCGAATAGGCGAGCAGCATATTTCCTTGACAAAGGCAAACGATTTTAATGTAACTAAAAATTCTTTTTCAATAGATTTTAAAATAAATGTAAATGGTATTTATGAATTTATATGCTTCGTAGATTATTTACACATCCATCATAACAAAATAATTTTTAGAGATTTAAAAAAATTTTTTTAAAGAAATACGATAAAAAATTATTCATTAATTTAAGTATTAAATCTTTTATTTTTTGTTTGTATAATTATTATTATTACTTCAACTATTTGGTATTCGTTAAAGACATTGCATTATTATCATTTTGATGATGGTGTACGTACATTTAGGTCATTTGTAGCAGAATATGAGAAGCTGTCTCCTTCTTATAATTGTCTATGATTGCAAAAATAAAGTATTGTAATTGCAACAAAATTCGATTCCCAGTTTCGCAAAAATTTTGCGCGAGAGTCATGTCCCAAATTAATTCAGCAAATATAACAAAAAAATTATATTTAGTTGCCATTGAAAAACGATTGACGATAATTACATCACAATAAATACACTAAATTTCATTTTTTTTTTTTTTTGTTCTCCGTTGGCATAAACAGATATTTATTGTGTTTAGATACAAATTGGCCAACAGCTCCTCCAACGCTATGTTAATTCCTGCTTCGTGATATAAATACCTTTAGTCCAAAAACCTTAATATTCTATTACAATTTAATACAACTAACGGTTTCATTTAAATTTAGTTTCTGGAGATTTGATTTATATACTATATAGTTTTATGATGGCTAGAAATTTCTTTTTTATATTTTTGAATTGTGCGCTTTTTTGTGTGTGTATGTGTGTGTACCGTAACTATGCTCATTAATGCATGCACATTCTTTGACTTTTATACATCTTTCCCAATTCAATATCATATAGTTTAAATCCCATTTGTTTTTTACCTGTCTTTCTGTAATTACTGTATACATTTTGTCCATAAATATCTTAAAACTTTATTTTCATAATATTATATGAAATACATATAAGTTATTTCAAAGACTTTTGAAGTATATGATTACTTACCTAATATTGACGAAACAATATTTTTTTTCCGGTGTTAAATTATTAAATTTCATTCTGTTAAAAGAAATATATATATTCTAAAAAGCTGTAGGGATTAAAAATTATATGTCTCATGAAATATAATATTTTAATTTAACAGGCACGTAATTTCTAATGTAAGTTATTCAAAATTTTAATGGCGATGCAGAAATTTCAAGCTTCAGAATTGAATAATATTTGACTACACACTTCCTTATCTTCAATATTATCTGTTCCATAAAATTAATTTAAAATGTAATTTAACCAACGTTTCGTATGCTTCTATGAAAGCTTGTGATATCATAACTTCATTAAGCTTTCCCGATATTATTATCTTGAAATTGTATCAATGAAATGATATGTAATTATTAGCTTTAGCAGTTTGTTTAACGTTTTAACGATAATTGCAGTTAAGCGATTTTGTGGAATAATCGTTTTGTATGATGAAATTAAATATTTATTTAATTTGTTTCTAAAAACGTATTTGCGTTAACAGTATTTAAGAAAATTTAACTTAAATAGAATAGTGTATTTTATGATATCCATTTATATAAATACTAATCAGTTTCACCATCGTCAATTTTCTATTTCTTTATTATTCTTTATTATTATTATTATTATTATTTCTCTATTATTTGTAATTATTTATATTTTAGGGGGAGAAGAGGGATATAGAGACTCGGATTGTTGAATAATAACTATTTTAAACGAATGATAACTAGTCTATGCACCATATATTTTATAGAATGCATATTTTAGTGCACTTAGCAAATGCATATCTTTTTTAATATTTACAAGTCTATAACGTCTTTATAATTTATTTAAAGCATTTTTGTCTATGAGTATAATGTAAGAAAAATCTTTGAACTGTCCCTGTAGATAAACTAAACATGCTAACATTTGAAATAGAGTTTGTGCTAGGGTAGATGTTAATAATATGAAACATTTCGGAACAACCTGGGTATATATACGAGAATTAGAGTGCAGCTAGACTTGACAGAGTACTAAGCGGACAATCCGATGGATGGCCAGAGAAACCGAAATCATAAACGCTTTTCAACTTTGTTTTAAATTTTTATAAAGAAAAAAAATGTAGGTCATTTTAATCGAGAATAAGCGTTACGTATTAGAACGTATTAAAATTGCTAAACATATAGTCTTATAACTAAGAACAATATTATTTTTTTATTCTTATGCTTTAATATCTCTATGTACTTGAAAAACTGTGAATTAAAAAAAACATCGAATTTTAATAAGATTACTGATTATTATTTTTTAAATATTGCATAAATAAAATAACGGAAACAAATCGCCAAACATTTAAGCAATTATATCTTAAATATCGAAAAATATTTTTTATTGAAAGTCTCATGTACTTTTATTACACTTCATTTTGAAAAACAGATTGTACGAAATAAGTTTTTCTAAGAATGTCAAAATATCGACATTCTTCTCACCACGCAATATCCGAATCCAATTTCTGTTCCCAGGGTCAAATCAAGTTCTAACATTTTTCTTCTATTCGCTGCTCTACACTGTAATCCGTTTTTAAGGTAAATTTGATATTGAAAATAAAGTGAAATCAAAGAATCAGAGAAAATATAAAATATGATGTATTTTTCCAAAGATAAAAAAATCAAGGGATCTCAGTAATTTAGAATTTATTTTGTTAGAATTCCTTTGTCGTGACTATCTATCATTTATAAAACAAAATGCAACTGGATTCCCTGTGAAAGTAAACCTCAACCTACCGCATTATAAATTCATGAAAATTTTACATTCTAGAACATTTTACGTAGATTTTTTAAACAAAATTAAAATACTTACATAATCATTTGATAAATCTTTTGAAGGAAATTAATTAAATTTGAATTTCCAGGGATTTTGTGCAGTACTTATAACCCCACTCAAATCTTTTATTTTAATTTTTTTTCTAAGTATCTTGCAGAATTATAAAATGTACAAGTATGGTGTTCTTACAATATAAATATACATTTCCGAATTGGAAAAAATCCATCCCTTCCCCCAGCACCAAGAAAGCTGAAAAGGTGCGAAGACATTCATATATTCAATGAAATATCTATATTCTTGTAAATTGTATAGATTAAAAACTATATTTAATATAGAGTATAATATTTTAATTCCACAAACATGTTATTTCTAATGTAAGTTAATCAAAATTCTCTGTTTTAGAAATGAATAACATTTGACTACACACTTCCTTATCTTAAATGTCATCTGTTCCATAAAATTAATTTAAAATATAATTTGAAAAACGCTTCCAATAGTGCTGTGAAAGCTTGTGATATGATAACTTCGTTAAGATTTCTCTATATTATTATCATGGAGTTGTATCAATGAAATGATATGTGTTTATTAACTTGTGCATGCTTGTTTAATGTTTTAAAAATGATTGCATTTTGGTGATTTTGTGGAATAATCGTTTTGTATGGGGAAACTATATGTATTATTCTTCTATCTCTGAAAAAACATTTCCTTTAAGAGTATTTTGGCAAAATTTAATTTAAATTGAAGAGTGTGTTTAAATACACCTATTTTTAGTAAATACTAATCCGTTTCTCTTTCATATATTTTTTTAATTTAGCTAAACCTTTTTTAGAAGGGAGTGGATATTGATATTAGATTTATTAGCCTTTAAGAAAATCCTTTAAAAAAGTTACATTTGACAGCGCAGTTTGAAAAAGCATTTCCAGATATTATTATTCAAAGGCAGTAATATCATCGATTTCTTTTCTGTGTCCCTCTAAATGAATAAAAATTGCTATGAATGTCCTATTATAAAAATATTAAAATTAGGTGATTTATAGCAGTTTCAATACATTTGAAATAGAGTGATGTCGTTAAAATACTCTGCGAACGATTTTCCCACATATAGTGGCGGTCAAATCTGTAAACAAAATCTAATAAAAACGAAAACGCATTTTTTTTTATTCGAAGAATATTAAAATGTTAGTGACACATAAGCTATGAGTGAATAATTGAAAATTCGAATAAAACTCAAATAATATATACTAAAATTGCTTTTCCACATTGCTTCATTGCTTATCAACATTGCTTCAATCTTAGACTCCCAGTGAATTTCACTAAAAATGATTTGGGGTTTTAATTTGATTTTTAATATATTTTTTAATTAACATAACAGATTTTAAAAACATGTATTACGTATATCACCTAAATGAATTTGAGGACATTTTATTTGTGCTTTGCGGGAGTTTAAATATAATTTTCTTTTAATAAAACCTTTATCTTGGGCATCCAGAAATATTCTTTTATTAATTTAATTTAATTTAATTAATAATTTTATGCATTTAAATAAATATAATCATACTTTTATCGAAATGAAAAACTTGAACTGAACGCGAATAGTTGTTATAACTATTTAATAATAGACATAACCATAAACGGACAGAACCATAAATTGTAAAAATGACATAAACATTTTTTTTTACATATTTAACATATTTTAAATATTACATAAATTTCATTTAATTATCTTTCAAATCACAGATTTTTAAATTCATTTTGTTTCATTACGTTGGCTTTATCATACGTAATAAAGTTTTACTTTCACTTTCCGTCAATGAAAATTACTATAATCTTCGCTAAACAAATTTCCAGATGGCGTCACAAACTATATTAGCATTTACATTATGCATGTCTCAGATTCATGTATTCTGTATAGTTAATAATATATGATATTTAGTGCGAAATGGATGTCAAAAAAATTGGAGAGTAAATTGGTATTTCACTATAATTTAGAACGCTTGTAGGTAACTACCACGTTCAATTGAAAATACATTATTAATGTCAAATATAAGTTTTCACAATTCTGTAAATTTAACCTCTTAAGATCCCAGGGTTTATTTATGCACATTTTTAAAATTTCTGTTATAGATTAACATTAAAATATAGATTATTAAAATGAATGAACAGCGAAAAAAATTAAATTTATTTTTTGTACATGAAATTTGATGATACATAGGCACTCATAGAATTTTTTGGGATCTTAATAAATGGAATTTATAAATGGTATCTGAACGCACAGTAAAATTATTTTGGTTTTTCTTTTTTGTACATCTCGCACATTTCTGCTGCAAGCCATTTATAAATAACACGTAGTTCGCTAAAACAGCGTTATTATATAAATGCGCTATTTTGTTTAGTTTTCCTATCTATTAGGAGTAATCCACACCTATTTCTCCTTTTTAGCTCTATTTTTATACGTGGAATAATATAAAGATGGGTATCATATAGGATACACCAGGATTGCAGTGATGAATGTCAAATGTGTCTTTATGATGTAAAAATATTTTTTTTTTATTGCATAAAAATGTATGTTTAGAATACAAAGTGTTTTTGTTCCATCATCCACTATTGGCTTTTTCCCAGATGGTGTTATAATGTTATTTATGACAGCCAATATTTTTCACGAAGGATACAGGACCAAACTTTTTTGTCCAGGGATGCAAGTGCTGTGTCACAAATAACAGATTGCCACCACTTAATTTTTAGAGTATTTCTTGAGCTAGATAATGAATGAATATCTGAGATTTATTAAGACGAAGACTATCATAAAACATTAGTGGTGAAAATTAGCAAAAATTAGCAATAATCCGTGTTTTTATCTAAACCGATTAACAACCCTGTAAATTATTAGTTATATAGGTAAGTTAGTGTTTTATATATTACGAGTGGGCTCTACTGTATATGTGATATATTCGCCAACACCCGTCCAATACTCGCGGTCTCTAAAGCACGTCAATTTGAATTAATAATAATAACAATAAAGTATTAAAAAGCTAGAAATTCTGAAATATATTTGCATTTTGAAAACAAATTATAAAAACTCAAAGTTGTTTTTATTTATTAAAATACGAGATGGAACTCGACGAAATTCGACCTTTAGAAAAAATGTTTTAAAATGCCCTTATCAATCATTGATCGATTCGCTTACAATTCTACTGAAACACATCCATTGTTTTAAGCTAATTAAACATTTAAATAGTAAGAAGATTTTTTTTAGTATATTCGAGCAGTTTGTTGATGAAACAGAATTTTGATGATTTATACTATTCTTTTCACTAAATTTCTTTGCATGGATTCTTTGTTACATTACTATACTCTTTATTTCCAAAAAGAGGATTCTTTCCTTTTTATAAAGCAACGAATCCAAAGGAACCTTAAAATATAATGAAATATATTTCCTATTAAAATATGAATCAAAACACACTGCATGCATTTTTTTGGGGGGCTTTTACTTTTTAAGTTTGTTAAAATAAATTTGAAATATAATTCACGAATTGAAATTTAGAAATAATTTAAAATGTTGCTAAATTGGAAGTCAGGTTTAAAAAAAATATATCATTCTAAAATTAATTTTACTCCTAATTTTTTCATTTAACAATTGAAATTGTATAGCATTTAGATTTATAAATAATGTAAGAACAATAAAAGTGAAAGCGATAGCGTTGTTTCTTTTTATCATCGTTATTAATTTCTAAAAACTGTAATTTTGTTTTGGCTCCCATTCAAAAGCAGACTGCTATTTTTGTCAACGACAGAGAATTCTACAATGGAAATGGGAATTTGTCGATAACAAAAGAACAGAATTTACAATAAACCTATAAAAAACATTCCTATAGAACATAAGACATTACATCAAGTCTTTATTTGTCTGTAAAAACATTTTTATTGATTTTAATTTTCTTAAAATCCTTTACTTTCCCGAATTCTTTATTAAACTATTCGTTGGAGGCCACCGTTATACTTACCCATCATTTATATGCATATGAAAATAAAATATGTGAAAAGTATTTATACAATGTATTTCAATTCCAAAACTAAATTGAAATGTTGTTAATACATATAGTAATACTCTATTAATGAGTTGCTGATGCACCAATTTCACAATTTATATAAAATGCCAAACTACTCAAGAAGTACCAAACTACGTAAAAGAAACATCCTTATAGCTCCAAAAATAATAATCATATTAACTAACAGTTTGCTGCGTCGGATTAAGCATCTCATTTTCAATTAAAATATACCTCTGAATTGAAATTTGAATGAAATACAGGATCATGAAAAATCGAAGAATGTGGAAAACAGGATTACAAATATCTCGACAGCTAATAATCCGATCTACTTTGCTCTTTATGCAAAATTTGTGTTTTTTATTGTCTTTTATATGCATTCCTTAAAATAAAAAAATTCGAAAAAATTTATATACCTTTCATCAGAACGAATTTTTCGAGAATCCGGAAAAAATAGTTCCGGATAATCGAGGTTGCTGATATTCAATAGGATTCGTCCCCTTCTGACATACTAAGTACATACAAAATTTCTTATACTCGTATTATTACTCGTCTCTATCTCAATTTGTTCGTGAGATAGAGCGTTTACAGACAGACAGACGGACGGACGGCAATTTTTTTTCTAAAAATATGTTTTTCGAAATCTCCAATGTCTAAAACGTGTAAATCCGTGTAAAATTTTTTTCGATTTTCAAAATTATCGCAAGACTTACCCTATACTGCGTATGATGAGTAAGAAAAAATTAAGATATCGTACTGAAAATTTATTTTTTCTTAAGCCAGAGAGAACATATAATTGAGATGAAATAATCAATAGTCATCAATTACCATCCTTGAAATCCAGAAATGATCCAGTCAATAAGATACATTACGACATCTTGGCACCATAGTGAAAGAGCTGACAGCATAAAAACCTAAGGTATCGAACACAAAGGAAAAAAACTTCGTTTTGTGGAAGAGTAGCAATAAAGGAATCTAATGATCCATGTCTGCCGGAAATGAAATGGCGCATAAGTCATAAATTAACATCACTAATTATTTTATCGTATGTTTAACATTGTGTTATGAAATGATTGTAAGGAAAATACAATGATAAGCCTACGGCTAAACCACAAGTGGTACTAATTTCTGGCTTATGCATCACTTCAATTCCAGCAGATATGGATAATTAGATTCCACTATTATGACTCTTCCATAAAAAGAAAGGTTCATTTTCTTTTGTTCGATACCAAAGGTTTTCGTGAAGTGGGCTGTTGGATTACCATCAGGTCAATTTTTCTCTTTACATGTATCAAGGTAAAAATACATTTTAAACGAGGAATGTGGCCACTTTCAGCGGAAAAATACATTTCACACGTACTTAATATAAGTATTCTTATGCTTAACTAGCATGTATTAAAATAAAAACATACCTTAATCTATTTCAATGTAAATAAAAAAATGCCATTAAAATATAAAATGCATAAAGTTCATCTAAACCGAATGAGTAATAATTTTGCAACGTCAGTGTAAAGGAGAAATTTTAATCGCTTAAGAAAAGAAAGCATACGTGTATAAATAATTTTTACAGAAATTATAGTCGCAAATTAAAAATACGTTCAGAAATCCACGTGTGCGAATATTTTTCTTTATTTTTCTTTTCTATGCAACAATAGAAGTAATCTAAAAGCCACTGTTTTTAAGAAATTTCATAAGAATCTTTTAAAACTAAAACTAAAATATAAAAATGGAAGTAAATTAATAAATAGCTAGAATGGGCACATCTATGTATAAACAGCTTTCATTAAAAGAAATTTAATTTTCAAAATCAGTCCGGTAGAAAGCTCAGGGCTTATGACTTTAAAAAAAAACAGCTGGTCTTTTAAACACATACACTGTTAAAAATAAATCTGTGAATTCACTGTGAAACTACTGGCACAAAAGTAGCCGAACTTTTACCGTTCCGTTTGTAGTCCGTTTTGAGAAATAAAAGAAAGGGAAACTCCATATGAAGAATCTGTAACTTTCTGTTTCAAGGTTTGATTTTTAATAATAATAATTTAGTATAATTTTAAAAATTAATGATTCGATTAATCGTCAAAGGATTTGAGATTTAATTAATTTATTGAAAATTATCTTATTGAAAAAAATCTTAATTTGAGATTTACTTAATTTATTTATTTATTTGTATAATTTACCTCAAGCCTTCCTGAGGATCGAACTCGTGACTTTTGATAGCGGAAAAAATCCTTACTGTCTCAGCCAAAGCTGCTGATTCCGGCTTGTACAAAGTTTGTGTTTTATGAGTTAGTGGGAAAATTTGTCGTGCTTTTTAAAGATTTACTTTCAAATATATTCGATAAAATATTTGTAAACGGTTTATTCTATTTTATTTTAGACTGATGCATAATACTTACTACTTTTAAAAATGAATTTTAATTGTTTAATTAGTTTAAATTAAAAAAAAAATTACTGTTTAAAATCACTGTTTTTTTTTCTGTTGTTGTTGGATGAATGAATGAATGAAAAAAAATATTCACCATTTACAAAAATAATACTATATACATATTTTTTTTTTTAAATTGTCGTACACTATTTATTTATTTACTTTTTGGCTAATTTTGGAAAAGAGACTTTTTCTGTGAAATTCAGGAAAAAAATATTCGTGAATTTCAGATTCTTTTTAACAGTGTAGATTATCACTCTCTCTGTATGTCCAAAAATTAAAAGCGTAGGAAATTAGGAAAAACCCTGAACATTGTAAATAAGTATCACTAACTTTACAGATGTAAAGTTAGGGAAACTTGCATGCATACTAAAATTTTATCTATAGACTGTACAAAAAAGATGTAAATCTAATAAGCTAATCCTTGTAAAGCTACAGACATATGTAGCTTTAAAAAATGAATTTACAAAAATTACATTAATCCTAATAAAGTTTTACCTGTGACCCGAGCAGCAGTTGCACAAAACATTTTAGGCATTCCAGTTTTCAAAAAATACATTGCAACCTTATAAATTTTTTTGTTTTGTTTCAGAGTGCAAATCTATATTTGTTATATAAATTTCTGTTGACGACGTTACGTAGAAAATTTTATAAATCCATGTTTCCTATAAAAAATTTAGTAACTTCGTGCCATGTTAAGCAGGTAATTTTCGACTAAAACTATTCCTCCATGTGTTATTTCTAATTTTTAAAATCTAATTTCTAATGGTGAAGTTCTACCGGTAGTAAAAATAAGGTCAGGATTACTTGAATACTTGCATTTTCCTATTCTCTCGGTGTCAAGTTTTCTGACATACTACCTAAATATCTTGTTATTTATTCTTTGCGGAAGAATTATAATACATTAGTAAACAAGTCTTTCTCGATAGTTACTTTGTAACGTTATATGCATGCTGAGTGTCATTTATAACGTTTGGTTGATCGTGGTGGGAGTTAAATGCAGACATACTCAGTACTTAAGATAAACCAACAAAGTTTATTAAAATGATGAGTGCTGAAGGGAAGTGGAGCAAGTCTTAATTTTACACAACTGAGAATACTATGAAAAAGCTAAACGCATACTCACAGGCTCCGGACGAGCTCAATCGTGGCACCTTCTAACGCTTCTCACTATCTCTTGGCTGAGCTACTAGATAAAGCTTAATTAGACAGCCCGTGGCTGTGTGTAGTTCTTTATTCACAAATAATCAAAATGAAACTACTATGAAGTTTCTTACCCCGGCCAACTCTCAAGTCAACTATCGAAACTCCTTTACACTTCACTGGAGGCCCGCTGCTACTTTCAATCGGCTAGCACTTCGCTGAACAATATCTCACTTCGCTATCTAACGCCACAGATACTCACACACTGGCTAACGCCACAGATGCTCTCTCGCTGGCTAATGCCAGAGACGCTCTCTCGCTGGCTAATGCCAGAGACCCTCACTACACACTCACACCCAAGCTTTTATATGCTGCAAACTGAGATACTTCACATTAACATATTACTAATAACCGCGAGCTAACTGCTGAATCCGAAAGAGCACACACACTCTAGAAAGTTAAAGTAAAAGAGAGGATAGATGTCGCTTTTACGCTTACACATGTTAAATTATTGACGTCACGATCTCAGAAAACTAGAGTGCCTTTATGACAAAGGTCACTCCCTCACAACTTTTATAGATATTCATTTAGCCCCACAAGATTTCTCCGACCGCTGATTGTAAATATATACTTTGGAAGTTTAATCAAGAGTCTATTTGAACAGCTTTTTAGGGAAATTGCCTAATAGTCAAATATTATATATCTATAGGATCTAAAGAAAGGCTACGACGGTTATAAGAAATATTTATTAAAAATAGTTCGAAAATACGAAATGGAATCAAGAGGCTAATTGCCGATAAATTTTCCAAATAATCAATGAATCTTATTTAGGCATTTATCTGGACGCAGGAACAACTTGTTTAAGCTGTATTTTTAGAAATATCGTCCCTGTCGATTGAACCTTTTCACGACAGCTGTTTTGACATCACTGTTCGAAATTAACCTAGTTCCTGATACATGTTGTATTCAATTTATATATGAAACAGTCCTTCGGTTCCAAATCTGAGCTGTATGGAGATGACTTCGAACTTTCACTTGAAATAATGTAGAAATGTTTCACCTTGAAGAGCAACACAAAGGTTATAGTGTTATGCAAGAGAGAACTACCATTATTTATCTTGCCAAGATGAGGGAGGCTTGCATCCAATGGTTTCACATAATTTTGTCAAATTGGCACAATAAATATAACTTTTCTAAAAGTAAAGCCTCTTTACTGGATCTGTTAGTGTTTGAAATTACACGAAAGTATTGTAAAGCATTGTAAAATAATTGGCGTCATTTATGCCTTTCTGGAAAAAACTTCTTTTCTTTATTACTTTTTTCAATTAATTAATATAATAATTTGTAACGCTTTAAAAGTAATGAACTTTCAAAAATGTAATTATATTTCCATCACATTCAACAAATTACATTAACGTATCTATAGAAATAAAGAAAATAATTTTAAGTAATTTCATTGCATAAAATTTTTCAGCTTTTGTATATAATCGAATTTGTATTCGAGAGTGGTTTACTTAATTAAAACACATAATGATTTTGGCGGAATCTTAGGCATTATCTCTCATTGATAAGTTAATTAGTCTGTATTGCAAAGCAGTTGAATTTATGAAGTTACGTGCAGAATTACGTGCAGAATTTTTAAATTAATATAAAAGGGCAACTAATTAACTGCATTGTCTCCATTGTATTATGAAACAGAAGACATGTCTTATTTTATACAATTACAAATTTTCTAAAGATGAGAATGATGCATCTGCATAAAATGCCAGAAGCAAGCAGTCTTGAATAAGTAAGCAAAATTTTAGACATTCTATTGTATATAATAAAGTTTTGTCTGAGGTATTTCTACATATATTTATTACACACTCATTATTTTATAACGTTAAGCGTATTTTATAAGTATTTGCTATAGTTAACATCATAGATTTAATACAGAAAGAAAATAAAAGCATTAATTCAACAAAGCATTTGATACTTAAATGACAATTACGCGATAATTAACATTGTATATAATAAGACATCATTTTATGACATAATTAAATTTTTAAATAGGAAATTTTCTACCACATATTCACCCGATTCTTTAGATAAATAATCCATAAATAATCAAATTAAAACTAATGAAAAAATGGGCACCAAATCAAACTCTGGAAAATCTATGCCACTCTTACTAAAACGAAAAAAAAAAACATGATTACAAAAATAAATAACATATTGTGATTAAAGTTTAGATCTATTTGCCATCTATAGATGAAAGAAGTTTTAATATATTCAACGCTTTTTAATAATAGGAATTTAGAGGATCGTCTAGTTCAAGTCTAAAAAATTCCATTTGAGGAAAGATTTAATATTATTTTTGTTCTTTTTATACACTATATGGCCAGTGATGACCGGTCACTAGCGATTTTAGACGTTTTGTTGAATATTTAAAAATAAATAAATGAAGAATTATGAAACGCCAGGTGTGTATGTAAATTAGTATAGGTCAGACATTATGTGTTATGTGGTATACGTCATACGTTATATATCATAGATCATACGTTATATGCCATCTGTTTCAAAATAGTACAAAATATTGCATGTGCTACTGTATATGATACAGAGCCTCATCTTTTCGCTTCGTTTTCGGAACAACGAATTTAGAATTTATTTTATAGACGATAATTTTATGCTATTTTTTTAGATTTTCATAAAGGTTGTTCTATATATTTAGCTAATACATTATTCACATTATACTTTTATTGGATTCGCGGATGCGCTGTGAAACATTATTTCGTACACCAGTTTATTTTTTCCTCTAAATTGTAAGGTATTTTTAATCCTGATTAAACGAATTTATGTAAAATGTTGCTTGTCATAGTTTCAGAAAATAATATTCTTTTTAATAATAAAAAAACAGTAAATTATAAGCAAAATACATGGAGTAATTTGGGCCTGCATTAAAAAATCTTAATTGAGGCATGCAGAAGTCATTCCGATTAATCGTATCAAAACGATTGCTCGTTGTAGACATTTAAAGTTATTTATTAATGAAAACACTACTATATTTTCACAATATTTTCACTATTTGAAATTACCTTAAATAATTTCATTACCTGAATTTCTTTAAAAATGGAGTTAGCCGGATTGACTTCTGAACGCCTCAATTTCTCTAAGAGTATACAGTACATCCTCATAAAAATGAACAGAGTTCATTACAATAAGTCTCTTAATCATTTCGCTGAGTTTGAAAAGTTTTGCTACAATAGCTTTTACAAGGCTTTTCGAAGCATATATGTTTTTTTTTTCAATTTGATGACAGTCTTTTATGGATTTTCATTGAAAAAAAGATCTCTGTGAGAATATATTCCGTATAGTATTTTCTCAACACTCATGAAGTTTTAGGATAATTCCTTATGTACTTTGCTTTAAATATTTATCAAAACGTCTGAAATCGAAACTAACCGGTATCATTAATCATATAGTGTATTTACTCATAAATTGCCAGAATTTTTTTGATGCGTTTCATTTTTATTTCAGTATCTATCTATCTATCTATCTATCTATCTCTCTATATATATACAGGGTGTCTATAAAAGAACTCCGGGGTTTTGAGGCAAAACATTTTAATGAAATAAAAAACATACATACACGTTTTATACATGACTGAAAAGCTTACATTTTCAAGTTTTTTTTTAACACTTAGTAAAGTTCTATATGGCCCCGTTAGTGGCACGGCAGACATCTAAACGGTAGTCTACCTCTTCCCATGTCCTGGCGAGCATGTCTGGAGGGACGGTTGCCACACAGTTGACTATTCGTTCCCTGTTGATCTTGGTAACCCCAACTCCAGGCTACGTCTTGTCAACAATTTCTTAGGGCGTCGAAGGCATGAAGCTCGGATTCCGTCCACTTTCTCTTGAGACACACTCGGCCTACCCGGCGACTTTTGCTTCAAAACACTTCCTGTTTCCTTAAATGCACTGAACCATTGACGAATGGTTTTGTCAGAAGGCGAGTTAACACCATAGTTACGTCGAAAGTTTCTTTGTACGGTAACTATGAGCCAAATAATACATTGAGCCTTTTGTTGCGGAGTAGCCATCATTTCAAGGTCAACACCCTGCAGCGCCGCCAACAGTTGATGCAAACATTCCCAATTAGTATGAGTAAAACTTTTTGAGCTACTCTTTTCAGAGAAATCGACTAAATTTTGCTATCTTTCATAGGTAGTGAGATATGAATTTTTAAAACCCCGGAGTTCTTTTATAGACACCCTATATATTAACGTAGTAAACATGGTAAATTAACTTAAAATGACATTAAAACCTATGTGACTTTATCATTCTACAACATTTTAGAAAAGTCTGTTATAAAAAGAACGTACAATCACGCATCAAGCATAGATTACGAAACATTTTCGTATACATTCAGAGATCTTCAACAGTATTTAACAGTATAATAAGATATAAATGATGTCTGAATTAATATTTTGCAAAATGTGTAGCACATTTGAAAGCACAAATTTATCAATTACAATAAGCAGTCGGAAAAATATTTAATTTTAGTGCAATCATGCATATGATCTATAGCTTTGCCATATATTATAAATTATATAAAACTATTTAAATATCTCCTAAAACTACAATATGAAATTCTAAGTGTAGTATAGTTTATTTTAAACTTGCATAAAAGCTCTAATTATTTACCTATTTTACATTTTTAATTCTTTAAAAAATCGCATTTTTTCGTTCACAAATTACATTTTGCGAATGCCCAATAAGAGATTTGGTGGGTGCTCGACGCCCTACTACTGCGAAAGATTAAACTAATTATTAAAAATTAATTTCGAAAAAGAGTCTCGGTAATTAGCCGTGATATTAACCATCTCAACCCTAATATCTTCTGCACGAGACACGAAAAAATAGACTAAATGTTTCTTAATTCTTAAAAATACTCCTACATAATTTTAATAAATACATGGGTATCATAAGAATTGATATACCGACTCATACATCTTTCAAGATGTTGTAAAGCAATTTTAAACCGTTTAAGTCTAATTTTAAGTTAATTTTAAGTCTACACATTTATTTGTTTATTACAATGAATTGTAATATGTAATTTTCTTTTTTAGGGGTTCGTTTATCTGACGAAACCCCATTTGTGTATGTCCTCTGTGTGTCTATCACATAGTCTGTACAAAACAACTATAAAAGCCAGAGAGTTCAAATTTCATGTACTTACAGCTGAACATCTCTTGTCACACAACAGTCGTAAAATTTTGAAAAAGTCTACTATTTTCATTAATATATTTTTTTAATATCATCAGTTCATTTTTGTTATTGTTTTATCTCTTTTAATTGTTGCCAAAAGTTTAAATATATATACTACACTGTAAAAAAAGGGTCGATCTACTAAAAAAATTTAGTAATCCTTGTAATTACTAAAAAATTTTTAGTAATCTTACTCGGTTACAAGGAATCTGCAAGAATTACTAGAAAAAAGCTAGCAACCAATAGAGTTAATAGTTTTACATTTTTAATAGCTATTATTAAAACTCATTTGGTGTGGCCGTGATAGCATAGTGGTCATAGCATTGAACTCCAGGCTGAAAGTAACTGGATTCGATTCTGGCCGCCGCCAAATATACACCGAGTGTAAATAAAGGGATTATTAAAATCCTGTCGTAGCAGTTACCGTGGGTAATGATCTCTGAACTTTCCCTCCCTTATAGAAACATGTCAAAATAGAGTAGGTAGGAATGTTTAGTGCTGCCATCTATTGCGGCTTTACCGAAAATCTTCCGTTTTAGTTTGGTACTGCCATCTATTGTGGCTTTACCGAAAATCTTCCGTTTTAGAAGTCTGTCTTTTTAACTACTGGATGCAACTCGAAGGAAGCTCCTGCCCTTCGGGCAAACGTAATGGTTACTAAAAATAATTTTGGAACTATTACTAAAATTTGCTTGGTGGCTCATACTAAAAAGTTTTAAGTTAGTTATACAAAAAATACTTTTGTTCAGTTTACAAAAGAAATATTTGTTTCGCAAAAAAAAAGTTTGTAATGGTTACTAAAAAATTCTGTGGAATACAAATTTACTAAGAAATGTTTAGCAACCTCTTGAATTTTTTTTACAGTGTACCTCTGACAATAAAGTCCGGTCAAGAAATTCAGAACGACCGATCTGGCAACACTGAGGAAACAAAACGCTGCATATGCATAGAGACAAGTGTAGACTATCTTCCCCCAGCGTTGTTTAGTTGAGAATCGTTTATGTTATGTGTAAGACTTGCTTTACTAAGAGCTTGTTCAGTGTGTTGGTTTTTAACTGAGAACAGGAAAATGAATGAATAAAAGATCAGTTTATATTTTGGTTTTCAACTTTGAAAGACATCAAAAGAAATTCATGAGGGATGGTGCAAATTAAACACCTACCATACTCGACTGATTTCAATCCACCAGACTTCTTCCTATTTTCACAACTCAAACTCTCTTCGAAAGAGATTTGACCATTCTGCTGACATCCAACGAAACATGTCGAAGCTTTTGAACTTCATCCCAAAAGAAGTCTTCTTGCAAATTTCCCAGGACATGTATAACAGATCTCAGCGGTGCATAGTTATAGGAAATATCTATTTTGAAGGATGGTATGGTAACTTTCGTTAATATTTCATCTACATTAATGCTCCAGGACTATTCATCGTACTTTATTGTCAGAGGTAGTATAAATGATTTCCTTTTTATCCTTTATGACGGAGTGCTTTAGTTGCCACAATTACGAAATTGGTATTAAAAACTGGAAGAAAAAATCTCAAAAATAAATTGAGATTTGTTAAAAAAAAAAGTATTTAAAAGTACATTTTTTCCTATAAGATGGTGTTAAAATTGAAAATGTACGGTATATAGTAGAAGTTTAAAAAATTGCAGTAGCGTAAATTTCAAAGTTGAAATTTCATTTCTACCAGTTGCTGCCCGCGAGTTCAAATAAAATTATGTATGCAACAAAAATTAATAGATTAAATAAATCGTGCCAAAAAAGTGCTTATTTGTTTTTATTTCATCATATTACATCATATTTATTTATTTATTTATTTATTTTTGACACGCGAAGTGAAATATATATATTTTTTTAATTTATTAAATTCTTATTCATTTAAATCGCTTGCTGCTTTTGATGACCATTTTTATCTCCCTTAAATTTATGCTAAACTTTGCAATATTTTAGTTTTATTCATAATTTTATTTACTTGCGCATCTTCACTAAATATGCAAATTCAGATAGAGAAAAAAATAAATCTACTCAATCAAGGCTGCATTTACGGGAAGAATGCAATATGCTATTCTAATTGCTACTATTGGTGAAAAAAATCTCAAAAAGGTGCCAAACAATTGTTTTTAGTTTGTTAATTTAATGGTTAAATCTTTCGAAGGAGATATGAAACAAAACCCTCTGTGTGATCTGCGATTAAACTTCTCTACTTGTTTGTAAATTTATTTCTTTTTTTAATATAAGTTTCTTTAAGCATTTGATATCCTATCGAAAAAAATTTGTCGAAAACGTAATGATTTGCTTAAAAATGAATTTTTGTTCTCCAATCATCTACTTAACATCAATAATAAGTATATTTATTAGCATTTTAAAATTTCAGACAGTTACTCTTTTATGGAAATAATTTAACTATTTACATGTATATTTATTAGGGTCAGGTGCGGTAATTATAACCACGGGGTAACTCTGACCACCGCCATAATGGAGAACATTGTGCATGTAGAAATCTCTTTCATGCTTAAATATTAACCTTATAATGTATTTTTCATCTTAGATATTCTTTACCACTAGTCTGAAACACTTGCGAGCTCCAAATAGCAATTTAAAACAAAGTCTACCAAAATTTTTAATAAGTGAATTTGTCAGTTTGGTGTTCTAATGGTCATAATTGCCCCCAAACAAATGTGATAGGCAAGTATAAAGAAGAAACATAGTGTTCTCAATTTCATCAGAAGTGGTCTTAATTACCCCAAACTTTTGTGATCGTGAATTTTTGATTGGGTAATTATAACCATCCTTTTAACGTAACTCCCTGACCGCCGGGCAAAATGGCAAAATTGTAATGTTTTTTTCTCTGCAATTTATTTTAAATGCTAATAAAAGGGGGATTCTCTATCATGGTATAATTTTTTGCTTCGTATATGCTTATAAGCCTTGAAAACATCAATCATAATTAATTTCTTAAAACTGGATTATATTTGTAGAATTATATTAATTTAAATAAAGCTTCAACTGCAGTGGAACCTGTAGCCTAGTAAACGGATATAACCGGTCGAGGCAGCAGGAAGGTTAATAAAAATTCAGGAGATATTCTTAAAAGGTCAAAGTTACTTCCTACGTACTATAAATAACACTTTTTCCAACAGAAAAAAGTTATAAAAAACAATGTTAAAAATGTAAAAAACTGTCATCATTATCCCTCCACATTCTATACAAATCAAGAAATTTCTACATAAACATCGAATTATTTTTTCAGCATTTTTTTTTATTTCGACATTTGTCATTTAAATATAAAATATATATATATATATACAATTTATGAGTAGCAAATATGTTTTTAAACATGTCAAAAATAAAACCTGAAGCTTTATTAATAACTTTATCATGTTATACTACTAAGTGTGAAGGAAAACTTCTGAAATGCCACAAATGTTATTTTACACATATTTTGTTTCTTTTTTGTAGCGATTTTCTCTCTGAAAATTTACAGAACACTTCTAATTTCAGAAAGTAAAATTTAACACATTTATTTGGGAAATTAGTTAAAATAAATGAAAAAAAAAGACATTGATTCAATATTTAGCGAAACACAATTTTAGATAACTAATTCTTTGAAATGAAACGTAGTAACTTTAGAGCAATGATCATTAATTATACACGGTGTGTGCATGACAAGAGAAATTAATTATACTTTGTAAAAGATTTTATCAGTTGAATATAAATTATGTTTAATTATATCCAATTTTCCTTCCAGATATACTGATGAATTAATTTTAAACGCGACGTTTAAAGAACCATTTATAACTACACATAATTACTTTCAAAACAATTCTAATAAACTATACTTTATTTTTTTAATGTACGGGAAAAATATTTTGCATTATAGAAGAATGAGTTGGATGTCAAATAAGATTAAGACCTTCAAAAAATGTCGTAAATTATTTTTTTAGAAAAATACCCTTAATTTGAATAATAAAAAAATCACAAATGCATTCATAATAATCCTACACTATTAAAAACATCTGTAAAGTTACTAGAGTTTTTCTATGTAAATGTGGTTCTTTGGAGATTTTATGTAATGACAACAGAAATTTATGGAGCAATTATGCATTTGCACTGTAAATTGAAAAATCGTTAATTTTACTAAGATTTTTTATTAGGAAATTAGAATCTATGTAACTTTTAATGTAACTACAACCCGGATTACATATAAAATTTTAGTAACATTACTGAACTAATTGTTGTACATTCTTTTGTAAAGCGTTCGATATTCATTTTGATTTCGGTAGCTTTATAAAAACTAGTTTTGACGATGCATATATTTTTTTTGTACAGTGTACAAACAAAATTCTAGTAAGCATAGCGATTTCTTTAACTTTATACCTGAAGGATTGCAGAATATTTTTCTTCTGTTTTTTTACAGTGTAGGTGATTTTGAATTAACAGCAAAAATTATTATTCAGAATCTAAACGCATCAAGAATATTGCAATCCATTTTAAGCAAAAAATAAAGAATAAGCATGGGAATAGTTTACAATAAAATATTTTACTATCGTAAAAAATATTTCTTATTGAGAGTTAGCGAAGTTGAGCTATCAAAGCGCTTCCGTGATAATTTCTAAATAATTAAGTAGCAAAAGACGCAGGTAAAATAATTTTAGAAACATCTGACAGATACACGCATACATGTAGTCATTAAATTAGAGATTTGAAATCCAAACTAGAATTTTATATATTCAACAAGGCTGTGTAGAGAACTAACACCAAAGATTTTTCGCATGATGCGGTCTATTTTGACTTTTTATTTTCAGGCTAAAGACAATTGTAATTATGGACAAGTCGCCTCCCCCAATTTGAATACTCGAAATAACAATCACATGTGAATTGAACATATAAAAAATTCCCTGCACATGCGCAGAAACAAACATACCTTCGTAAAAACTGTCATGCAGGATTAAAGAAGGGTTTTTCAAAGCCACTCATAGGAGGTTTCCCAGTTTTTAGATCGGTTTTTGACAAGACTGCTGTGTTGGGATTCTCTTAACATGTGAATCAAGCATACGTATAAAACTACTTTCGAATGCTACTGGTGAAAAGTTATAGGCTGAAGTACAAAGGTCATCAAGAAATAAATTACATTTCCTACCGCATAAAACATTTCTTATCATTTGGCTTATACGTGGTAATTATAACTGTAGTTGAATTTGGGAAGACAACAATTTTTGCCCCCGACCCATCTTCCGATTTGTCTTGATTATCTTACAGTTAAGGATTTCAGTCTTACTGTACGTTTCTCACTTCCATAATCTTTTAGGCTTTCTGACAAAACTGTTTACTTTTTTCGTACATTTCTTGCAGTATTAGAACCAGACATTCCAGCTTGATTTAATGTTAATATTTTTATTTTCTCATCATCCGATATTTTTTTTTGTCTTGGTATTATACTACACACAAAACTATAACATAAAATATACGAAATGAATTAATTTAACGCATTTACATTTATTTAAACTTTTCTGTAGACCTTCTTTTTTAAGTCTCGCATTGTGACAAATGAGGCTAGAACCATCGGCTTTATAAGTTTTTTGGAGTCGCCTTTCATTGCTAGCAAGAAATTTGTATAATTTATGGTCATCCTTCCATTTTCTAACAAATTTGAAGTATATTATTGAGAAGTTGAACGTGCAAATGAAAACGGAATTCGCTTTATCAAGAAGCCATTACTTTTTGAATTTTGGAAATATATCTATCGGATTTATAATTTTTACAGCACTGTATGTGAATATTACGCTATGAATAGTTTTATTGTACATAGCTTTTGCAAATACTTTTGTAAACAAGATAATAGTATCCATTGTAATTATTTTAAATAATAAATATATCAATCTATATTTTGTTTCTACACAAATACACACACACATATATATATTCAAATAGTAACCAGTATCATTATTTTTTAATTCCCAGTCATCGTTGTAAAATGATCACTACCAGTAATAAGATTTTTCATTCATGCTATTTTATTTTAGGAGAGGGACGAAGCCGCTGTATTTTAATATAATATGCAGATGAAAGTAGATAAAACAAACACGTTAGCATCATTTTGAATTTTTTCATTTTTTAAAGGATACGTATTTATATAAATACACACACACACATATATAGATAGATAGATATGTACATGTATGTTGTATGCATACATTTTTAAGACAATACAACAAACATAAAAGTACAAGCAATAATGTTTTTTTTTCTTCTGTTCTCATAAGTGCATTCAGTTTTTAAAATCTTATTTGACATATCAATTTTTATTTGTATATAATATATCAATATTTTATAATGTAACAAGTATGTGAAATATTTTTATAAACAGTTTATGACGTTTTTAAAAAAATCTGTATACTAATAATTTTAATGCAACATAATCTATGCACTTATAATTTAAACTATGTATAATTTTTTTAAATGAAAATAATTCAACCCCTACATAATATTTTCTTACATTATTTATATTTACTTTTTTATCACTTTTCCTGTTATATGATAAATATTGTATTTATGTAAAATACATTTATGTAATATTTTAAAAGTTTATACGATATTAGTAAAATGCAAAATCTTTTATGGAATTTCTTATGTTATTACACCTCTCTACAAACTTCTCTTATAACTTTCACGTTTCGTTAAACAAAGTAAAGTGTTTTTTTATTTTTCTTTTTTTACATCTGTAAATAAATTTGAATTACGAGTCAGAATGTTCGTGTAAATTTTGGAAGCGGATTTTGCGAATACGGACAAGTAAATATCCGTGCAATAAATATTTTTTTCTTAATATGTTTCAGAACAAATACGGAAATATGCTTGAATAAACTGCAGTGATGTGCTTTTAATGTCGACAAATACTTTATTTTTATTTTTTGGAGATAACTCGTGATATTTATCTCAAAGTTTTATTTTACATAATATTCTGTTCACATTTCAGATGAAATGATTGTGTACTGTCATATTGTTTACAGTTAGGATATTTTTTTAATAGTACATATGCACTCTCAAAAATTTTCACATGATGTTGTTTAACATATACATATGAGAGGAAAAGGACATTTTGTAATAAAATTGTAGACCCTATATATTTAAAAACTTTAACAATTTAAATTAAATTTCGAGAATACTTTCCACCTTATTATTCTTCTGTCTTATGAAGCCAAATGAAAGCAGAACACTGGAATAAAACACATTTCTCGCCAAAGTTTTCAATATTGTTCTAACATATGAATTGTTAAATCAACACTCAGATGTCTTCTCAATTTTTTAAATTATTTATTTAATTTTCATGTGATCATAGTGAAAGTTTTTTAGGTAATCATAGGCGTGCTCTTATATACCCTAATATAAAACTTTACGCTCAGGTTTCAAATGATTCGAATTCCTTTCCTATTTTGTCTAACTGCAAACTTTGTAAGGATATCGAGAAAATAATATTTACTTATATTTAAATAATTTTGTAATTATCTATAACAAGTAAATATTTTTCAATTTTATATATAATGTGCATGTTTTCTTATAATTTGTATAGAATAGAAGTCGTAAGGTATAATAGGTAAAAAAAAAAATCACATTTATAGATATAACTTTCTCATTTCTTTAATGAAATGCTTTAATCTTTTGAAATAAATTATTCAGCAGTTTTGTTGAGATTTTACTCAAATATAGAGTAAACATTTTTTTAAATCTTTAACGCTGACATATGATAAAGAATATCCAAAATAAATATCGATTGACAAAAACATGTTTATATTTTGAAATAGTGCCCAAAAGCTTCACACGAAAACGTAACTTTCATCAAGAAAATACGATAATTTGTTTATTCTTTCATTTAGCAAATAAGAGATAGCCCATATGATATACACTAAGCTCTAGTTTCTTATCTAAGTAATCACTTACAGGAAAACAAATCTTGTAAACAGTTATGAAGTATGAAGTTTGATAGATGGCTAAAGTATTGTTTTTCGGTCGTTAGTCTTCGCAAAAAAAAAAAGAAATAAATGTCTGATACACTATTTTTTATGAATAATATTAAATACATACATATATGCAGAATTATATGCATATTTCCTCTATCATTTATGTGTCCACAGTTATTGATGATAATTTGTATTGGCCTATATTGGTTATATATGTATATATACTGTTGTGCGTTTGTATCTGTGTGAGTGTGTATTATACATATGCATCTCGCTAATTTGCTGTAACAAAGTCATAATCCAATAATTACAATTTTTTAGGAGATAAAAATTAAATTATATTTTTTTTTAATTATTAGAAACAATAATTATTAAACAAGTGGGTAACTGTGATCACAGCTCGCACAGAAGGTTTCATTTAATGGTTTCTTAAAAACAACTTATCCATTAATTAATAAATCCAAATTATTAATTTATAATTATTAAATACTTACATAGATGGTAGAAACAATAAATTTAATTTAAAATTTATTATTAAAGGAAATTTATTAATTTTAATAAAATTAAAAATGTTCAAATCAAATCATTTCAATAAAATCCAAATTTCTAAAATTTTTATCATCTGAAAAAATTAGCAGCAATATAAGTAAAAGAGTAATTCTATGAAAAAAAAAAAGAAAAAGAAAGAAAAATTGTTTAAAATTACATTTCAAATGCTGAATCATTAATAAATCGAACACATTTTTTAAATAGAAAGAAAATTTATATCCAAAACATATTTTGAATGTAAGAAGAACAGAATTCTAATATCGATCTTTAAATTAGTTAAAAATACGAAATTTCTAGTTTGTAATTTTTCTTCCCAATTTCTCTGACTTGAGCACACCATACTTTCAACTTCTCGTCGATTTTTCTTCTATTATCACAATGTAGCTTTATCATCTCCTAACCCTTAATAAGCTATTACAGCCCGGATTCCAGTTATTTTGTAGGACGTACTTTCTTCTCCATGCATTGTATCTTTTATGTATCAACCATTTCAATTATCTTCAGTAAATAAACACGAATCACACCAAACGACTAGAAAAAGATAATTATGTAGAGTGGAAAATGACGTCAACATTCGAATCACAATTGGCGAAAGAGGTTATTAAACTTTTACTCTCTTTCCCTTACTCTCTTTCATTGTTCTGCTATACAGTAAATAAAATCTTAAAGTTACTAAACTTTTTCTAGGAGACTGGGACTCATAGAACGTTTCATGTAACGGTATTTATGTAACCAATTCTGTCGCATCTATTTTTGCTGCTACCGTTGCATACAAAGTTCTGTTCTAGGGATCCCAGTTTCTGAGATAACGTTTAGTAAGTTTACAACTTTTTTTAAACAGTGTATGGTGTTTTGGAATATTATCTAACATCTACCTTTCGTCAGTCAGCACTTTCCTACGCATTTTAACCTGCCTGCCTTGCCCTCGTGCAACATTATTATTTTTTACTACGTCGGATAGTACGGAGCACCGGATGATTTCAAGCACACTACTCGGGAATTTATTGTATTAGGTATTTAAAATATTTCAATATAATTCTCCCAGCATAATATCAACAGCTTTATCACGATGGCATTTACATTGGATCTTAGAATGAAATTTATATCCAAAAAGTGATCTAAATGTGAGAAAATTCTAGAATTTCAATTCTGCAAAAATAAGAATTAGATGAATGCATTATATATACATATATATATAATTCTTTGCCGATTTGGCCTACAAGCAAAGGTAGATTTCGAAGTTAGGTCAAATTTCACAAACAAAATTCAAGATTAGAGATAAAAACGAGTTTTATCCCTAAGAATAAGCTCTAGAGACATTGTGAAAATTCTAATATACGAGCATACGCAAATGCATATATATGTGGAATAGACTTAAAATGGTGAAAACAAAATCAAGGAACTTCAAAATTTTAAAATATGCAAATATTAACATAGTTTGGCTTTTATCATGCTTCAATACGTTTCTACAAAGTCACATGCCTTTACATAATCACCTGCTTTTCATCCATTATATTTTCAATTTGACGTAATATTTGCTTAAAAAAATCCATTAAGCTATTTATTTATTTTAATGTGGAAATCTTGCTATAGAAAACTAATGGCGTATTATTCAACATTTCTTAAATTCATCAAACTATTTTTTTTTAATTTTTTTAGGAGCAAATCTTGAAATATTAAAGTAATTGCTATTCTAAGAATTTTATTCTGTTGTTTAATTGTTGTAAACTGCTATAACGAAACATTTTTTATTTTTTGCACCATTGATATTTAACAGCCGCTTTGATCAAAGCAATGCTAAGGCAATATTCAAATTTAAAACCCTCTAGATTTCCATCCGCATGGGCCGATTTTGCCCATTTGCAGTTCCCGCCGAGATATTAACAATCTCAATGTATTTGGCGAGTTTGAAGACGATTAATGCATAATTCCGATTTTTATCGTGCGGACAAAATTGGTACATAAATAAATACATGCGAACATATATATATATATAAACGTCTTCGATAAGGGCAATTTTGGGCTCCTGGACTCATATAATGAAAAGTTTTGAAGACATTTTTCAAAAGTCGCACTATAGTAACGACTGCAGTATGTAGTATTTCTTACGAAATCTACATAAAAGTTTACATGCGTAAGATATTCGAAATAGAAAGAAAACCACAATGCAGACTCTATGTTATGTTGGTAACCAGATTAATAAAGAAAACATAATTTCATCAGAATCATATCTATTAATTTTTTCAACTTTTTGAGACATTACTACATCTACATCTTTTCCAATTAGAACATTCGTTTAAATAATACTCCTTTTTTTTTCTTTTTTTTTCTTTTTTCTTTTTTTTTTTAAGAAGATTGCCATTAAACGTTTTTATTTTAAAAAACTGAAAGTCACATACGTTAGTGTATATTTAAATGACATCCAACGAATTAAATTTATGAACATCAAATTCATTTATGCAACTGCTAAAATAATTTTGTGATAAAAGAAACAAAGTAAAAAATTTTCATGCAGAAAATAGCGGGAATGAAAAGAAAAACATAATACAGGTTTTATTGTGTGTTAATACCCAGATTAATAAAGAAAATCTATTAACATATTCAACCACTTTAAAAATTGTTACTAATACAATTTCTTTTCTAATTAGAATAACTGCGTTGAATTATATAAGCGATTAAAGAACACTCCATTTTTTTAGCAAAATTGCCATTAATATAACTTTTTTCAGAAATTTTAAATTATACATGTTAGTTATTTAATCATCACATTTAAATGATATCCAACGAATCGTTTCTATGACATCAAATGCATTTATGGAACTGTTAAATAACGCCCTTGTTTGAAAAAACAAAACCCAAAATATAGACTATAAAACATGTCCTCAACTCTAGTAAACCAAAACGTGAATTAAGATAAAACATATTTAATAAATGATATTATTACGCCTAGCGATATTTTATTAATACTACGCAGATATTTACGATTTATATGTGAGCACCTGCTACATCGTATTATGGAATTCAAGTACGGTCGGATAAACAGCTTCATCACTATGACATTTGCACTGAGGCATTAGAGACAACATTACAGATATTTACGTTCCAGAAATTAAATTAATAATGATAATAGAATGACACAAATGCATTTACTTGAAATGAATTCAGGTTGAAAATCATTCAAATAGAAAAGAAGTACAAATTACTTTTGATATGAAATTGTTTTTATGACTTGTTCACTTGAAAACGTATATAGGATATAAATGCACCTGGAGATATTATTCAACTTTACACATGCACACACACATATATATATATATTTATGCATTTAATTATACGTATACACTTCGGTTATTCCCCCATATCTGGTCTCTTTTTTAAATGAACCTCTTGATCAACCTAAATGACGAATTCAATCTTGCATTTAAATCATTATGAACTTTCACCCAGAAAGTATTTTTGTATTTGCTCATTACGATGCGAACGATATTTAGCTGTTATATTATTTTAAGTGTTAAGCAAAATTCGAGCAATTCAGAAAAAAAAAACTGTTTTATGATAGGTCTGGTTGAGAGGGAAATATAACTGTTATGATCATCAGAAAATAAAACGTTCTCTAGTCACCACATTATTAAAATGAGAGACAATTACAATAATTGCAAAGAGTGATCACTGATTATCGGTTTATTCACTTTCGTTTGTTAGTTCTTTAAATCCAGGGATCTTATCTGGTTGCCATATATGGTTCTGATAGTTTAAATAATATCTCTCTTACGTAACATTATATTTTGTAATGTACACATTCTTTTGGCATATTTATTGCTGATTTCGATATTCGGAAAGGGGAGTCAACACGGTCAAAAAATTTAATAAATTATTTGCATCCAAACAAAAGTGTTTAATTTTTATATTTAAAATAAACGTTAATCGTATAAAAATAGTTAAAAAAACTGAAGTGTTTGAATAAAATTAAAGTAACGCCAGTTTCACAGCCGATTCTATCCATTGTATTTATTGCAATCATATTGCGGATAACTTCAAAAACAAAACCTTGATAGCTATGATAGAAAAATAAACATATTGCTTTCAAACAAACAAATTCTTCCCAACCTTTCATAATCGTGTACACAGCTATGTTTCATGTCAACTATAGAAAAAGTTTGCAACTATATCTTTAAAAATATACCAAAGTTAGATATAAAACACTGTGAATTATGTGTCATATTACGTTCCATTAAATAAAGTTAAACTGCCAGTGATTGAATAATAAATCTTTCACCAAAATACACTTTGAGAAGGATATATAAAATTGATTATGCAAAGCAAAAACCTAGTACTTATAATTTTTTTGCTGCACCAAAGATTTTTCTTTTCTTTTTTTATTTTATTTTTGTAATGAGCATAGTACCATTGAGAGGTAAATGACATTTTTATTTTCAAGATTAAATTATTCTTCAGTCTGTTGCTTAAGGGGGCTCAGGGGTTGATCGATACGGAAAAACATGAAAACAGAGCTCTCGTTTATAGTCCATCTAAAAAGAGAAGTATTCAATGTAATTAATTTAAACTTTCTGATATTTTAAAGGTATGTTTGTAGTCTTATAAAATATTAAAATGAAGTACAGGGTGGTCATAAAAAAACTTTGCCGATGTACGGAGCTCTAGCGGCTAGTCCGCTCAACCGATCGAAATGAAATTTCAGATATAGCTATTCAGAGGTATGAGCTGGAGATTCTGTGAGTGACAACAAAATGGCGCTCACGGTTACGGTTATAGTTAGAGAAACTCGAAAATTTCCAATGGCAACACCCATTTTTTTTATCGCAAAATGCTCAGCGCATGCGAAAACCTTAAAGAGCGTTGGAACCGTACGTGTATCGCAAGAAACGGACATGTTATGCACGCACAAAAAACCATTCTGGGAATCCTTCCCCCCCATAGAAAAAACTCGATTGGGGCGCAAGGAGGAAATTTGCATATGACACAGAGTGAGTACACTAATCTCTGATTACAATACAGATCGGAGAAACTAAAACTTTTATTTTGATTACACATTTTTCACATGGGTGCCGTCACCGAATCTCGAGCTCATACCTCTGAATAGCTATATCGGAAATTTCATTTCGATCGGTTGAGCGGAAGGGCTGCTAAAGCTCTGTATATCGGCAAAGTTTTTTATGACCACCCTGTACTTCAATCTAATGTAATAAGAAATACAGCAAAATGTATGTAACACAGTTTTCAAAAAAAAATTATGTGTTATATCACCAACAACAATATATGTTAACGTTGAATTGACATAAGAATCTAATTTTTGCTATAAAATGATCCGGAAACTTTACTCTATAGAATGAATTAACGATATAACTATCACTCAAAAACAACATTGTTAAAAAAACTCTCAAATTTAAAAATTTAAAACACTACTAAAAAATAAACTTTTTTTTCATTAAAAATACTCAAAGTATTAAACTATCTCAGCTATATTAATTCATTCTATAGATAATAATCTAATAAGCATGCAAAAAATATTAAGCCGTTCCATCAAATAGTTTTTTTTTTTTAAACCTTGGTGTTAGTCGTCAAAAATCAAGTTTTGACAAAACGCGACTTAAAATTGAAATTACATGGGTGCGGCTATGAAAGTGTTGATACATAAATGCTTATAACTCAGTTAAAAATACAAATATTTGTATGCGGTTTTTTGCATTGAGTTCAGAATCAATCGAATAATAAGACAAGATCATTAAAGAAAATTATATATATAAAAAAAACGATTTTTTGAAAAGTTTTCAACCCTGAGCCCCCTTAACCTTCCGTCTACCAGACAAAACACCCATTTATCTACGGCAACACCTAATTTTAATTCCAAACTTGCAAATGGCACCAGTAATATTTTAATATAATTTTGCTTTTACAATGAAAGCTTAAATTAAGGAATTCGTAATATCTAGACAAGTCCTTTATAAATTCCGGTGTCAATCGACAATTTCTCATTTTACCATTGACACCAGAAATATTGCTGTCGGGTCCAATGGACCCGTCTGGTAGACGGAAGGTTAAATAAACATACTACATAAACATAGTTATTTTCCCCTAAGGTCATTAAAGACAGCTAGATTCTTTTAATTTATTCTTTTTACAAATAAAATAAAAAGTATTTTCAGGTTTAAGACTTCTTCTATACGATTTTTTACTGTAAATATTTTCAA
This sequence comes from Maratus speculifer, assembly GCA_964019185.1. Taxonomy (NCBI): domain Eukaryota; kingdom Metazoa; phylum Arthropoda; class Arachnida; order Araneae; family Salticidae; genus Maratus; species Maratus speculifer. The sequence continues at coordinate 248,436,062 of OZ025297.1, read as the reverse complement.
TCCATCAATAAATCATATTTATTTAACATCTCGTAAATGATTACATGCTATTACTATACACCAATATCTGATATCTAGTACTATTACATCAAAATATCAACAAATAATATTCTTAACAAATAACTGACAGCTTTGTCTGCCTGGCACTCCATTAACACATCATTCTCAATAATACACAAATGCATATTTTAGAATTAAAAATAACACAGAATATAATATATTCATTCCATTTATTTCAAATGCGTTTATATTAAAAATAATGAGGAAAGAACTACAAACACAGTTTTATATATGGAATAAAAATTTCCATATATGGTTTCATATATACACAAAATTTTGAAATTCTTCTTCCCAAAAATTTTCGCTTAACTCGCTGTCATATAAAGCGTTTTTTATATCATTTAAGGTCACACCATTCAAATTTTCCTCAATTCTATTTTTCGCATAAAACCAAAATAAAATACTCAGATTACTTAAAGGTGTTTTTATTAATAAAACCTAGTACTTTCGAGCATGTCATGCTCATCATCAGGGTTAAAACAACAAAAGAATAAAAGTCGAAGGCTGAGTTCTTTTATAGGAAGTGGACTGATCCAAAGACAACGTAAAAAAGGGGGGAGAAGTCGGAATGTTCCAAATTCGATAGAAATTTCTATCGAATTATTATAGCCTTTAGGCTATTATTTATAGCCTTAAATATTCCTCTTCTATTTATCTATAATAAAGTAAAGTGATAATTTGTTCACAAAAAAGACATTTCATGCTATCTAGGGCTGAACCTGCCATTAATTTACGTCTAAATGTAAGTATATACATTACATTTTTAAGTTTGGCTTGATTTCTCTTATCAAAAAGCATATGTCTTTTGTTCGGGTACCTAACGTCTGGACATTCATTTTCCTATAACAACAGACATGTCAGTCCCCCCGACTGTTTTGTGTCTGGGGAAAACGCTCCGACCGTATAAAAAATGGGTGTATGCAGCAATATTAAAAAGCCAGTCTTGTCCTTTAACACGACTTTGATTCATTTAAGTTTAATTATAACAAAACTGATATTTGGACATCAGTCGTTTCTGCAAGTAGTGGTCTAAGATCTGCAGATATACTTAAATGTATAGAACTAAATACCCTGTCATGTTGTAAATTCTATTCACGCTTTTCTTTATATTTTGTAATATCATCAGGTGGTTTTTCTGAGACATCATAAAATCTCTAGAAAGTGGATTTTTATATCCACAAGCCCTGTTGCGTAGTTGTCTTTGACTAATGATTCAATTTTTTTTATAAAATATATAAACTTGATTAATTACTTATAGACACACACAGAGGCTATATATGTGTATATATATATAGTATTTTTCATTGAATTAAATTTTGCATTTACGATTAATCGGGTTATTTAGAAATCATTATAGGTTTAACCTGGTTTCTAATCAGAAATTAATCGTATTTAATGTGTCTATTTGCTATAACCCTTGCAAACGAGCCAAACATCACATTTCCAATGCTTCGTAATTGTTCCAATATTTCGAACCCCTCTTGATTTGTATTAGTTATTTATTTTATGGGTTATTATTCATTATTGCTATATAGTAGTACTGCATAATGTTTCTATATACATCTATATATATCTATCTAATATCTATCTATCTATCTATTTGTATATATATATATATATATGTGTGTGTGTGTGTATCTATATACATAAACAGCATCTTAAAAAATATATTGAAGAACGTGAAAAGTAACCAAATAAATTCTTTCTAATTACATTCAATTCCATATGATCAAATTCTGTGCTCTTAAATGTCAAATACATACTCTTCAAATTTCGAAGATAGAATCTGTAGATGTAAAACTTTCCTTCTAATCCAGTTCATTAGTAGGAAAAAAGTTCTTTGCGGTTACAAAATTGGAACAACAGTGGGTTTTTATTTGAAAAAAAGAATCTTGATTCATTAGTCTTTAAAAGCGTGAAATTTAAGGAATTGGTTAGAAGAAGGAACCTGCCATATAAAAAAGGAACCAACTCCTTCAACATGAACATGAAGTTTATTCGATACCCGGTATATTTACTGCTCCGGACAATAATCGATTAGAAAAGTTCGTCAAGGTTAACCGTTTCTCTGTTTTACCCTTACGTGGTACGGGCAATGTGATTTTGCCAATCATGATTTACCTGCACCAAGTACAGGCATTCATACAGCAATCATGATTTATTATGATCACTAGCAAAATTTTATTGCAGTTTTTGCTTTATTTAATCTGAACATTTCTCTGATTCAATTAGGCAAAACTTTCTGCTTTAAAAAAGACAGTGATGAAGGATAATAAAGTCTGTAAAACACATGAAAAAATAGACATTATTTGAAAGTTTTTTCAAAAATATTTATGAGTTAAATGGTTAAATTTAGGCCAGAGAATAGTAAGAAGCGTTGTGTAGTATTTCATTACCATCTTTTTAAAAGCTGGAGATACGTAGAACTTTTGATATTATCTTTTCAAAGCACAAAAACAGATATCACTACTGGGATGTCTAAAACGTAAAAGTTGTTAAATGTTTAAAAAGAAGACAGTTAAAATATACAATTCTTATTTAGTAATAATCTATTGCTTTGATGATGAAAAGTTTCACAATTCTAAAATGAAAGCAGAACAAACTCATATATCATAACCACCGAACAGAACGCTTCACTTTTTACGCAATATATACATTGAGTTAATCTGTTACGTTACATCACATTTTATTCGAAAATTTTGAATAAAGATAGGTGTTGGAAGTAATAGTAACAGGAGGAAAACTTCCCGTATTCACCCATAAGCGCAAACTTTGTACATCTTTAAGTATAATTTGATGCGGTGAATTTGTACAAAGTTTACTATCACCCATACCATGTGAATCTAGTTTATTTCCATTCGCTATCATTATGCTACCGAAATTTCCGGTTTTGAAGTTTATGAAATTTTCTTTTGCGAATGCTACATGTCTTGTGCAGCCGGGATCGAAAACGAATTTATTTACATTAAGTTCTTGTGCGCTATTAGCAGACATTAAATCGCACGCAGTATAATTTTGTTCGGGGAACTTATAAATGTTTTCTCCCGAATTTGTTAAGGTAGAAAAATTATTCGAACCTATTTCTGCGTCGACATTACCTTTAAAACAGAAGTTGGAAGCATCCCTTACATTACCTTGATTACCTTTGTAATTTTCCGAATTATTTCTGAAAGTGTTTGAGTTATTATAAATCGAATTTTGATTCTGATTATTTTTCTGGTTATTATTTTGCAATTTATTCTTTAAATGATAACATTTTTCGCGTAAATGGTTATCTCGTTTGCAAAACGTTCAAAATTTCTGTTTCTAGCATTTTTATTTACCTACTTAAATGCTGAGTCGCGTGAGCTCGAAATAGCTTCACGATTCTCAGATCTATTTATTGCTTTGTAAGCCGAATCTCGCGAATTTGAACTCGCGTCTCTGTTTTCGCATCTATGTTTATATTCATCAATCAATTTATTTTTTACGTAATTTAAAGTTAGATCCGTTTCGCTGCCTTCTAACGCGATAACCATAGAGTCAAAAGATCTAGGGAGCGAACAAAGCAGTAGGGCACATATATACGAGTCAGGGATCTTCTCGCCAATAGCAAAAAGTTTGTCTTTAATTGATAAAATGTTGTTTATGAGGGTGATCATGCCCCTCCCCCCCTAACCTAATTTTTGAGAGTATAATTTTCGCAAAAGCAAAAGTTTAGAAGAAAAGCTACATCTCAAGTGTACATTTTTTAAAGCTTCCCAAATATCTTTGGCATTTACTAGATGTTTGAAATGAATAATTTGCGAATCTTCTATGCATAGATTAATGATCGTTTTCGCTTTGATATTATTTTTGTTCCATTCAGCAGTGACAGGATCCGGTGGGGGATTTATAATTACTGAAAATACATTTTCTTTCTGCAGTAGATTTTCTATTTTAAAAGCCCAATCAGTATAATTTTGGTCGTTCAATTTTTCAATAAGGGCTATATCTCTAGTAGCCATTTTATTTATTCAAATCACAATTGTAATTAGCGTTGCAAAGGTTAGAAAAAACCCGGTTCAAACCCGGGAATAAACCAGGTTTTTAGGAATAAACCTGGAAAAAACCCGGGATTTTTTGGAATAATTCGGTTTTTTGGGAATAAACCTGGAAATAAACCTGGTCTATTGGAAATAAACCCGGGAATAAACCGACTTTTTACAACTCTAATTGTAATTATATATTTTCAAAAAATGTTTATAGTTTATTTCCTTTCAAATAAATTTATGGGCAAATATTTTTACTTAGATAAAAAAGAACTTTTTCAGTCCTCATAATCTGAAGGACGTGAATTCAAATTTAAAATTAAAATAATTGTTCAATAAATATATAAATTGAGCCCTACCTTGCATGACATCTTATTTGAAAGCTATTCTTCTTCTTCTTTATTGGTAACACTTTGAATATTGCTGCAAGAATGATGGATTATTATTTCGTTAAATATGTTCTGTAGAGCAAATAATGTGGTGACTTCTGGTTTGGAAAGACAGCCCTTTAATTTACGTAAATTTTGTAAAAAACACAGCACATTATACATGGATATAAAAACAAGAAGAAGAGTTTGAAATCTTATATTTTAAAGCTCTTTAAAATAGAAGTATTCTCGTTGCTGACAGTTTTTGCTTCCGAAATAACAGCTTGAGGAAAATGTCAACAGAACCCCCGAAGAAAAAAGTACTGAAGGTAATGAAATAAGTAACAAGTTCGCAGTAACTGTGACGTCAGATGGAATGTTTTTTAGGGAAATCATTTTCTTCTCTTCAAAATACTTTTGCAGTGCTGCCATCTCGTGTGACACTTTGGAAACAAATTCTCATGAAGGAAGACTTTTTTCCAATAAGTAGTAGTTGCGTGAATAGTTTAACTGTAATGCCGGCTATTTTCTGCTAACTTTAGGCAGAATTATAAACCTATTTTGACTGAAATAATCACAAGGTTACATAATTGACGCAAAATGAGGTACAAAGTATTTCTGTTAATTTCTTAAAGAAAGTATTTCTTGTAAACAATTTTTTTTCATTTTTGTAGAACACTAACAGTTCATATTTAAAATAACTAAATCTCTTTATTTAGAAATAAGAATAACTCTTAAAAATAAGAGTTATTTACGTAAAATTTAGCATGGGACAGGCATTTTCGCTTAGAATCACAATTTTAAAGGTATATATGTCCAAAATGTTTATTAATTTTTTTACATTTTTCATGTTAGAAATGTTCAATATAGTCTTCTTTACATAATGCATCGATGAAATAAAACTTTAAATATTTATTTGTACTTTAATTTTCTTCTTTTTACTCTTGGATATTAGCGAAATACAAAATGGCCCATATGTTATTTGTAAACTACACCTATACATATTACACTTTGTAATGTGACAGTTACTTAAAATTAATAAGGTGAAATGTGACACAAAATAAAGTAACTTCAAAGCACATCAATTATGTTCTTCGTAAATTACATTTAATAACCAACAAAAACCCACAAAATATTGACGCACAAGCACAAAACACATCAGTAACTCAGAAAAACTAAATTTACCAGACACATATTTAGTAACTGAAATTGTGAATTTCCCTGTATTTATATTCTATTAATTTAATATTTGTGCATTATACAAATACATGGTTGACTGTTATCTTGTATTATATTTTTCATATGTGGCAGAATATAGCTTTCGTATGAAAATAAAAAGCTTTATCACAATGACATTTACATTGAATATTTGAATGAAATTGAAAAAAAATATATGAAAAATTCTAGAAGTTCAATTCTTCTGAAATAAGAATACATTTAATAAAAAATTCTTCTTGCGGAAAATAACAGAAATGTATACAAAAAAGGATAGTGATAATTTTTAAATGAAAATAAGAAGGTCTCCATTATGTATAAAAGTGCATTTCTATCGCAATATATATATATACACTATATTGCCATTGATTATGGGACACTTGCGATTTTAGACATTTTACTAAATATCTAAAAAAATACATGAGGAATCATCTCGAAACTCTTAGTGTATAAATATAGTAGTATACGTCAGACATCTCCGTGAAGAGTTTTTACCGAAACTCCATAGGGGACCGTCAACAAATTAAAAAAGAATGAATATCTTTTGAATAACCCTGTCAAAACTAATGTAGCAAAAGCGCTCAAACTCTAGATTATGATTGAATGCCTTATTGTAATACACTGTGTTCATTTTTATGCAAATAGCATGTATACTCGCAGAGTAATTAAGGTTTTTATAAAAATGGTCCCAAATTTTTCCAAGATTTTTCCTTATAATTTTCAGAGTTCTTAATATAAAATAATATTTTTTTCAGAAAATATGACAAACAACATTGCACACAGTACCCTGTAATCAGAATTAAAAAATAATGAAAATTGTATACAAAATGAGTTGGTTTACTAAATAATTTTTTACTGCGCATGCGTCAACGATATCAAAATTTCATTTGCATATTATGTTAGCTAAATGTATAGAGCAACTTTTGTGAAAGTCACAAAATCATAACTTGAAAATTCTGAAAATAATCGTCAATTGAATAAGTTGAAAATCCGTTATTCTCAAAATGAAGCAAAAACAAGAGGGGTTGTATCCATATATTCATTGATTAGTGTCAATATAGAATACACAATACGGGATGTTACGACTACTTTTGGATAAAATCCCTCATTTTTTTGCTTCATTTTGGAAACAACGGATTTTGTCCTTTTTCTATAGACGATTACTTTCAGAATTTTCAAGCTATGATTTTGAGACTTTTACAAAAGTTGCTCTATACACTTAGCTAACATAATATGCAAATGAAATTTTGATATCTTTGACGCATGCGCAGTAAAAAATTATTTAGTAAACCTACTCATTTTTCATACAATTTTTATTATTTTTTAATTCTGATTACAGGGTACTGTGTGCAATGTTGTTTGTCATATTTTCTGAAAAAAATATTATTTTATATTAAGAACTCTGAAAATTATAAGGGAAAAACTTAGAAAAATTTGGGGCCATTTTTATAAAAACCTTAATTACTCTGCGAGTATGCATGCTATTTGTATAAAAATGAACACAGTGTATTACAATAAGGCATGCAATCATAATCTGGAGTTTGAGCGCTTTTGCTACATTAGTTTTGACAGGGTTATTCAAAAGATATTCATTCTTTTTTAATTTGTTGACAGTCCCCTATGGAGTTTCGGTAAAAAATCTTCACGGAGATGTATGACGTATACTATTATATTTATACACTAAGAGTTTTGAGATGATTCCTCATGTATTTTTCTAGATATTTAGTAAAATGTCTAAAATCGCAAGTGTCCCATAATCAATGGCAATATAGTGTATATATAGTGATATGGCTTTTAATGAAATTATATGTCTTTTCATGAAAATAAAACTATATATGGGAATTACAGATATAATCATTTTAACTTATCTATACAAAATATTCATGTAAAAAGATTTTTTTAAATGTGCGTAAGTAGAAAATCATAGTGTACACAGAATTAAAATAACAAAATATATCAATTGAAGCGTGTGTTTCTTATCAGTATCATGAACTCTCAATTATTATTTTTTTATGTCTACAAATTAGATACTACAAGTTTTTTTTTTTTTTTTTTTTTTTTTTTTTTTTTTTTTAACTGAGGGAAATGCAACCCACTCTTAGATTTGAACCCAGGATCTTGTCTAAAGTGGTAAACATTCTATCAACGGAAACATCCTGGACAAATCTGGCTGGTACAAGTCACTGAGATAATTTTTGATAATCGTATCGCATCTATTATCTGAAACAACTAAGAAAAATAATTTACAGATAATGAAACTCCTAGTAAAGGCTACATACGCAATAGTATTTCATTTTTGTAGTTAACGTCAAGGATATCTGAGATGGTAGAACATTAGCTACGTTTTCGTGTAAAAACAACTGATTAATTACCCTTTCACTCAAATAGAAAATTATAACTCCTATGATCTATTTAACAAATAGGATACTTGAGTTTAATTCATGAAGTGAATTTAGGTACTCGATATTTTTTGGAGGTCCATTAACAGTGACTTAACCTGTTCAGATGTTTTGCATAAGACATGAGATTTATTTATGATATAAATGTTTAGTTGAATTGCATTCATAGGCTGTCTCGAGGATAGTTAATTGATAAAATACATGCACAGTGTTCCAAAATTCTGTGCATAGAATATTTCATGCATTTATTTTTTTAATTAGAAAAACAGTATTTAATTACGTAAAGGATAATACCCCTTTGTTATGTATATTTTTCAGAAAATAATAAAAGTAGTACTTACACTGTGCAGTGGATATTTTTTGAAATTACTTTGGTAGGTAGTTAGATTTGCACTAGTGAATAGTTAGATAATATTCCATGAATAGAATTTATGAATATAAAATGCATCTATACAACTGTTAAAATAAATTCCTTTTTCTATAAAAAGCCCCTCAGAATATTGACTATAAAACTTATATTCTACATCTCAATAAACCAAACCATAAATTAAGCTAAAACATACTTGATAACTGACATTACAAAGTCTTGTGATCTTTTATCAATACTACGTAAATGTTTACGATTTATATTATGTGAAAATCTGCTATATTGCATTATGGAATTCTAGTACGCTCGTAACGGCAAACCCACAGTGGGCGCTATTTGTAACGGCGCAGGCACGCTGGGTGTCGTTTGTAACGTTATATGCAGACATACTCAGTAGTTTAGGTTAAAACAACAAAGTTTATTCAAGTGATAATGGCCGAAGGGAAGTGGAGCAAGTCTAAAATTTTACACACTGAGAACACTATGAACAGCTAAAATCATACTCACAGGCCCCAACCTAGCTCAGTCGTGGCACCGCCTAACACTTGACACTGTCTCCTGGCTGAGCTGCTGAACAAAGCTTAGTTAAACAGCCCGTGGCTGTGGATAATTCTTTATTTCACCAATAATTAAAATGGAACTACTATTAAACTTTCTTACCACGGTCGACTCTTAAATCCACTATCCAAACTCCTTTCCACTTTACTGGAGGCCGTTGCTACTTTCTATTCGTCAGCACTTCGCTAAACAATCATCCACTTCGTTGTCTAATGGCAGAGGTCCGCACTCGCTGGCTGCTGGCTAATGCCAGAGACACACACCCAAACTCACCCCCAAGCTTTTATATGCTGCAAACTGAGATACTTCACATTAACATATTACTAATAACCGCGAGCTAACTGCGGAATTCGAAAGAGCACACACACTCTAGAAAGTTAAAGTAAAAGAGAGGATAGATGTCGCTTTTACGCCTACAAAATGTTAAATTATTGACGTCACGATCTCAGAAACACTAGAGTGCCTTTATGCAAAAAGGTCACTCCCTCACACGCTCCGATAACCTTATTAGCAGAATATCTACAGTTTAATCACTATGACATTTGCTCTGAAGCATTATATATGTTATTAGAAATATTTATGTTCTAGAAATTAAAATCATGATAATAATAGAAACAGATAATGGTTTTAATCAAAATAAATTCACGCTGAAAATATTGTAAATAGAAAGAAAATACAAATTATTGCTGATATGAACATATTTTTATTAGTTGTTTATACAAAAACTTATATATGATATGAATGGATATGTTTTATTATATTTCATTTAATGTTATGCATATATTTATGTTGCTGCACTATAATTAGATATGAATACATGTTCTTTTGAAGTACGGCATAAAAATAAGGAAAAATATTTTTTTTTACTAGAATAAACAGTGATTTATGGCTATGAAAATTGCATTTGGGCATTAGAAATACTGATTACATTAATACTTCCATAATAAATATTAAAATATTAGTCATATCTGAAAGAGGTGTTTGGGTTTAATTGAAAGTTATGCGTTACTTTAAAAAGTGGTTCTACTGTATTATATATAGGGGAAAGTAGGATAAAACCGGGTAGGTAGATGAAACAGGAAACCAGGCTTTATGGCTTTATTTGTGAAGGTTTCTAGCGGAAACTTCTAGAATCACTTCCAGGCAAGCGGCATGTCAGCTCCCAATAAGCGGAATCGTGTAAAAACACTCATTTCGCAGTGATGGATTTTTTAAAGCTTCGCGTAAAAAAACTAAAAATTTGATGTCTTCAATTTCACGTTGCTAATCCTAAATGCCTAAAGATTTAATTTAGATGAGTATAATGTCTGATAGCGTACTATATACTTGTTATTTTAGCGTTTTGTATTGGTATCTATGAGGTGCCGGAACAATGCGAGAGTAATTTTTCATCAAAATGGCGTTTTCGGACAAAACCGGGATGCAGGAGGTCGAACATAGCAGGGATGTTCCCGATTTAGAACCGCTCCTTTATTTGCGTGATTGAAATAGGATTAACTTGTTTAAAATACAAAAATTATTATTTAAATTAAGTTGTTATATGAGAAACTGTTTTTAGTCTTTTATATTCTAAATTAAGTTGAAAAAATACAGGAAAGCATAGAGTTGTGGAATCATCGAGAAAATCATCGATTTTTATCAATTGAGAGGAAATGAAAAATAATCCTTTGGCTGAATCTTTAAAATTGCCTGACCAAAAACAAAATCCTCATAGACCTGCCTGAAGAAATCTATTAGCCTTAGTCTGAGAAACAGAATGGTGTATATGAAAGCAGCCATCGCCGACTTCGAAGGCTGCAGTTCCTGTAGAAGACGACGATGTGCACTTTCTGGTTGCTTTATAACCTTCTACGTCTTCTCAAGGCCTGGTCAAAGATATCAGGCGTCCTTTTGCTGTATCACTACAGGATATAAAACATATTCTAGTACGAAGGGACCCTAGAACCATCGGGAATTCCGACATGTGGCAAGGGAAAATAGCTGTCCTTACTTCAATCCCCGACAAATTAGAACTCGAACGAGAAGAACAAAAAAGGGTGAAATAAAAAGACAAAAAGAACTTAGCCATGAAGGAAAACTTTTTAAGATGACAGAAAAAATTGTAAAAAAACTGAACTGAAAAAAAAGTGGCTAAAGAAAGAACACTTGACATCAAACAAGGAGAAGGATAAAAGAGAAACATGCATCTTAACACGCTAGTCCTACGGAGAGTTAGATGCAATGACTTCACTTCACAGAGTGGTCACATGACGCGTGCAGCAATGCAGATGAACAAGATCGAATTTTCATCTGTGATTTTTGTGCCTAGCATTTTTAATTCTTAAAACAGAATGCCGATTTAATATAGATTCCCATTCTATAAGTATAATATGACAATTTAAGCAATTTTTTCTTTAATAAATGGTATTATTGCAAAGTTACAATGTGCTTTTAATTATTTCTTCCAAGTTCCCGGTTTTGTCCGACCAAGTCGAACAAAACCTGGACGTTGTACTCTTATGAAAAAAGTGTTGCTATGATTTCAATTTCTATTATTCGCGACTCAATGAATATTTTTATTCTTCGTAAGAAATCAATATATCGTTTTAATACAAATTTTGACCATTTTGTTCACATAGTGCAGAATAATAAAAAGAAAAACATTAGGGTCCCGGTTTTATCCGACTTTCCCCTACATATCCAGTAGTGTACTTAAAATTGTCTGAATCGAGATTTTTTGTTTAATACTATGGCAATGAATTGAACCATATATATACATGTTTCTGACTGAAAACATACTGATACATGTTAGATATATTGTACTTTGTTTTTTAAAAATGCATTTAAACTTGAAACTTTGAAAAATGTCATGCACGAATTTCATTACATTAGTTTTTATATATAAAAAAATATCGCTAATAGTAAGCCACTAAAAATATTTCTTATTAAAGATTCTTAAAAGAGTAAATACATATATATATATATACAATCTGATTCATAAATATCGAAAAAAACAGCTTTTCTTTAATATTGACCTAAGACTAATGTTTCCAATTGAAAATTTTCTTTAAAAATATTCATAAAAATTTGTTGGCATAATTTGAGCTTCATGGGACGATATAAGATTTAAAATGGTTTCATGTAATGAAAGAAACAATGTTAATATAAGAAAGTTTGGGAATCATTTAAAAACATATATTTGTTATTATTATTATTATTATCATCAATATGGTGAATTACATAGTTAGAAAAAAAGCTTCCAAAAATGTGTCGTACTTTTTTATAAAATTTTAATTTATTGTTATTTTAAGTGGGAAATTTAAAATCACTTTAACTTGAAATACTATTTATTTAATGTTTGTAATTTCATTGTTGCATTTAATTAAGGAAAAAATATAAATAATTTAAATTTTATTTCAGTTTTTTTTTATAACGTTAATTAAAAAAAAACATTTTAAATAAATATGTAAATAAAAGCTATATAACTTATCATTAAAAAATCATATTTTTAAAAGCAAATTAATTTTCAAATGCTTTACATGAAAATTACATTTAAATGATAAAAAAGAGCCGTTACAAGTTTAAACCATTAATCATTAATAATGTTCGGCTTATAACAATTTAAAGACATGGAATCTTGAAAAAGACCTCCTTGGCAGAGAAATCGAGATTTTCATTTTCGGCAAACAAAAAAGAACTTTTTGAAAATTTAAATGTCTGTTAAAATTTTTCAGGTGTGTCACTCCCTTTTGTAGTTTAAAGTTGTGATTCATCATAACCTTTGTCTTTTCCAACTTTTTTATCTATCGTTTAAATGTCTCGACAGTTGTATCAACACAAGACTTTTTTTAACATCTATTTCAAGATTTTACATAATTTTAGCTGTAAAGAATACAGCTTTAATTTGGCCCACTTGAGTTGGTTACAAAAGTCTTTGTTATCACGACTCAGGCCTTTTGAAAATTTCCCTTTATTTTGAATGTCTAGTTCGCGGACCGTCTCGGGCCTATTTTTATTCGCAAAATTAATGCCGTGCGAGGTGATGCCTAGTATTGACGCCTAGTAGTGACGCTTATCGCGAAGCCTTGGGAACTACATTTATTTCTGACGTATCATATCGTTCAGGACCTAGTCATTACCCTCACCGAGCCTGGTTTTTCTCTCTCCAATGTTTTGATGTGTTGTCCTGTGTCCTCTGTCCTTTTAGTCTTGCAATATTTTAACGAAGCACTTTTCAAAGTCTCCATTACATGGAAAGTTATGACGATAACTGAAAAATTAAATACAAGTACAAATAGAAACCTTGAAAGAAAATAATATCTCAGCATCTGGTTCTTCTTTAAATATAAAAATTATAAAAATAAAAATAAAAAATCTAAAATAAATATTTCGGGTCATTTTTAATTTTGTTCTTGAACTATACAATTTTTAAGCATATTTTGGTAAAAGGGTTTAAATATATCCATGAGAGAAGTTTTTGTTAAGTTGAACCGGGACTAATTTTTAGTTAAGAGTTGACCAATTTTAATATTTTAATTTTATCCAAGTCGGTCATGTGGTGTACTTTTTTCAAACGTCCGAGGGGAAACTCAGGTCAAAATTTCAGGAAGATCTATGCGATGTAACGCATATTCTATTTTACATATTTCTATTAATTTTCAAAAGCTAGTCTCCCTTCCTTTTTTAAAATATTAAATGAAAACTTTTTTATAGTTTTTTTTTTTAAGTGTTTGTCTCCAAATTGGATATAAGTAAAAACCGAATAATAAATAAATTAGTTTTAAAATACAATTTCATTTCTAGTTTTTACTTTCCCACTTTTCAGTTGATTAAATATGAAAAGAATTAAATCTTTTTATTCTGTTTTGAATAATCGTTCTATTTATTACGTATCGTCTCATTCGTTTTATATAAGTAACTTATTTCTTTACAGATTATGCACCTTCGCAGGTGCTGTTCTAGAGTTGATGTATGATGCGCGCTTTTCGCCGAAGGCGATAATTAATTTATTCTTGACAACACCCATTTAAAAATTTTCCCATTACTTTTCAACTAACTGTTATGAAGACGGTTTCGAATGGTTTATCTACCGATAAGGTTTGAGCCCGGCTTGGGAATCAAATGTATGCCAGGACATTTCCTCTTGGCGTTTGTGTGATGTAAAAATTTGCGTGGTCGTGATAGACCGCGCACTCTCTGTTGTCAAAAATGACAACATATTTGTATATTGTGTTTCATATTGTTTATTTTAGCTTGCTCCATGCAGGTATGATATATGCATTTAGTTTATCCTATTCTATAAAAATAAAGAACTTAGTCAAGAATATGTGTAAGAATTGCTTTTCTTGTCAAAATGACATCAGTCGTTTTCCAGAAGAAAAAAAAAATTACCGGATATACTGTACGAAAAATAAAACTGAAATGATGTCCAGTCACATTATGGTATGAAGAGGCACGATTACGTCCAGCACATTTAAAAATGTAGTTTAACGTAAATCTATATGCAGAAATTTTATCTCCAACGGAAATGCACTGTTTTTGGACGACTTTTAAAAGCATTTAATTTGTGGATGATCATTGTCTTGCATTCTATATGTATCAGTTTCACGGCGAACAAAGATTCCGCTAAGAAGTGTAAGTCAAGAATTTTGTATTGTGATATCTCTGTGAGTCTCGCTTACAAAAAAGATGAATTTTCCCGTGTTTCATTCAAATATGGATGCGGAAAATGTTCTTAATTGGAAGTTTTATCTTACGGAAGCCGTATAAAAATTTAGTCATTTTATTTTATGAAATAAACTTTCCCCGAATTGTAACTAACATAATCTATTTTTAAAAGAAATTGCTATAGGATGTATGTGTCTAAAAATAAAATTCAAAAAAGAGAATATTGTTTCTATATTTATGAATCATACTGTATATTGAGCTAAATGTATTAGTTTTCATAATAAAAATAATCAAAAAACAGTAAATATACATGGTGCATATTAAATAACTTAATAATTCATCATCTTTCTGCAATACTACAAACGTATTTGTTCATTATAACCATGCATCAATATCTGATATCTGGTGTTATGACAACCAAATAACAGCTGAATAATTTTAATAGTACAATATCGACACCTTTGACACTTCATAACTGTATTGTATTAATTCTATTATGCAAATATTTCCTAATAAGTATAATAATACTGATGGTAGAATGTTTTAATTACATTTATTTGAAAAACATTTATATTAAAGATAGCAAGAAAAGAACTAAAACTTAATTTTCTGTGCAGTATAGATATTACAAAAAAAAAAAAAAAAAAAAAAAAAAAAACATACTAACAATAAGTACGAATATTTTTTATAGCTAGTTCGCATGTTGTGCAGTTTCATACTGATTCTTTTAATATAGAAAAAGCAAAATATTTATATGCTTTTTGTTAATTTATATGCTTCTTGTTATCAACTGGAGTGTGACTTTTCTGATTTTTAAAGTAGAAACGTAAAATTTCGATGTCATTAATAAATATTTTCATTCGGAAACGTAATTTTAGTTTCAAAATATGAAGTATATAAAATGGCTGAAAGATGTTATTCATATATATATATATATATATATATATATATATATATATATATATATATATATATAGTACCCTTTGACTCATAGCATGGAAATTAAAATGTTTGTTAATTGTTTAACGATGTATATCTTGGAATATTAGCATACTTTGTTTACATTCTAAACTGTTTTGATGAAATACACGGAATTTTATAAATGACCATGAATGAAAGATTTTAATTCTAAGGGAGACTGAAGGAAGTTGATTACAAACTGATGCATGACCCATAGCTGCAATTTTCATATATACGATAATTTCAGAGATTTCCTTATAGAAATCAATCAAAGCAATTGGAAAGCTCAAACAAATATCCTTATTTCATGCAGATAATTGTATAAATAAGCAACCGTGAAGAGTTTATATCTTACTGGAGTAATTTTTAGAAATATTCTGAAAGACTTTACTCCATAAAAAATACAATACAAATTTATGTAAGTAGGTTTTAAAGAATGCAGTTATGTTCAGCTTTTATTTAAAGCATAAATATTATACAATAAATTTGTCTTAAAATAACAATGTGCTATCATTAAAAATTAGTTATGTAGAAAAGCTTAACCTAATGAAAGTGAAAAAGAGTTAGCAGTATGGTCAAAGCTCCTTTAACAGATATTTTTTAAAAATCCTTTCATTACTCATTGTAAATAACGACGAGTTAACCAGTGGTTAGTCGCGCGTCGGTCTTTTCGCCGCTCGAATTCTTTGTCTTCTGATTTACCCATCTCCCCTTAAACTTACAATGGTGAAACGCCGTGTAACTGACCTTCACTGTTCGACCTTCTGTATACAGAAATTGCAAGTCATTCCTGTGTTTTCTCATGATTTTATTACTTTTTAAAGTTGAATTCGGTCTGAATGACCGCGATGCGAGCAGTGACGTTGCTCGAGTTTTTTCTCCCTAACATTCATTCTTCCCACTACCCCGAAATTCTCAGAAGGGGGTTTTCCCTCCGTTTCTCCTCCCTCAATATTTTTTCTCTTTCTGCTTTATTGCTGGAGTGTTTGCTTATTTTCCCAATGCCTTGTAAAAAAATTCTAACTGTTCAAGAAGTTTTAACAATTTTTGATAATTTAGAAATGAGCTGTATTAACGATGAAGCCGTTACATCAAAAGAATTAAATAAAGTAGTTCTAAACAGAAGAGAAAAGTGATAGTCAAAAGTTGAAAAATTATGAAAGAAAAAATAAATGCTCTGTATCGCCGTCCCTTTTTTTCTTTCTTGTTAGGATAATATTAGAAAGTAAGGAAAAAATCTACTAAGAACAAATGTACAACTTAGAAAAGATAATATTGTTTGTGAAACACCAGGAGTACGCGACAGCGCAAAACATGCATTGATAATATTTGTTGCCTGAAAACTGTTTTTTAATGATTCTGTTCTAGAGAAAATTGTGAACTATACAAATATATCAATATAAACTCAACGACCTATTTTTTTTTAATATAATGTGTAAGAATATGTAAAGAAAAGTAAAAAAAAAAAAGACAGCTTACTTTTTTTTTTTTTTTTTTTTTTTTTTTTTCTGTGAAAATTGCGCGAATAAATTTCAAGTTATTTTTCCGAAAAATACGCATAAAATGGTTGTGTTTAATTTAATAAATGACCATAGAAATGAAAAAAGGTTGTTCGATCTGCGAAAACTGAAAGATGTAGTTTTTGCACAATAAAGCAGAAAAGGGAACAGAACAATTTTATTAACAATGTACTTTGTATAACTATAAAGAAAATACTTATAATTTATTTGTCGAGTGTGGTACATAATACGAATTTTCTAATGTAGATTAGAAAGCATGCAAATAAAAAACTTTTTTCTTTTTTTTCTTTTTTTTTTATAATTCAAGTAATGTTTATAAAATACAAGAAATGGATAACTACTTTTCTAAAATGTATATATTTTTAAAATGTTTGTTGTCAATAAAAATACACCTTATTTAACAACGCCAAAACGACGCCCCTATTTTTTTTCTTAAAAAAAAGAAAAAGAAAACAAACAAACAAACAAACAAAAAAAGAATTTAAAGAGTCCCTAGTGTTGAGATGTAATAAAGTTAACTTTCTTGGCATTTAATTTCACAAATCTTTATTCGTTACTAATGTTTTTCTTTCCAAAAGCGAAATTCATTGAAAATAAATTATATTTTGAAAAATATTATATTTAAATACAAAATAATATTTATTTACATTAAATATGATATTGATTGTCGTCTAAAAATGAAACATTATCAAAATCAATGTTGACAGTTTCCCCCCCCCCCAAAAAAAAAACTGATTTATGTATATCAAATTTAATAACTACATATGAAAATTTATTCAAAATTTATTCTCTTTTATTTAGCTATTTATTGCATCTTTATAATTTCAGTTTCATTGCAGAATATTTTTACCGTTTTTCAAATTTTGAAAAAAAAATTATTAATACATTTATTATTTACTTTCTTTTTTTAATATTATTCATGTATTTTCATTTGTTGCATATATTTTTTTCATTAAAGAAAAAGTACTAAATTGTCAAATTTGTAAAGTTGCACATTTCAAAAACGAATCAACGAAAAGAAAAAATAGTTAAAATAAAATAAAGAAATGAAAAGTAGCTACTGCTTTTATGTTACTAATTACGAAGAAAGGGTTATTTTATCTGCTTTTTTATATCTATATAGATATGGTAATAAAAAAAATAAGATATTTTTTTCAACATTAATAGGCCCCTAGTGTCAGACCACCGTCATAACCCAAGATAAGATAACCAACCTGAGTGCGTTGCTGTCTTTTGAAAAAAAATCTGTATCACGATTTCAATGATAGTACCTTTTAATTCGTTATTCATTGTATCTTTGCAATTTAAGTCAGAGTAGATAGTAATTCTTATCTTTTTTTAAAAACTTTGAAATAAAAAAGATGAAAAGAAGATATTAAAAAATTATATATACACACACACATACATATATATATAATTACTGTATTATAAAACTCTAAAGTTTACATGCTAAAAAGAATCAAGGGAAAGAAAAAATATGAAAAGTAGCTCCTGTTTTTATGTTAATAATTTAATAAAAGGTTATTTCATCTTCTTTTCTTATATCTACATCGAAATCGTGAGACAAATTATATTTGAGATGTATTTTTTCAACTTCAGTTGGTTCCTAGTACCAGACCACCGTCAAAAGTAAACTGACATCATTGCTGTCCTTTCAAAAAATATGTATCACGATTTCAAATTTTCAAACAAAAAAAATAATAAAAACTGAAAATATTTTTTAATTTATTATTCATTGTATCTTTAGAAAATCAGTCAGATTATATAATAACTTTTATCATTTTTACAAATTATGAAAAAAAAATAAATAATTTAATGCAATTTAATAAATTTTAATTAAAGGTTAACCAAATATATACTTAACGAAATTGCGTATTAAGCGCTATAACATATATCTTTTCGCATTCTAGCAATACTTTCCCTTTGATTTCTCTGTTTTTGATCTTCTAGGAATAACGGCAACTTTCCTCTCTTTCTTCGGCCAAAAGGGAACGCGGCGAATAGACCGAGCGCGACTAATCACGTTCGAAAAAAAGCTGCGACTACTCCCGGGTTAACGGCTAAATTTGCAAAATAATGTAAATTTATTCTATATAGCTAGAGTATAATTGTCTTATATAAAGGAACACATTTAATATTTATTGAAAAATTATTAGTACACACACATATATATATAGGGGTTTTATTTAGCTTAGCAATTATTAACAATTATTTTAGCATAAAATAAAGTGGGTCAAGTCTTCCATATGTCGGGGGCCTAGCCACATTTTCCCAGGATTAAAATTAATCATTTTTCAAATTTCTCATATATTAAACTCTAGATGTAATTTTATTTTCATAATTGATTCTACAACAAATTAAATATAAAACCTTATTCTAGGTTCGATAATTTGAAAAAAAAAAAAAAAAAAAAAAAAAAAAAAAAAAAAAAAAAGAAATCACTTTGTAAAATATTAGTCAACCCTACCCAGTTCCTTCTATGCAACTAATGATTTTTATAATAAAAAGACTGACTATTGCATTTTATTCGTTAGTTGATAATTTGTATGTCGTGTGGAAAAGTTGAAGAAACAAATAATACAATTTATGCATTTAAAATTCTGTGTATAATTTTATTAAAAGTACTCTTAAATTATTTGAAATTAATGAATTTAAGATATTATTAACTCAGATTTAAGTAATCTCACTCGTTTTATTTTACCATTTTTATGAAAATAAAAATACTTTTATTTTAAATTTCATGCGTAATATTACCTTTAGGATCTATTTAACTGTTTATTTAATTGTAAAATGCAAACTTCTAATGAAATATAAAATACGTAATTATATTTCTGAAAATAAATTTATTTCAAATTAGTGAAGGAAACAAATTATTTTTATACAGCATTAAGAAAAAACATTGTTATGTCCATAACATTTTATGATTCATTTATATTTCCAAGATACAAAAATAATTTAATTACCATAGTAATGATTGTAATAATTTTCAATTGTACCAATAAAGATTTGAATTTAGAGGAAGGAATTTAGTCTTATCTAAATGTTTCAGAGAATAACTCATGTGAATTTTTGCTCATAAAAATTAAAACATTTAGTGGTAATTAATAAGTATAAATTATTTAAGTTAATCCTTTCTTGCATAACTTATTTTTCATTATTTTTCACTAATCGAAATGTATATATATATAATGGGCCTTAATGTATAAATATACAGGGTGTTTCGCTACCAGACCGACAAACTTTGAGGGATGATAGTAGACATGAAGACAAACTTTATTAAATAGGAAACCATGGGGCGCAAACGTCTTCTGTAGGAGCTAGAGGCCATTAAAGTTTAAGGTCCAAAACTTCAAACGATGATAAAAAACGGAAAAAAGGGTCGATTCGTTTGCGGTATTCACTAAAATCATTCTTTACATCACGATTTTTTTAGAAAAAAAATTAAAGGTTACGTTCAAAAATTGTCGATAGAGGGCGCTTTAGACTTTAGAGTAACGGACAAATACTTTTTATCGTTATTTTGTGCAAGGAGTTGAAATTATTCTAAAGTTTAGACTTTAACTTAAATTTTAAGCCCAAAATTGGAAACATTGGAATCGGGTAACTAGCGAAAATTGAACTGTGAACAGAGGGGGGAATTTTAAAAGCTCATAAACATTGGACAAACTAATTGATTTTACTGCGGTTTCCGTGTAGCTCATTCCCTTGGTAATTATTTTATTCAAAATGATGTACAACTTTGTTGTCCTTATTTTTTGATAGAGGGCGCTTCCGACACATCTCCGAATTTTCAATGGCATTACTCCTTGGTGTTTTACTACAAGAACAACATACTTCCAGGAAGTCTTAGGGATGCAAAGATGACTCGTAATCACATCAGAATGTAACGTTGGAAATGCCTTTTTTGCGAGTTACGGTTAAAGAAAGAAGAGCAAAAAGCAACAGAAACAACAGAAAAAAGAGCAACACGTTAATTTGACAGAAAATAGTTTATTTAAATGTTTTTTACAGAAGGTATTTGAAATTACGACAAGAAGTAGTCCGGCATGCTTGACAGCGGCGTCGCATGGAATTCCTGACGCTTTGAAAGATTCTTGGCATTTCTGATAGCTTTCTGACAGCTACAGAAATACCAGTTGCGAGGTCTTCAACTGATGGTGCGGGAGTCTCATACTTCCAACTTTTCATTCGATCCCAGCAGAAGTCCATACATGGTAGGTCCGGCGATTTGGCAGGCCAATGAACCACGACCAATCCAACACTTTCCATATGTTACTTTGAAGTGTCGGAAAACGTCATTAGTAAAATGTGGAGGATCCCCATCATGCTGTTCATCGTTCAAATACTTCATTCTGCTACCTTTCGATCCGGTTCGCGAATGATCACTTCAAAGTGATCGCTGTTCACACGCATTACCGCTTAGCGCCGTCTACCGCAAGGAAACAGCAGCGCCATCTACCGTCGCTGTCAAACTTACCGAATTTCTTCTGGTCGTAATTTCAAACACCTTTTCTAGTAAAACCTTTTAATAAACTATTATCTGTCACATTAACGTGTGGCTCTTTCTCTGCTGTTTCTATTGCTTTTTTCTCTGCTTCCTTTAACCGTAACTCCCAAAAAAAGGCATTTCTAACGTTACATTCCTATGTGATTCCGAGTCGTCTTTGAATCAGAAACATTTCCTGGAAATATGTTAGTCTGGTAGTAAAAAACCCAGGAGTAATGCCATTGAAATGTCGGAGATGTGTCGGAAGCGCCCTCTATCAAAAAATAAGGACATCAAAGCTGTACATCATTTTGAATAAAATAATTACCAAGGGAACGAGTTACACGGAAGCCGCAGTAAAATCAATTAGTTTGCCCAATGTTTATGAGCGTTTAAAATTCCCCCCTCTGTTCACAGTTCAATTTTCGCTAGTTACCCGATTCCATTGTTTCCAATTTTGTGCTTAAAATTTAAGTTAAAGTCTAAACTTTAGAATAATTTCAACTCCTTGCACAAAATAACGATAAAAAGTATTTGTCCGTTACTCTAAAGTCTAAAGCGCCCTCTATCGACAATTTTTGAACGTAACCTTTAAATTTTTTTTCTAAAAAAATCGTGATGTAAAGAATGATTTTAGTGAAAACCGCAAACGAATCGACCCTTTTTTCCGTTTTTTATCATCGTTTGAAGTTTTGGACCTTAAACTTTAATGGCCCCTAGCTCCTACAGAAGATGTTTGCGCCCCATGGTTTCCTATTTAATAAAGTTTGTCTTCATGTCTACTATCATCCCTCAAAGTTTGTCGGTCTGGTAGCGAAACACCCTGTATACATAAATATATATTGTGGTACATGAGAACCCATTATAGAATAAGTTTATTATTTCGCTGTATGCTAGCAATTATGTGTCCGCAAATCTCCTTAAATGATGCGTTTTTTTTTTTTTTAATAAGGAAATACATTTTTGTCCTCATAAGAGTACATATGAATGGAAGGGTTATATTGATACCTTTATGTTCATACTTTTAGTTAACATCGTATTTATAATAATGATAATGATCTAAATATTTGAAGAATGGAATGAGTTTGTATTGTTCATAAAGAGCTACACATTATTTTTAATTTATTTATTTATCACTTTCTATAGTACAGTAAGAACAATCTATATTTTGTAACAGTTTATATATTAATATTTTTAACGTAAAACAACTTGCGTAAAGTAAAAATTAATTCGCCAAAATAAAAATATGAAGTTCCTTTTTCCTTCTTTTGAGATTTCATTGCAAGGTTTCAGAAAATTATAGGACTATTGTAACTATTGTCCTCTATGTTGTTCTTGTTTCAATTGGATTTCTTACTCTTTATATGCCTTTCTTACAGTAAGAAATGTGAAATTTGGTGCAATTATTCCATGTATTATTTTCGAATATGTATATATATTTTTTAATTTGAATTTAGAAAATAAATTAATGTAAGTAAAAATCCTACAAAATGTTTTTTGTGATAGTCATTAAAGTAATCTATTATTTAAGATTTGATAAATAAATTTTCCAATGCGGTAATTAATTATATTCCTAAATAATGATTCAGTGAGTTTACAATGGTGATTTTATGAAGGAAATGTGTTTGTGAAATTAAGTAAACCTGATATAAGTGTCAAATAAAATCTAAGTTTTTATTTAGATGACTAATCTTAATTAAATTAAATTAAATTATATTAATTTTAAAATTAAATTTTGAAAACCCATGATTTTTAAACTATAAAATTGTTACATTTTAAAAGTAAAACAACAAAAAATGAATTTTTAACTGTATTCTTTAAAAAATATTTCATGTCTTCCTTTTTTTTAATCTTTTTTCAAAAAAGTACCAAATCATTAATCGGTAACATTAATTGTTACAATAATGTAACAATAATGTAACAAATGTATTGTTACATTAATTGTTACAATGATGCTACAAATTATTTCAGATGCATATTTACTATTAAAGGAAGATAAGATTGAACATTATCATTCCGTATAAAATGAGCAAATCAAATACGGGTGGCATGTTATAGATTTTATTAAAAATTATTATATAAGTAGATCTTATTCATTTACTAAGACGTGCAAAGTAATAGATTTCAGTCTTGTTTATTTCAGTACAGAAATATTCATTATATGTTGAACGAAATGGAGGTCTTCTGGACATGCTTGAAATTTCAAGTTTGATTATTAGTTCCAGGAATTTCTATTCCTTTATTAAAAATTATTTATACTTAAGAATGACCAATAAATAACAGATTAGCGTTATTTAGAATTTTGTTTTTATTCTGTATATAAAAAATAAAAAAAATAAAAAAATAAATTGTGGAAAACATTAAATATTTCAGTTATTTGTCTTAAAATGAAGGACATCTTTTACAGCTTCAAATTTTTTTGATGCTATAGCTAAATGAATATATTTAATACACGTAAATTTTTATCCATGCCTTTTTTATTCCTTGGTGAGAAAAATTGTAAACAGTAAAAACTGTTGATTGAAAAAATCAATGTTTTTATAATTTGTTTGTACACGATGAAACATTTTTAAAACCTTTAAATTCTTTACTGTTATAAATAAAAGAATAAATTTTAAATATATAAAGTTTTAAACTAGTTTTCAGTTTTTTTTTTTTTTTTTTTTTTATTTTTTTGTCTGAAAAATATTTTCAATTGAAGTAAAAGAGACAAAGATTCTGATGAAATAATATTTAAATTTTAATCCTAAATTCAAATAACAAAAATATATGATATCACGTGTCTTTTTTCAGAAAGAAATTCGGCAATATTTAAAGAAACGCACGTGATTTAAAAAACTTATATTCCATAGAATGTCTCAAATATTACTTTTTTGAACCAATTTTTTAATTTAGGAATCAAAAAGGCAATATTGAAATGTTTTGAGTATATTTTTGGACTTATTGATCCTTATGGCTGTGTAATATTTTTTATGTCGGACCTTTCCTTTATTTTTTGCAAATACATTGAGGAAAAATTATAATGTGGAATTTTTTTAATTTTCTAAGTTTTTTTGATGTTGAAGGAAATAAATAACAACTTTCAAACTTTTATAATTCGATCTTCATATGTTAAATTACATGAGGTATCAATTTCAAAGATGTTTTTTAAATTCTTTATTATTTATAGCGTTTCTATTTTTTTTTTAATTTAAAGTTTTCAATATTTACAAACTATTTGAGATTAATCATGGTATTCACAGATTATTATTACTCAATAAATATAAAGATTGATTTTCAGATATTACAATAATGTAAAAAAAAAAGTCATTTTTATTTAATAGTTTTCAAGATACAGAACTTTTTTAAATGTCAAAAACAGCTAAAATATTCTATTTTTCTTCAAGATATTTTGCAGAGCTACATTTGAATATGATATAAACATGTGCATTAAATTTGATAAAAATCAGCTCCTATGCAGCCATAGCTTTTTTTTTTTTTTTTTTTTTTTTTTTTTTTTTTTTTTTTTTTTTTTTGCATTTTTGCTCATTTTACGTGGTATGAAACAACAATAAGTACGAGGTCATGACGAGATCATGTTATATGGATAAATGATGTGAGATGAGCTTTGCATGAAGACAGCTAATTTGTAGGAAAAAGAAATGTAATCTTTAGGACGGTATATAGGCTTTTGAGAAAGAAATTTGGAATTTTATGCAGAAAACAATTGCTATTAAATGTTGTCTAAGAAATCGAGGTGTTCAAATGTTTTGTTAATCCTTTAATGCATAATATAAATCAGGAATTAAGTGATCTCCTTTTTACCATTTGGTTTTTCATTGTTTAATTGGTGAACTATTACGATTATTTTAACACAATCAAACTGAACGGTAAATTTATCAAGCGAATTGAATATTTTCAAATGAGCAAAAAATTGCCCAGGCTGGGAATGCTTGACCTTGTATGCCAAGTACAATTTTTTTTACTATTTTTCAAGTAGATAATGAATAAACAATTAAATCAAATATAATGTTTCGCGAACAAAATAAACAAGTCGAATGTGGCAATCATAAAACATCCGTTTACCTCTAATATGATAATGAAGCACAGCAGCGCCAACTGCTACGCAATTTATGCCAAAATTTAATCAGAAACAATTTATGTCAACCAAACTGAATCTGAAAATTAATGCAAATACGTTGGTTTGTCTTTTGAGATAGAGCCACTGCGGATATCGTGTATACGAACGGCATTTTTTGAGAGAGTTTTAAAACTAAACAGCACTAAACTAGCATGGACTAACATAAACTAATTTGATTAAAAAATCCTAAATTAGTTCTAGAGACAGAGCTATTGCAATTATAATTATCAATGCCGAATAGTCGCCGTACTTATTGAATCATTTACAAAAAAAAGTATTCTGTCCAAGTCTATATTAAGGATAAACCGAGTCTGAAGTTTTAAGAAAATCCGCCCATTAATCCTTCCGTTCTTGAAAAATAGCTATATTCGTAATCGTGAAAAGGCAGTACAGCACTGCTACATGTTGAGAGATTAACACCAAAAATTAATCAGCATTAATTTATACCAGGGAATAACATAACATTGAATAAATTGTGATCATTAGATCTTGAGATAGAGCATCCACAATTTTTGTGTCTCATACAACAAGCAGATAGACAGACTCACAGAAAGACGTTTTGTAAAAACTTGTTTTTCGAATTGTCTGACACCTGAAACATGTAAATCTGTTGAAAAAAAATTGAAAATTTCCACGATTCGAATGCTAGATAAGATATCAAGATAGTCTCCAAGATATTCCAAGATAGAAATAGTGTGCTAAAATAGACGAATTAGAAACTTATTTTACTGGTTCTATTGCATCCTATACGCTTTGTCCTAAAATTTTACCACATTATTTTTCACTCTTTTTCTTTCACGTTTACTGTTTTCATCTTTTTTAACATTCTCAGTGTTTACTCAGTTTTCTATAACATGTGGGTCTCTCAAAAGTAATCTGGGAGCTGCTTAAATGTAACCTTGCTATTTATTTTAAATTAGTGTTTAAAAAAACTACTTACAACTTTTCTTATTTGAAAAAAGGTCTGGTTTATACATCATTCAGGAACCATAACATGTGCCAATTTATGTTTTACTAATGCATGATTAATGAATTTTGTTTATGTCACTCCTGTTTCTCAACAATAATATCTTATATTAAAAATAAAGTTATTCAATCTATTAAAAACTATAGCACATTTCTTTCAATAAAAAGAATTTTGAAACCAAAGCAATAGGTCCTGAAGCTTAAATAAATGTATGATAAAAAAAAATAACGATTTATCGTGAACATTATGAATTAAACAAATTTCAATAAAACAAATATTTTTTTTAATTCCTAAAAAACTCTATCCTAAGAAGTTTTGAAAAATATAATGCAACATTAGTTTCAAAATTTAATGGGATATTATCGATGTTTCAAAATAATTATGATTGAAAATGAAATTCTGAAATAATCCCTTAAAACATTTAATGATTAGAATGTGTTAATCTTTTGTAATTAACGATAATTTAAGATTATAATTTTTAAGTAAAGAACTTTTGAAATAATTAGCACTTAATTTGAATTTTTTCTATTAAAGACGTTTCTGTCAATTTGCAAGCTTTTAAAAGACGCCCGAAAAATGTCCTATCAATGTGTATTTTTATTTTTTGAAAATCTTTCTTGTTTTAACTAAATTTAAATTAACACAATTCTTTCCATTAAGGTAGCTTACATTACAAAATTAAAAAGCTACATATTGCAGCCGTTCGGAGGAAAGCACTTCCAGAAAATGTTGGTATATTTTCACTGATTACGACCCCCAGACCACAAAATCACACTCCGTTCAAATGTTGACATACATACATACATACATACATATATATATATATATATATATATATATATATATATATTATATATATATATATATATATATATATATATATATATATATATATATATCTGATTTTTGTCATGCTGTAACTAACGTATTTATGAACCGATTTGAATGAAACTCAAATCGGTGTTTTTTGTAATCAGTGTTTGAATGAAACTTTTTTTTTACATGGTATACGTAGTATACATAGAAATTTTACATCCACTGCAGAGTGCAATATTCCCTTAAGTAAGTATGTTTTAATGAGTTCTGTAATCATAGAAAACCTTTTACACAGATTGCACATGGCATATTTATTTTTAATATATATATATATATATATATTACATATAAGCATTTAGTATTATTATAGGCATCGTGATTAAATCTTTTAATATAATATGAACAGAGTCCTCGCTATTTGTTTTATATTACAACAATATTGTTTTAAATGTTAATATTAAATCAGGGATACTTATATATCTATCACATGCTTATTACGCAAAATTTGATCATTTATCATAATATTGTTTTATTTCTTCTGCAGTAAAAAAGGAATATTTATAGAAAATTGGTATGTTATGATATGTAGCAAATGGTACTTTTATTGTATAGTGAGGCTTATTGCAAAATTGTCTTGACAAAAACAGAATTTAGAATAAAACATGATACAAAGTTTGTTGTTTTACAATTCACATATTAGTGAAGATGAAATTTTTATACAACCATCTTATAAAAATATCAAAAAGTTACAAATAAGTTTTTTTTTGTTCTTTTGTAAAAGTTTAAATGTAAATTTCATCTAAGATCACGCAAAGTTTAGGATAATGTCTCGACCGAGTTCGTTGGCCAGCATCATCCGCCATCTTGTTTCAAAATAGCTGCCATTTAATTTTTTTGTAATTAAAATTTAAAATTAGATGCGAAAAAATTAAAAGTTGAAAAATATTTCTATTTTATGTGTTGGAACTTAAAACAACGATTCAGGAACATCTTTTTTTTTGTCTATATCTTAAAAAATGATTGAGTTATAGCACTTTGAATTTTTCTTTTGGCTGACATTTTGAAACAATCTGTTTTTTGTCACGTGATAACACGCGTATTTATAAACCGATTTGGATGAAACTTGGTGCGTACATAGTACATACCGATGTCTGGACCGAGTTCATTGGCCAGTTCCATTTGCCCTCTTGTTTCAAATGGCTGAATATTAAATTATTTTTAAAAATTTAAATTTTAAAATAACTGCAAAAATTAAGAAATAGACAAAGATTTTTCTTTTGTGTGAGACCTTGATACAGAGATTCAGGAGCATTTTTTGTTTCATCTAGATCTTGAAAAATGGTTGAGTTATAGCATTTTCAATTACCAATGTGGCTGATACTTTGAAACGGTCTGAAATTCGTCACTCGATAATACGCATATTTATAAACTGATTTGGATATAACTCCGCGTGTACATAGTATATACCAATGTCTTGACCGAGTTTACTGGCCAACTTCATCCACCATCTTGTTTCAAAATGGCGGCCATTTAAGTTTATCAAAAATCTTTTTATGTATAATGACGTACAAACATGACAAACAATGACGTACATGAAAAAAGGTTATTTCTAAAGTATTTATCTTAATAATGAATTCCAGAGTATTTTTTGCTTTGTCTTTACCTTAAAAAACGCCTGAAAAATAGCAGTCTTAATTTCTAATGTGCATGACACATTTTAAAATGAACTTGCCTACGACAGCATTCGTATATATTAATCGATTTCGATATGAGTGAGCATGTGTACATGAATTAAGACTTCCACCAAGGTCATTGGTTTGTTTTATCCATCATGTTGTTTTAAAATAGCATACACTATGATATCGTGGAATTTGGCGACTCTCTAAATCGCTTAAAATAAAACCAGATTAAATTAAAGATGACTAATTTCTAAAAATTCCTATTAATAATCACTATTAACAAAAACTAATATTCAATCTTATAAAATCGGGTTCCATTAATTTGAGCTTCGTATGTTTGAAAAATATAACTTAATTTAAAATAGATAAATAAATAAATAAGTATATGAAAGCTAAGTCTTCCTCCCGGCACTGCCGGAAGGACTTTTTTCTATCTCACTTTGATGTAATTAAAAAAAAAAAGATAACATAATTTATGTTTTAATTGTATGCTAAAACGAAATTTTACATCTAATTCAGAATGCAATATTCATTTATGTAAGTATGTTTTAACCAGTTCTTTAATCATAGAAAACATTTGATACAGATTACACATGACATATTTATTTTTAATATTTTTTTTTTTACAAACAAGCATTTAGTATTATTATAGGCATCAAGATTAAATCTTTTAATATAATATGAACAGACTCCTCGCTAATTGTTTTATATTACAACAAT
The DNA here is from genome assembly GCA_964019185.1 of Maratus speculifer. NCBI lineage: Eukaryota > Metazoa > Arthropoda > Arachnida > Araneae > Salticidae > Maratus > Maratus speculifer. Next base: position 248,406,171 of record OZ025297.1, on the reverse strand, counting down.
TTTGTTTTAAATGTTAATATTAAATCAGGGCTACTTATATATCTATCACATGCTTATTACGCTAAATTTGATCATTTATCATAATATTGTTTTATTTCTTCTGCAATAAAAAAGGAGTATTTTTAGAAAATTCGTATGTTATGATATGAAGCAAATGGTATATTTATTGTATAGAGAGGCTTATTGCGAAATTGACTTGACAAAAACAGAATTTAGAATAAAACATGATACAAAGTTTGTTGTTTTACAATTCAGATATTAGTGAAGTTAAAAATTTTCTACAACCATCTTATAAAAATATCAAAAAGTTACAAAGAAGATTTTTTTTTGTTCTTTTGGAAAAGTTTAAACGTAATTTTCATATTAGTTCACAAAAAGTTTAAGATAAAAATCTATACTAGATAAATTATCTGTTTGTTTCTTTAAAAAATTGCTTGTCATAAACATCTGGAATTTAATAACTACACTTTGAAAATGCCCTTTATATGGTTAGATATAAAATAATGGTCACCATTAGACAATGTGATTCTTCGAAAATTTTGAAATGAATAGACAGTTTGACTTCGACATACTCTCTTTGAAGAATAGCGCTTTATGTGTCCGTAAAATATCAAGAACTACTTTTTTATTTTGAGAAGATAGTAGTGAAAAGGCCAAAAATGCATTTGATAATGTATCTTTTCATTTTTTTCTTTGAATACATATATATTTTAATCAAAGAAAACTAGTTTTTAAATTCGCATAATAGGTTTTTTTCTTTATACAAAACAATCTTGTTTAAAATTAATCTAAGAAGTTTAATTGAAATTTGCATCAGAAAATATTTTAAAAACTTTTGTAACTAAGAATTAAAAACAAATTTTTAAAAAGAAGCTATTTCGATAATTTGTGAAACCTACTGAGTTTAGGATATTTAAGATTTTTACTTACAATTATATCAGAAAATATTAAAAATATTTTTCTAAATAGCATTTCCTTTTGAATTACCTCTAACATTGATCAACCTTTTCATATTTATAATCATAATAGAAAATATATACCAATGAATTTACTAAAATATTCTTTACATTTCTTTTACAAACTTAATTTTTTACCACCAATTTATCAAAAAAACCTAATTTGTAAATTTAGGTACATTACATTGCTATACATACATATATATATATATATATATATACCGGGTGTCCAGTAAATGACTGACCCATTTTAAAATTAAATAACAAAAAAGCGGTTTGAGATAAAAATGAGCGGTTTGCGGCATTGTTATTAGAATATCAATAAATTTTTAATACGCACTTCTTTAAATAGTTCCAATTTTGGCCAAAAGATGGCGCTGGCGGCATCAGACTGCAGAAATACCGCCTGTTTTCTTGTTCTCAAGCTGATGATTTTGCGGCTCATTTTCCCGAGTCGAATCTGAGTCGAAATTTTGAATCGACTCTCCACCCAACTGCAGAAATAGGATTTGTTGATTGAAACGAGATTTAAAATAACATTTAAGATTCAACTAGGCCTATTGTAACAACCTATGTCTATTGTAGCCTCCTCAGACAAATATCACGGGAAACTATAAAAACTAGTTTAAAATTACTGTAAAACATCTCCAACGGTGTATCAATTTATGAATAAATATTTATGACAAGAAAACATTTATTAAAGAAACGTAGAAAAATTTTTAAGAATTCTAGAAAATTTTAAATTAATTTAAAGGACGTTCTTTAGTGTTTCAGAATTATCTTCGGAATATGTTATTTTAACTGCTTAACTGATACGCTTTTTTACATACAATAAAATGAAAATATAGGATAAACGCCGCTTTTTTAAAGCTAAAATAATCGTAATATTTAATTTAAATATTTCTTCTATTAAATAGTATGAAATTGCATTTAAAATTTTTAGTAGTGTCAGAAAGCTTTAAGTGATGGAAGAAGCAAACTATAATTGCCGGTACGTTGTACGGGCAAATCAGTTAAAAATTTAAAACAATGGTATTCAAATAGCGTTACCAAGTCTCCTGTCTAAGAAATCTTATAAATTGGCACATTATTTTTTTTAAATTCTTACTATAAAGGAATCCGTCTACAACAAATCCTGTCTTAAACATAAAAATTTATTGATCCCGAAGTAGAAAGAAACCTACAAAACTACCTGCTAAGGGAAAAACCTGCCTAAAACAAAATATTCTTAATTTTTCCGAAAACCGAATTCATCCCTACTTTATATTCATATTTTGTCACTTAAAGTATCCAAAAATTTTATTACGAAAGCCGTGAGAGATTTTAAGATGTCTTTTGCACACACCTCGCCTCTTCCCACCCACCCACGACAGGAAACGTATCTACGCTAAAATGGACGGATATTTAAAAAGAAAAAAGAAAAACGTATCGTTTTTTATAGCCTGTAAGTCATCCCTCTTCAAAACTTCATTACAAAAAGCATCATAGAACCTGGAGTATATTTTTGCCCCCCCGCCCCATATAGGAGGGAAATATGTAATCTCGTTCTTTTCTCCCGGTATGAGGAAAAGAACTAGAAAAAAACATTCTGAAAATATCTCCTGTATCTGATTTGAAATAAGAAATATTTTAAAAATATGATTTTTTATCTTTATTAAATTATGTATAAAAAGATACCAATGTTCAATTTATTTTTCCAATATTTATATTTATAAAATTTAACTAAAATAAGTAGACATTCAGTTTTATCTAAAATATCTATGGCCTCACCAGTGGGCAATAGGTTCTGACGTCTCAACTGGCGTTTAAATCAGCATTGTAATAACCTCTTCTATTTACAGTGTAGATGACGCAAATCCCTCAAAATTTAAACTTGACATTCTGCTAAGAGCATCAATTTGATGTTTATTGCTTTTTTACTGTTATTCGGTATTGCATTACACAAATATAGGAATCAAAAGTTGTAATCTGGGCTTTTAAAACCGATTCGTATTTCAACTCATCGAATCCAACAGAAGAAAAATGTAGAATCAGGAGATAGTAAATGCAAGAAAGGATCGGAACAGTGGATACTGCATAGACTTCTGAAATGTTTTTAACAGATTTTGTCTCATGCAATATTTAAAAAAAACTAGAAGAAAAAGAAACGAAACTTTATTTCAGTAAAAAGTTTCCGTAAAAATGTTTTGCCATAAAATTGCCTATAGATATTTTAGTTTGGTTTGGCTTATTTAATGTCGGCCGATTATGTACACGTGGGATATAGGTCAGAAAGGGGTGGGATGCCCTGCGTGGGTGTCCTTCTAAGTGCACCTAACCCGTATTTACACAAGAAAATGCAAGGTTCGAAGAAAACCACGGAAAATTCCAAACGGTTATGCCGACAGACGCGATTGGGTTCGAACCCAGCACTGCCGTCTACCAGTTGAGACGTCAGAATCTATCATCCACTGGTGGATATTTTAGCTAAAACTGAATGTCTACTTATTTTAGTTCAATTTTATAAATATTAATATTGAAAAATAAATTGAACATTTTTAATACATAATTTAAAAAGATAATAAATCATATTTACATAAGTATATTTTTATATGTACGTAAAAAGAGTATCAGTTAAGCGGCTAAAATGACATATTCCGAAGAGAATTTTGAGACACTAAAGAACATCCTTTAAATTAATTTAAATTTTTCTAGAATTCTTAAAAATATTTCTAGGATTCTTTAACAAATGTTTGCTTGTCATAAATATTTATTCATAGATTAACACATCTTTGGAGATGTTTTACAGTAATTTTAAACTAGTTTTTGTAGTTCCTCCTTGATATTTGTTTGAAGAGGCTACAATAGACATAGATTGTTGCAATAGACCCAATTCAATCTTAAATGTTATTGTAAATCTCGTTCCAATCAACAAACCCTATTTCTGCAGTTGAGTGGGGAGTCGATTCAATATTTCGACTCAGATTCGACTCGGGAAAATGAGCCGGAAAGATCATCAGCTTGAGAACAAGAAAACAGGCGGTATTTCTGCAGTCTGATGCCGCCAGCGCCATCTTTTGGCCGAAATTAGAACTATTTGAAGGAAGTGCGTATTAAAAAATTATTGATATTCTAATAACAATACCGCAAACCGCGCATTTTTATCTCAAACTGCTTTTTTGTTATTTAATTTTAAAATGGGTCAGTCATTTACTGGACACCCGGTATATATATATATTAATCGTATTCCAATATATGAACCATTTAATTTAATAGAAAATTACCACATTTATTCAAGAGAGAAAAAAAAAATAAAATAACTGAATACAAATGGAAATTGCAGAACTAAAGCAGAATCCTCAGGCCTTTCGAACTACAAATGAGGTGTGTGGTTTCATCTTCGTAATAGCCATGAATAAGCAACATTTTGCAGGGCTATTAACACACAAAACAAAAAATAAGTAAATGAAGGAAAAAGTCAAAAACAAAACAAAACAAAATTAATAAATTAGATAGAAAATTAAAAAGAGAAAAATAATAAAAAATATGTATAAATTAAAATCGCATTCGCAATGTGATAACAGAAGAAATGTAGCATACAATAATATGTAAACAAAATCATGTAATTTGACTATGGTAACCTTAATTCAATATCTTACTATAAGATGAAATAAGAAATAAAAATAGACAATACAGTGCGTGTGTGTATTTATTTACAATTCTGATATACATGCGTTTAATAAATATGCATAGACTAATTCAGGACCACCTGCTTAAATGATATTACGGGAAATTTGTGACATTAAAAAAGGAATAGAAATTAGATAATGAGATTAAATTTGATGGACGAAATGCAATGAGGCTATCACATAATGCTTATGACATACGGTTGCTCTTGCAGTAATCAAAGTAGGGAATATTTCAGGGAAGTTAGCCGAAAAATATGAATGCTACCGTTAAAATTTGAGTACTTATTGTTTAGTAAAAGATATCAAAGAAAGATAATGGGAGGGTTTAAGTGCTTAATACAACAATGGACAACATTGTTTAGTTATTACTTATTACGGCTCTATATTACTTTGAATGATCTGGTATTTTCATAAATTTGCAAATTTAGTATTAAATCACCCTCCTTAATGAAATATTACAAAGAATGAACATGGTTTTTAACCTTCCTTACTGATTTATTATCCTCGGTATTGAGACGAATATTGCAAGAAATCATTGAAAACTGCTTAAAATTACTGCAAAACATCTCCAAAGACGTATCAACCTATATATTAATGCTTATGATATACACGCATTTATTAAAGATGTGTTGAAGTAATTTTTTCAATTTTAGAAGAATTTAAATTCATTTAAAGGGTTCCTTTAGTGTGTCTTACAAGTGACATCAGGACTGAGGAGGATAAACACAGTTTATAATTTATAAAGAATTCAAAATAAAACTCCTCCCTTTTCATGAGCATTTTAGAGTATATTTGAGATAAAAATGTTAATCTATATAATCTGACGAATAGGAAATATAAATGCCATATTTTTAGTCAGATATTCTAAAAATAACATGATTACTTTGTTTTTCACTAGACTTATCTGCTAATATTTATGCTTTTTATACACAGTGGTGATCAACAGTTTGGACATTTTGTGGACAGTTTTATGTTTTACATGTTTGTTTGCTTGTAGAATATTTCATTTTTCACTTATTTCCCTTAAATACAAACTTTATATATCAAATTGAAGGAAATTTAATGTCAAATTTAATAATAAAAACATTGTTACAATATCTGAATTACAAAAAATGTTACGTTCTTTTAATCGAACAAACATAAATCGTTTTGAATAAGGACGTGTTTTGTAATAAGAGGGTTCTAGCCAATCACAAACACTGTTCTGAGGTCCAATCTAATGTCTGTAACTTTAGTTTAGGTTATTTGGAAGGTAAAAGAGTTTTTGTTGTGGAAATATTTTGCGGAATGATGCATAGTAGTACAATTAAATGGAATATTGCTGTTTTTAAATGTTTAAAGTCCTTTTCTTTAATTAAACTAATTTTAAACAATATCATCAACAAAAAGAATTAATTGGACATCTACAAAAAGAAGCTGAATTGTCATATTGAGAGGAAATGACCTTTATCATACTGAAATTTCAAGACAAGTTGGTGATTCAGTGGCTTGTTCTGGTGTATGAAAGTTCTGTTTCCTTTATTAAAAAACGTAATCAGTGGAAAATAAGGCCAAATCATGCCGAACAAAATGCACAAGCAGCGGGTATTGCAGTAAGTTCAAGAAAAATAAGAAGAAAATTATCATTATTTAGACTACAAGCTATAATTTGAATGAAAAAAACATATTTAAATCAAAAACAAAGCAAAAAATAAGTTAAGTGAGCAAAAGAACACATTAAATGGTCAGAAAATCAATGGAAGCAAGCAATTTTGAGCGATGAAAATAAAATATCGCTCTTTGTTACTGATCGTAGAAAATATGTGATACGTAGAATAGGAGAAGCACTTCATCCTAATTACATTGAAGCAACTACCAAAAAATCCAACAAACGTCATGATTTGTGTATGTTTGTCTGCAGATGGTGTGGGCCTAATTCAAGTGATTGTTGACATCATGAATGCCAAAAAATACATGGAAACTCTCCTGGATTGATACCTTGTATCAGGGATCTCTTCCCTAACAACGATCAATTTATTTTTCAGCAAGATTGAACTCCATGCCACACAGCAAAAATATGCACAGCATGGTTTCAAACTAAAGGCATAGATATATTACCTTGGCTAGGAAACAGCCCTGATCTCATTCCAATTGAAAATTTGTGGCGACGACGTTTGAAAATTCTTGTACGAAAAAAAGTCCAGGCATTAAAAGACAATTTATTGAAGCTATAATTGATTCGTGGCACTATGTGATTACGAAAGATGAACTCCAAACACTCATTCAGCCGATGAAAAGACGCTGTGAAACTGTCTTAGAAAATAAGTTATATCCTACTAAATATTGACTGTGTAAGTACCATTTTTAAAAAATGCAAAACTAAGACAGATCTTACTATTAGTTACATGACCTTTTTTGTAATACAGATATTGTAATACTGTTTTTATTAATACATTTTACCTTAAATTACCTTCCATTTGATATATAAACGTTTGTATTTAACGGAAAATGAATATATTCTACAAGCATACAAATTTGAAAAACATGAAACTTTAAAAAAATGTCCACACTTTTGGCCACCACTGTATTTTATTTTAACAACAATGTATCTCTAATAAATTATATATTAGAATATATTCTTGAAATAATAGTTAGAAAATGATATTGTTACTCAATAAATGTAATTATACTAATTCAAACTGAAAATTTCGTTTTTAAATTATTAAATATTATGGATTGTGTTTAATAAGAATGAGAAAAAAAATACTTGCATAAGATTTTACATTTGTAACGTTATCACAATTTCGTCACAAGTTGTTTTAAATATTTCACGAACGATATTATTGAAGAAAACTGCCGGCGTATTTTAGAAAACAGTTAGTTTGAGTAAACATTTGCCTGTTTAAAAAGTATATTAATATGTGCTATTAATAAGAAACTTTGGTTCAATATTCGTCGAAAAAATCAAGCAATCTTCTTATGATTATTGAATGAACATTTTACATTTAATTTTTAATGTCTTCGGATATTGTTTTTTAAATGTGATCTAATATAATTCTTAAAGCCTTGGGATATAAATTATTTCGTTAATAATACTTTTTAAAAGTTATTGTAATTATAAGATTTTATTTTCATTTACTTTATTTTTAAAATTCAATGTATAATAAATACAGGATAAAAGGAAAAAAAATATTATAAATCACATTTCAGTTTCTTAATTTTTTGTTTATATTTCCGTTTTAAACTTAAATAAAACAAACGTAAGATTTTTCAAGCTTTATTTGAAATTAATGATTTCAAATACCCCTTATTTTAAAGGATATTAGTAATTTTCTTATAGAAAACTCACATATTTATAAGAAAATCATTCTTCAGTAACGAGAAATCAATATCCTAAGCTTTTACGTAATGACATTGTAAAAAAAGAGAGGTTTTAAAAACCTGTGTATGTAGGTGTGGTGAGATGATTCAGAAGGATTTTTTAACGTATGTCACCATTAAGTAATTAAGTTAATACACCCCATTGGCTCCATAATGAAGGTCTTTCAAATTTCAATGCAATAGACGGGTTGTTTTATTATTTGTACTGTATAGATAAATTCTTTTGGCAACCGTTTTAATTTTGTAAAAGAAATTTTCATTGAGTTAATTAATATATTTAAAATCATGAGCTACTTTTTTTGAAATGGTAGGTTTATGGGAATAGCATAAGAAATTTTGTATATCGTATTTGCAAACGATTTGCAAGAAAATATTTTTAATTCCAAGTTATTCAAATTAAAAATCAATGAAAACTACATAAGAGCAGTTCTTCAACAAATTTAGAAAATTAGATAGATCTTTTGTTAAAAAATCATACTTGCCTAATTCCGAATTTTCTGTACATCCCATTTTCTAAAAGATAAAAGATATAATATCGTATCTCATTTTACCCTATTAATATCATATCTTCATAAAAAAGACTTGCAGCCTTCTCCCTCTAAGCTGATTGGTTTCTCTAAATGAATCTTGAATGAAAAGAAATATAACTAAGAAAAACAAAAATCTTTAACATATAATCAGATAATCATAATTGCTGTCTTATTTATATAATCTTATATTATCAAATTTAAAGGCGATTTTGGTAACATGATAGACAAAATATGCTAGTCAGATTGCTTTAATTCTGGCAGTGAAAGAGTTTGTTAAAAGAGTACACTGGAGGTTTAAAACATATGTTTCCTTCATGTAATTTTAACAAACTTGGAAATTGTAATACATTATTCCTTGTCTATCAGATAACATAAAATTAATTTGTCACAGATAAATTCTATTGATAAGTTAATGCCACACGGCTTTAAATCATGGGGCGAAAAATCCTCTTACTAGAATGGTTTATGGGTTAAAAAATATTTTCTCTTCACGTCATTTTAGCAAACTTGAAAAGTATAATATTTCATATTTTTTGGCTAGCAGACCACTTATAATTAATTGGACAGACAAAAATTTAATGATAAGTTAATGCCCGATAACTTTAAATCAGCATCTTAAAAATAATATTTTACGAATTTCCATTATAATATAATGACGTGCACAGGACGCTTTTTTAAATATATGAATTACTCTTGTAAGTGGCTCTTTTACTGCAAGAAATAGAAACATCTGACATTAAATTATCAACTGTATTTTTGGCTGGAAATGTAATCATATGCTCTCATTTAGTCAAAGAGTATTATATTAAATATTCAAAAATTTTGTTAATATGGCGTAAGAAGGAGATTTTTTAAAATTATTTTTTTAACAAGACGGTGTCGTTACCACACATGCTCTCAGTTTGCATTATCAGCGCAATTTCTATCTGACAAATTTATTATAGTTTAGCTAGTAGCTAAAGAGTAATTATTTTACAATTTTCAAGCTTTCTGAAATGAAGTGAAAATGACAAATCTTTTTACTTATAAATTGGTATCTGGCAGGGCCTTAACGACGTTCGAAAGTTGTTTTTTTTGTGCATTCTTTCACTAAAAGTAGTCATTTTTGTATGCCTTTCTATGCAAAATTCACTAACTTTTTTATACTTTTTACTTTCTATGATTTATATATTAGGCTATTCCAAAAGTTTTTTTCCGTTGTTTGACCAAAAATATCCCGACCAAATTTCGAAAACGGCGAGATTTTATTAAAGAAAGTATGTGCTTTTCTGTTCTGCTAAGCTTCTTCTTCATTTCCAGGTGTGTCATTTCTCGCTTTACTTAATACGGTTGCTGATATAGTGGTGGTCAGAATTATAAGAACAATTAAAAACTGCGCAGAAAAAAAAATTTTCTGGGCTAAATAAAGTGAAATTCATACGCAAAATGCTTTTTTATGCTAAAAATCATTGTAAAATGCAAAACATTGGAAAATGCAAAATATGAATATTTTGTCACAATTAACAAAATATGTCATTGTAAAAATTGGACAAAATTATAAGGATAATGAATGTTTTTGCCTAAAACACACTGATAATTAATAAACTCCCAGCTTCTTTTTATCACTTTTATTAGTCTATACAGCATGGAGTTTGACAATTCCTTAAGAACATTCTTGTAAAATTTTGAGTGATCTTTTTCGATGAAAGGCATGAGTTCTTGCTTGTTTTGAGATTATATACAATTTTTGCATACTTTGTGTGCCAGAATACCCAACAGATTTTCCAGTGGATTCAATTAGGAATTCTCGGCGGACAATCAAATAGTTTCACGAAATTAGCATCAAACCACGAGTTTGGAGTTTGGAAAATATGAACCGAGGTATTGTCGTGCTGGAAAAAATAGCCTCCAATCACTATTAATGGTGCTTCTGGTAAAAGATTATCGCCAAATACATCAATGTAACTCTCAGAATTCCTCCTACCCTGCACAAAAAATATTGGAGTAGTTCTACTAGTTGTGAAGCCTACCCAGACCGTTACTGAGTCACTTCAAAATACATACTGTCAGAAAATTGCTTTTTCTCTACGAATATTATACTAGAAGTTGCAAAAACAATCTAGTCTATCCAAATTAATATTTTTTTCATCGGAAAAGACAGAATCCCACTTTTTTCCCATAGTATTGCAGTTTTTAGCAAATGCCATCCTTAGTCTCTCATGAACTGTTGTAAGAGACGGTCTTCACACATGTTTACTATAGCGAACCTTTTCCTTTCTTTTCGTAAAACACGTCGAACAATTCGAGCACTTGCATTCTAAGTTCAATTCAAGGTTGTTTCCGTTTTTTTGGACCAAGCTCGCCTTATTATAATTCTTTTCCTCCCCATACAGAAAAAGAAGATGGCCTGCTTGTATGTCTTTGCCATCCATATTTACAGGTATTTTAAAGATAATTGAAAATAACCATTCTTGATCTATTAAACTTTGTAGCAATTTAGCATAAAGAAAGTTCTCAATTATGAAATGTATCCATTTTTCCTTTCTGAAACTCCAAAAGCTTTGCACCTTGCGGCATGATTTAAAAACAGAATAATACTATCTCAAACGCTTACTACGCATTCATATCGTCTGGAAAATCCGTGTGCAGAACAAAAAACATGCAAATTTTACTTTTTAGAACACACAAATACAGTTGTTCTTATAATTTTGTACATATCAGATCGCTGTATAAATTTATAATATATTTTATGAATATGAATTTACCACATATTTCCCTAAAAACATACAAAAATAATCTTCATTTTCTGATTTCTGGCCATAAAGTTTGCATAAGTTTCCCGCCAAATATAACCAAGATTTGGCAGTTTTTAACTTGTCCTTATAATTGTGACCACCACTGTATAAGGAAAGATGTTCTATAAGTTCTCAACTCCTTTTTCACCCCCTTATGGGATTACTAAAAAATTTAGTTTACGCTAATATCAGAATAAGTATTTCCATACAATTTCCATGCTTTAAGTTTCAGTGGTTTGATCCGTGCGTTGATTATGGATAGTAAGAAAAAACACTTTTTTTATATATGCACTGTTAAAAAAACCCAGATACTTCGCAATTTACAAAAATGAACCTAATCACAAACGAAAATATACAATAACTACTTCCAATATTCTAAAAAGCATTCTTTTATCTATGGAAAACTCAAAAAGTTTTTTATTTCAAATTAAAAAAAATATATAAAAATAAACTTCTATTTGTTACCCGTAGTGTTCGAAAATACCTCCGATTAGTTCTAGCAGTGCATTTATCAATTCTCTCTACCCAGCAAATCGGTTTTTATGATGCAACGAGCTCTCAATTAAATATTTTCCCATTCAGCAAACATAATTCAGTGAAAAATATCATTAACGTCAACATTAACAGCAACATTTTTCGATTACAATTGCATACACAATTTTTTTTGAAGGTGAAACTGTTTAGTTTAAATCTGATGTTCACTGAAAATTCGATTTTCCATGTAACGATAGCTTATAAATGCATCGTAAAAGCTACTTAAAAACGTTTCCATAAAGGACAACTAAAAAATATATGCAAAGTGTATCTAAACTCTTGGGAAAAACTTTAAGGGGTGATGGTACACATCAAGACAAACAATATTAAATGGGAAACAAAGGGTTCAAACATCTTCCGAAGGAGATAGACGCCATGAATTCAAATTTCAAATGATTATAAAAAACAGAAAAATCGGTCGATTCATTTGCAGTTTTTACTAAAAAAATTCTTTAAATCAGTATTTTCTTGAAAATAAATGTTAAAGATAAATTTCGAAAAATGCCGATAGAGGGCGCCTTAGATTTTGGAGTAACGTACAACTACCTTTAACCGTTATTTTTTAACCTTATTAAATGCTTGCAAAAACTTACACTTAAATTTAGTGCTCAAAATCTGAATAGTTTAAAGTGGTTAAATAGAGCAAACTGAAATATGTTCAGAGGGGAGGGGAGGAACTTAAAATTTGAAATTTATTATAAAAAAACGTTAAAATTGGTCGATTCGTATGCGGTTTTCGCAAAAACACTCTTTAAATCAGTATTTTCTTAAAAATAAATTATAAAGATAAATTTAAAAAATACCGATAGAGGGTGCCTTAGACTTTGGAGTAATGTATAACTATTTTTAAGCGTTTTTTTAAATATCATTAAAGTCTTGCAAAAGCTTAGAGTTAAATTTTGAGCTTTAAATCTGAATCGTTGTGAGTAATTAAGTAACGCAAAATTGAACTGTGTTCGAAATGGGGGGTTTAAATTTCAACTCCTGAACACAGTTCAATTTGCGCTTTTTAACCCCCTTCCAACGATTCAAAATTCAAGCTCAAAATATAAGTGTAAGCTTTTGCAAGCATTTAATTAGATGCAGAAAATAACTGTTAAAAATAGTTGTTGGTTATTCTTACGTTTAAAGCGCTCTCTAAAGAAATTTTTTGAAATTTATTTTTAAGAAAATACGGACATAAATAATAGTTTTAGAGAAAACGGCAAACGAGTCGACTAATTTTCCCGTTTTTTATAATCATTTGAAATTTGATTCCCCCTCTCATCTGAACATAGATCAGTTTGCGCTACTTAATCACTCCCAACGATTCAGATTTTGAGCTCAATATTTAAGTTTATGTCTAAGCTTCTAAAAAAGTATTGAAATGCAAAAAATAACCGTAAACAATAGTTGTTCGTTACTCCAAAGTCTACAGCACCCTCTATCGGCATTTTTTTAAAAAATTATCTTTAACATTTATTTTCAAGAAAATATTGATTTAAAAAGTAATTTTAACGAAATCCACAAACGAATCGACCAATTTTTCCGCATTTTATAATCATTTGAAATTTGAACCTCTGAACACAGTTCAGTTTGCGCTACTTAGCCACTCCCACCTATTCAGATTTTGAGCTCAAAATTTAATTCTAAGCTTCCGAAAATATTTAATAAGATGCAAAAAATAACGGCAAAATAGTTGTTCGTTACTCCAAAGTCTAAAGCGCCCTCTATCAAAAATTTTAAAATTTATCTTCATAATTTATTTTAAAGAAAATACTGACATAAAGAATAGTTTTAATGGAAACCGCACATCAATCGACTAATTTTTCAGTTTTTTATGTTTATTTGAAATTTTGGACCCTAAACTTTTTTGGCGCTTATCTCCTTCGGATGATGTTTGGAGCCCTTAGTTTCCTATTTAATATTGTTCGCCTTGATGTGTACTATCTCCCCTTAAAATTTTGCTCAAAAGTTTGGATACACCCTGTATATTTTATAAATTAGTCTTTAAATTTTGAAAATAAATTATACTCTAATGGTTTCTAAAATAACGATTTTATCCCTCCTAAAACTCGGTTAGTAGAAAACTATTTTATATACCTGTTTGAAGTAATATTGCGTTGACACAATAACTGTGATAGGCGAAATAAAAAATGAACTCTTCTGAAGGAAATAATGGTAATGTGATGTAATATATCTGCCGAAAAAAACAGGATGTGTTACACGATATGTCACATAACTAAGTTGAATGACCTTGCGCAATCGAGGGGGCTTTGAGGCTTTGGGGGGGGGGGGTTAAGGAAGACAACTATAACCACATTATTTACCTTCTGGCTGCTCCGCAGTGCGCAGAGTTGATAATGCTAAACCTTGTTTTAGTGACTTGTCAGAGATGCCCGTTTCAAAGAGCAGCGTTACGCGATAACATTTTGTGTTGCATTCAAGAAAATGGGCGCTAAGACCGTTGCCATGCTGGGAGAAACTTATGGCGATAATACTTATGGCTTAAAATATTAAAGAGAAGATGCCCGATGACGAAGATTATTATGGACACTCATCAACGTCACATTCCGAACAAAATGCGAAGAAATCGAGGAAAATGTAAAACTCTGATCGAAACCTGGGTTTCAGTGAAGAGTCATTTTTACTTGAAAATACTGAAAAGTGTCTAAAGTGGAGTGAAACATGTGTTCCAAATTAGAGTCGAACGTCCCAGGAAGGAGATTAGGAATACTTGGCTTTTTCATCATGATAGTGCGCCGTCACGGAATACTTAGAGTCCCAAGCACCGAACACCTCCGACTTCGCAGCAGAGGATTTCTTATTGTTTCCGAGAATCAAGACGAAAATGAAGGACTCCTGTTCCGTGACTTTGGAAGCTGTAAATGAAGCAAGAACGAGATACTTGAAGAAAGTTCACGCAGAAACGTTTTGTGCTTTTAGCACCTGGGGAAAAATGCTAGCGGCGATGTTTTGATGCAGAAGAAAGCTACTTTGAAGACTTCTTGTCCTTGTATCATAATTTCCGTTAAATATTTTATCATGGAGTTAATCAACTAACTTTTGGGGAAATCCTTGTATGTTGCGTTTCCTTTCTTAAGAAGAGATTTTTTGAAACAAATCTTAAAATAAATAAATTTTCGACATTAATTTATCAAAAAAATTCTTTACTAATTAATCATATGTCCAATAACGTCTCATTAGTTTTACTTAGATAGTTTAAATTAAAGCGTCTTGAAAATTTTATAAATTTTGCGAAAAATAAAATGAGCTTGTTTCAGTAAATAAATGAATTTGTGATATAAGAAAAATTTCTCACGAATTTTTTTTATCAATAATTAACCGAAAAAATGAGAATGGTTATAGTGTAAATACTCATCTTATCTAATACATAAAACTTGATTATTGTTTATTCGACTTAATTTTTTTCTGATATAAATTCTAGTGTAAAAAAAAATAAATAAAAATAAAAATTAGAAAATAATAAAATAAATAAATAAATAAATAAATAGATTTTCTGATAAAATGTTATAAGTCTAAAATTATTCAAGAATATTTGTTTTTGCTAACAAATTAAATGGCTCTGATTTTCCCGCATTCTATTTTATAAATGGGCATTTCGTAATCCATGTAATAAGTACACCAGAACAAAGAATGAGCTTATTCGTATTAAAAATGAAGTTCTAGTGTCAAATGCAGTACATATGGAACAGAATTTTCCTTCATCAATAAGTGTTCAGTGATGGGATGTTTGATTGGTATTTAATACTTTCTTGTTCCTTTTTTTTCCAATTTTGAGAACAAAACAACTTTTACCGAAAAAAATATTAACCGGATGTATCGAAATAGACTTACTGGAATTTTAAGACATTTTCGGATACTTAACGAATCTACCTATTTTGTGTACGATTTAATTCATATTTATATGATAGTTGGTGAAGGAAGAATTTTTGTAGATGTTTGTAAAATATTGTATTACATCGATTTTAATAAATATTACGACTTTCTAATATTTTTTTTCGCTTTATGACACATAACGCGTTCAGAAAAAACAAGTTATATTTTAAATTTAAAGAGTGTAATATATGTATAAAATAAAGAAATCGCCAATGGTGCAAAGATAATGCATTTGGACTTTTATTATTTTTGATATTATTAAATATCAAAACATAAATGATGTCATAATAAGGAAGACATAGCATTAGACTCTGATTTAGATACGTAGAAAATGACAAAGGTATTTGTTAAAATAAATTGATACTCGTTTTTTAGATAATTACTATTAATAGTAGACTAGATTCAAAATGTTAAATGACGCTACATCTAGGGTAATGCAATGGTATGTTCCTGAAAAAAAAATTGAAAACGACTCAAACAAATTTCAGATAAAAGATGTTAAATGATGACCATAGAAATTTAAATTATTTCTAAATAAGATTACCGAAGAATAAGTCCTATTAGTGAAAAGATCAGAGACATTTGTTCGCTTTCTTTTAATTGTTTAAGTAGCTTTCTGTTGACAATAAAATATAACATACAAGAAAAAACAGCTTTTAATATATATATATATATATATATAATAAAACGTATATCGAAAAGAAATGGATTTAGTATTCATCATTAAATTATTGAAAAGGAAATTTGAATAATTTCGCTGTCAAACTCTTCATCTTTGCCATTACGTAATATATTGTTCATTTTTGTTTTTAATTCAACATTAAAAACATATTCTGTATTAAATCCTATCTTGGCTAATATTGTCAAAGAAAAGTTTTATTCATTACTTACAAATCTAAAAGAATTCATTTCCTTTTATTTGAAATTTCAAATAACATTTCGTTAAGAATAAATGTGTCAACGTGTCACACGAAAAACAGTTTAAGATTGCCTCTGGAAATAAATGATTGCGAAATAAAATTCATGTCGAAAAGAACGGGATTTGTTATCTGTCACAGCGCTTTAGAAATGGGATTTTGAGAATGTTTACTGTCAAACTACATATCTTTGTTATTCCATAAAGCATTGTTCATTGTGATTTTTATTGAACTGGCAAATTTATCTTGTTAATTCCCGTGTTAAATACATTAATATAGGATTATATATATAGGATGGACGAGTCCTTACTGTAAATAAAAACTATTCTCTAACAGTCACATACATTTATTATCAGACGAACAGGACAAAAAAAAAAAAAAAAAAAAAAAAAAACAAATAAACAAAAAATAAAACATCAAATCGCTCTTTGTAGTTATTCATAACATTCTTATCTAACGTCAATTCGTCGTAAATATTTTCGAGTTCTTAAAAGTTTCGTCTTAAATCTTCGTTTTTAAATCGTCGGAATCATAGCGTCGTTAGCCCTCGTCGGAAAACATTCTATTTACATTTTTCTTCCTCTCAATCCTGACTACACAGCTTTGATGTTTCCCGTTTCTACTTTTAATCTCGAAGCAGAATTCGGAGAGTGGTGGAGGGAAATACATTCCAATGCAGGTGCAGCAGAGAGAGAGAGTGTAGCCCACGCATGCGAGAGTATATCCCACATGCGGCCGTCCTGACATCTGGAGCTGCCGCAGCGACATGTGGTATTATAGAATCTGAAAAGAAACAAAAACAAAAACGAAAACAGTAACTGTTCTTAAGAGAAAAAAAATAGAGTTCGTTTATACACTAGAAAGATCAGTCGTCTTTTTCTGAAATAGTGTAACATCGAATGAAAATGTTCTTTAAAATTGCTGACTTTTAAAATGATCGGACATACACATTAAAGATAAGGAAAAAAAATAAAGTTTCAGTTATCGTCATGCCAAGGCATCATGTATTCAGCACACGAACTAGTACTGATCGGTCCTTCAGTTGATGAGATTTTCTCTACGTCGTAGGTGTCGTTAGACTTCACTTTGGTTACTTTATATGGACCTAGGAATTTAGACTTCAATTTTAACCCTGGTCCTTGTTGGGTTCTTTTAATTGCTACGAGGTCTCCAAGGTTATATTTCCGGGGTTTCTTACGTCTTAAATTATAATGCTTGCGATTTTCTTGTTGAATTTCCAGAATATTCTTCTTAGCTTCTTTTCGGAGTTCTTCTCTATCTTTCATGAATTGGTCTTCGACTGAACTGTTTAGGAGTTCAATAATTTGTAAATC
Source organism: Maratus speculifer (assembly GCA_964019185.1). NCBI lineage: Eukaryota > Metazoa > Arthropoda > Arachnida > Araneae > Salticidae > Maratus > Maratus speculifer. The sequence continues at coordinate 248,388,219 of OZ025297.1, read as the reverse complement.
TTCTTTCTGTTTCATTTTTGTACCAAATAGTATTTCAAACGGTGTTCGCTTAATGCTTCGTTGGTAAGTTGAATTAATAACTTGTTGAACTTTAGGAACATATTTAAACCATTTGGTCGGTTCGTCTTTGGACATTTTAGAGATTACTGAAATTATGTCGCTCTACTTCACCATTAGCACGGGGAAGGCCAGTTGTAATTGTCTCGTGTTTTATATTTTCACTTTGGCAATAATCAGCAAATTCTTTACTTGTAAATGCAGGACCTTTATCGCTAATAATTTTGGAAGGGTTGCCAAAAGTATAACTTTGTTGTTGCAGTTTCGATATGACTTCGGCAGAAGAAGTAGTTTTACAGGGATATAGCCACACGAATTTGGTAAATGAATCTATTAAAGACAAAATATGTTTATAGTTTTTGTTAGTTGATTCGAGAGGGCCTAGATGATCAATGTGGTAAGTTTGGAGGGGAGTCTCCTCTTTGTGTAAGGGATGTAACTCGCCTTCTTGTTTTCCACGTTTCCGATTATATAAAAGGCATGTTACACAGTTTGCTATAACTTTATCAATTTTATTTGCCATATTAGGGATAAAAAATTCTTCATTAAGGAGTTCTTCACAACGTTTGCGTCCGAAGTGTCCTTTATCATGAACGTGTTTAATGACGTTTAGCTGCATTTCATCGGGCACAACTACTAGATCGTAACCTTTATGATTTTTATAAAGAACGTTATTTTTGAGGAAATAATTGTCATATGGCTTTGTTTTCAAAATTTCTTTAATGGCCTGTATATGTTCATCAGTGTTCTGTGATTATATGATTTTGGAAGTAAAACTGTCTTGAATGGTCATACATACGGGATTTCTGCTTAAAGCGTCGACGTGGCGCATACGTGTACCTTGTCTGTGTTCGATTGTATAGTTATAATCAGCTAGCATTAAAGCCCATCGAGCTATCTTGGTGCAAAGATCTTTTTTATTCATAGTTAGGGCAAATGCGTTGCAATCTGTGACAATCTTGAAAGGAATACCTAAAATATAAACACGGAATTTTTTAAGAGCCTCGATGACAGCCAAAACTTCTAGTTCATAACTCGAATATTTACGCTCAGCATCTGTGGTTTTTTTGCTCATAAAATAGACAGGGTGAAATTGATTATCAATAGAAGACTTTTGAAGGAGGACTGCTTCGTAACCATCAATAGAAGCATCGCAATGGACTTCTGTTTCATTACTAGGGTTATAAATGCTTAAAACAGGACCTGAAGCAAGAATGTGTATCAACTGATTAAATGCATTTCGCTGTTGGTCACCGAAGTGAAATTTAGTGTCCTTTCTAAGGAGATCTGTTAAGGGCTTAGCTATTAAAGAATAATCTTGGATAAATTTACGAAAATATGAGGTTAGTCCGACAAATGAATGTACATCTTTTACACTTTTAGGTTCTGGAAAATTTAGAACAGCTTTAGTTTTGGAGGGAGATGGATGTAGTTGACCATTTGTAATGTGGTAACCCAGAAAATCAATTTCTCGCTGTAAAAAGTGGCATTTTTTTAGATTCAGTTCCAAACCATATTCGGATGCAGTTGTAAGAATGCGTTGTAATTTCTGGAGTCCTTCGGCTTCGTCTTCAGACGGTGTTATGAAATCATCCATGTAGGCGATAAGTACTTTTTCATTAATGAGATCGCGAAAAACATTATAGATATTGGTCTTCTCATTGGTTGCTTTCCTTTAGGCGGGATTGTTCCCATAGCGGGTATATAAGCCTGAGTCTCTCTGTCTCTTCGCTCAGTTTTGCTACTTTTAGCTCGCTGAGTTTTGCACTGATGAAGAATCTCGTTAGTAGATTCGAAATAGCTATTTGCTACCTTCTCATACTTTATTTGTGCATTTATATTCGTTGGCTCTCTATCCTTAAACATTTGTGCACAAAGGCTTTATTTGCTACTTTAATTATAGATATATCTCTGAAAAACTAAGGGAGCATCGCTAAGGCCATAATTCATGTATAGAAATTCAAATTGACCAGAATGTGTTACAAAAGAAGTGTATTTTCGGCTATTTTCTTCTACATCGACATGAAAAAATGCATTTTTAAGATCAAGAGTAGTAAATACTTTTGCAGAGTGCAACTGATCAATAATGTCATCGATTACTGGGAGGGGAAAACGTTGTTTATGTGTTTTAGCAATTAGCTTCCTATAGTCAACACACAATCTATATGAACCATCTTTCTTTTTTACGAGGACAATAGGTGATGAAAAATTACTGGTGCTTTTTCGGATAATTCCCTTTTCAAGCCATTCAGAAATTTGTTTTTCGACAAATTCCTTCTCTATAGGAGCTAGGCGTCTGGGAGGACATGTAACAGGTATTTCGTCTTTCAGATGAATTGATAATGTAACATCAGTAGTCTTTACTTTTCGGGGGGAATAATTTTGAATAAGTTCCGTAATTTTTGAACGTATAGTTTTATCGGTAATATGAGATAAATCAAGATTACTATCGTCTAATACTTGAGCAACATTAATCAGAAAATTATTTGACATATTTTCATTTTGCTTGATTTTTTGCATCGAAATATTATTTTGAGAAACTGTTAAAATACTTTGCTGTATAACATCTGTACCAATAATAAAATCAAAAGATATCGAATAATCTGGTACTACATAAACATTAGTGGTGTAATTAAAATCATCAATTGTAACATCCGTAGAGAAAAAACCCAGGGGTTTGATCATAGTATTTCCTAATCCAGTTAATGTGATTGTTGAATATTCGAGGTTCGAAACCGTTGGGATTTTGCGATAAATACTTTCTTTTAACAGACTTCTTTCACTTCCCGTATCGATCAAAGAAAGAACATTTACTGACGAAATAATTACTTGTTTGGTCATAAAAGTATTCGACGTAATGGTGGAAATATTGGATGGTTCAGGCTTATTTCTAGATTTCCTTGGTTGATCACATTGAGCCGACTTATGGCCAAAATTCGAACAATTAAAGCAGCGAGGGCCTTTGTCTTTATGCCTACATTGGCTACTTTTATGGTTGGCTAAACAACAATTAAAGCAGAGAAGATCAGGTTTTGGACGAAAAGATTTGTCTTTCAACGGCATTTCTGGTTTAGATTTACGAAATTTAGTGTTCTCATAGTCATGCCGAATTTTATCATAAATTTTGAGCTTTTGTTTAAATTCTACTATAGATTGGCAGCCATATAATATTGATTTTCTAAAAACAGGGTCGGGTATACCGTTAATAATATACTGCATCAGTGCTGAATCTTCGATGTTACCGCGCGAACATAATTGTTTCATTACGAGAAAATATTCTTCAAGAGATTCATTTTCTTGTAATTTTCGTTTATTTAACATGTCATGTAACTCAGCAGAATTATAAGTAATGCCAAATTTTGAAGTTAAGAGTTCTTTAAATTTTTCATACGAGTTAATGTGAAATTCTGTTTGTACTAACAGCTGGGCTTTTCCTCGTAAGGATCGTTTAGCAAAAACAAATTTATGAAATTCTGATAAATTGAGCATGCTAGCGACATCGTCAAAATTACTTAACCAAATATTTATATCTTGAAAAGAACTACCATCAAAAGGCGGTATAACGCTTTCAACATCGTTAAAAGTAATAGTAGATGGCAAAAAACTTTGAACTGGAAATTTCTTGTTTTTATCAAAATTTGATGATTCGGTATTACTTGCAGGGCCTTTATTCAATGTGGTATTATGTGAAGATATTTCAGGTTCTGAATGGTATCACTTTCGTTTTGAATAATGTTAGCTTGCAGTGAATTTAAGTCTGAAAGATATGTCACTAATCTGGTTGCAAGTTCAGTTAAAGAACCTTCATTTGAGATACAGAGTAAATTACAAATTATGATTAAGTCGTTTAAAGAAAAATCTGCTTGAACTTTCGTAACTTTATTTTTGAGTTCAGTGCTGGTCGTTTCGAAATCGAAACCAGTGAAGTCACGAATTCTTTTTCGATTTGAGCGATCACCATCAGTGTCGAACAATAATTTATGAAGTAATTTAATTTTATTAGTACGTTCATTTTTAAATGCAAGTTCCAGTTCTTTGATGTCAACTAGCTTCATAGTAAATATAAAATATGGAAGAATTAACTCACCCGTAAAATGATATCCGACTTGAATCTGAAGAAAACAAATAGTTCATAACAATGAGAAAAAATGCTAAGTGGGCACTTCTGGCACCACTTTATAGGATGGACGAGTCCTTACTGTAAATAAAAACTATTCTCTGACAGTCACATACATTTATTATCAGACGAACAGGACAAAAAAAACAAATAAACAAAAAATAAAACATCAAATCGCTCTTTGTAGTTATTCATAACATTCTTATCTAACGTCAATTCGTCGTAAATATTTTCGAGTTCTTAAAAGTTTCGTCTTAAATCTTCGTTTTTAAATCGTCGGAATCATAGCGTCGTTAGCCCTCGTCGGAAAACATTCTATTTACATTTTTCTTCCTCTCAATCCTGACTACACAGCTTCGATGTTTCCCGTTTCTACTTTTAATCTCGAAGCAGAGTTCGGAGAGAGGTGGAGGGAAATACATTCCAATGCAGGTGCAGCAGAGAGAGAGAGTGTAGCCCACGCATGCGAGAGTATATCCCACATATATATATATATATATATATATATATATATATATATATATATAATAGAGATGGGACGAATATTCGGCCACTATTCGGTATTCGGCCTATTCGGCCCTTTTGCCGAATATTCGGTTGGCCGAATATTGAAGGCTTGTTGACCGAATGCTTCGGCCGAATACCTGTGGCCGAATATTTAGAGATATTGCGCCGAATATTACTAAAATCTCGCCGAATAGTGAAAGATGTCTTGCGAAAAAAATTTTGGATTTAAAGAATTTAGTTTCTTGCAATATTTTTTTTTCTTTAATTCAAATTGGCTACTTTCTGGCACATTCATGAAGTCATTTTCATTCTTATTTATAAAATACACAGTTATTCAGATACTAAAAAATATACAGCCTTTCTATATTTCCTATAAAAGTTAGTGATATTTTTAAAAATGATGTCCAAATTAGAGATTCAATTTTATGGGAAATGTCTTCATTAGAGAATGATAAATTAAAACGCAAAGTATAAAAACACTTATAGAAAAAAAAAAATAGAAAAACACTGCCTTATTCTAAAACACTCAAATATTTATTAACGTTTGCAAATTCCATGCACATATAAAAAGGCTTTTATGAAATTCATAACTTATTTTCTATAAAGTAAGAAATGAAAAATTTCATTAACTAGGTGTATTAACGAAGATTCAAGAAGACACATTTTCAAGATTTCATATCAAATATTGCTATTCCAAGTACAACCGTACATCTGAAAACAGAACTGATGTTAAATTAGATACTCATTAGATGACACAACTTGTTTATGAAGATGGTTTTATAAATATTTAAATATAAATTCTAAATATTTAGCAAAATAATTATTTTATTCTATTGTTTCCACATTTAAATAATTATTTGCATAATTACTTACTTTAATATGTAATATTATTACATATATATTTTTAATCTACATCTTCCTTCTTTCAAGTTGTTATCAATTTCGGTTTATCCTTTTAATGCTCACTGCATAAGCAGAATTTTGAAGTTGAATATTGTATGCGTCAATTAAAATGCCAAAGATTTTGTGTACATATGCATTCTACTTTAAGTATACCTTTTGCTTTAATGTAATTTGTAATTTAAACTCGGAAACTGATTTCAGAACAGTCTTATTCTTACCAATTTCTTCATCATTAGGGACAAAAGTTCTCATTGATAAAATATACTTCATTATAGGTTGTTTACGAAAATATCTCCTTGTTAGTTCTGAGAGAGAGAGAGAGACAAACTAAGAATATTACTGATTTTGGATGCAAGAAAGGGTAAAAGTATCATTTGATAGTAAAAGTGAAGTACATTCTTCATATTTTAATGAAAATATCTTACCATTGTGACTTACTGAAAATCCATGTACATTAAGATACATTGATGTACATTAAGATAAGAGAATATAATGCAATTTCATAATTTTTTTGTGTTAAAATAAGTTTTTCAAATTTAAAAATACATTTAAAAGTACATTTAAGTGTAGTAATGATTAATGAGCTCCTATTTTTTAAATTATATGTAATCAAAAGTTATTTTCTTTATCGGAAAACAAATTTTGGTATTCGGCTGCCGAATATTCGGTATTCGGCCTAAAATTTGGCCGAATATTCGGTATTCGGCTATTCGGCCAAATCACTATTCGTCCCATCCCTAATATATAATTAATATATATATATATATGTATATATATAACTTATATAATTACATAAATAAAGTATTAATTTCTAAAAACAAAAGTATCTCTTGATAAAATCAAAACTCGTATTTTAAGTTTAAAACTTTAAATAAATTACAAAAACAAGAGTCATTTCATATTCCTATAAAATGTATAACCTTTATAGATTTTAAGTATTTTAATATTTTTTTTAACTTTTTTCCTTATTGAAATTTTAATGCATTCACCTCTATTGATAAAGAATTTTAAGATTCATTAACCCATTAGTGCCTGGCGTCCCATTTTTGGGACAGTTTCAAAAAATTCAAGTAAGCGCCTTTCACACCAGTAAAAAGAAGGAAAAATAAATACTTTCTTTCTCGAGACGAAGTCCTCGATAAATTAAGATTAAAGTTATTCTTTCTTTAAAAGTGGTAGGAAAATGCAAAATTCGAATTTTAGCGAAGAAAATAATTCAGGCACAAATGGGTTAAATTAAAAATAATGCGTTTGTGCAAATGGATACATATATATTTTTTAAATCTCTCCACACCCTTTCCAAATATATATATATATATATATATATATATATAAATCTCGGTGTAAATGTATGACTAGTTTCACCTATTTATTATAAAAACTTTTTTCAATTAAAGACCGGGCAAATACAAGTTTCACTCGCATACAGATGGATCTGGGCAATAAATATGCTATCGAATTTATTATACAAATATATCATTACAAGTCTTTATCTAGGCTTTTAATATCTAATAGCTCATTTTTTTTTTTTTTTTTTTTTTTTTTTTTTTTTTTTTTTTTTTTTTTTTGTATGCCCAAAATGCTCGTGGCTAAGGGATAATATCTCAGCTAATTAACGATAATGTTTTAGAAATTCACTATCATCTCAAAATTCTTTAATACTTTTAATGTATTTATACTTCTGCGATCATACGTACCTCCCGTGTTCCTGAAATCCTGTGTTGAATACACGTAAATCGAGATTTGTTCGTAACGGAAAAAAATAGTGATTTTCTCAAAATGTATTTGACATAAGGTAATCGCTATCATTTTTTCTGAAAGGTTTAAATTAATTTCTGACACCCGTAACAACAAATCTAGGAAATTAAATAAATTTCTTATATGTTTTCCATTTTTTAAGATAAAACTCAAAAATAAAAATTGCTTTAATTATAATTTATTAAAATTTTTCTCTTTGAACAACCAGTAAATATATTTCTATTATATATTATACTGCATAAAACATTGTTTAAAAATAATATGATTAATTTTAATAAATTTAATATATTGTAATAACATTAATTTTATGATTACTTTTACCATTTTATTCCCTTAAACTGTTATATAAACGATTTATACATGTAAAACCTGCACAAAATAATAAATAACATATGTAACATTTTAATATCAAATAAAGCGGGTCAAGAGTCCCACACATCAGAGCCTTGACCATTATTTTTTCATAATTAACCATTTTTCTATTTTTCTCATTTCTTATATATTGCACCTAATGTCAAAGTTATATTTTTATAACTGATTATAAACGAATAAAATGATACAAAAAACTTTATTCTAGGCTCAATATTTAAAAAAAAGCATGTTTTGAAAAAAAAAAGATCAAATTTTTAAAATCTACCTTGTACATAAAAAAATATTTTTAAATTATATCCTATATAACTATGCATATATATGTACACACATGCGTATATATTGGATAATTAACAAAAATATGCTCCACTATAATGTTTTCCGCACAAAATGAAAAATCCTGAATTGAGCTGTTCAAAAGCAAAATACTAATACTACTAATAATAATAATAGTAATAATAATTTCCAATAGTACAAATCTGACTTTTTCATTACCTGCGATATTTAAATTTTGCCGGCCGGAATTAATTAAAAATTTATTTTAGACTGTATTTGAATATTTGATAAGTGATAAATTATATTAAAAATGAAAGGATTAAATTCATCTAATTTCTACAATAGCTCGCTCAATAATAATCTCACCTCAGTATAATAGAAACTGAATTCCTGAATATTTCGTTTTGTACATTCAATATAAAAGGAAAATATTTTACTGATATAAGTTTTTCCATGATGACTTTTTTGGTAATATATTTTCTTTTCTTTTCTTTGAGCTGACGCTTTCAGTCAATGTTATTGCATTCTTTTCAAAGGAAACTCACAAAAGTAAACCCCTATTGTGTGAAGCGAAAACACATTTATCATGGACTATTTTAGGTATATTTATTGTATGTGACATTAAGATGCGCATTTGTGTAATGAAAATCGACTTGGAAACTGAATTGCCGTCTATATTTATTTATTTAGATAATAGCAACGATTGTTCTTTTATTTTTTTTATTTATTTAATTATTGATGTAATAAGAACTATGACAATTAAAAATAGATATAATTATTTGTCTACTTTTTAAGCGTTTGATTTCATAATTTCTTGCTAGTTAATTTTTTGAATGTTAAATAGGTATTATCTTGAAATATTTGCTCAGTTTTATTTTCATATTGAATTTTTAACATGTTCACTGCAAAATGACGCTTACCACTCAAAAATGACCGAATATGAATATGAGTAGCCAGTTGTTCCTTTTTTAATGAATGCGTTTATGACGGTGAAATGATTCCTCTAGGTGGTTCCTAAGAATAGTTTGTCATCTAAGATTTTTCAACTTTTGTCAGTCCCAGGTCTTAACACATACCTACAATTTCCATTCAAACAATTTAGTCAAAATTACTATAGATCCTATTTATCTTCATTAAATATCTTTATTGGAAATGCACATTTTACATTATTTATAACCTAATTGCTAAAAATCGTTCGCTTGAAAAAGGCTGTATTTTTTATATTACTATTACTTTCTTCTATCCTCAATAGAAGAAAGTATTGTAATCTAAATTTTTTGACTTCCGGTTTTTGACGGATTTACACGTTTAGGGGTCAGAGATTCCAAAAAACATGTTTTTACAAAATGTCTGTCTGCGTGTGTTTGTGTGTGTGTCCGTATGTCGCCATTCTACCATCAAAAAGTGTATGAAGATATGCATAGAAAATATCCAGAAGTTATGTGAACGTTTTTGGCTGTGGCAAGCAGTTTCTCCTTCAATTTTGAAATATTCCGCCGGAAGTGGACGCTGCAATCGTGCTTTTTGCGCCATTTTCAATATTTTACAGACCAAAAGTGTATGAAGTTATGCATCGAATTATGGCTATGGCTAGTTGGTCCTCCCGGAATTTGAAAAAAATCCGCCGGAAAGAGGCGCTGTAATCGCGATTTTTGTTCCATTTTCAACATTTTACCGACCAAAAGTGTATGAAGTTATGCGTCCAACTGAACCAAATTTTCTGTTTAAGTATATGGCTATGGCTGGTTGGTTCTACCTGATTTTGAAAAAAATGTGCCGGAAGGGGGCGCTGCAATCGCGGTTTTTGTTTCATTTTCAATAATTTACCGAGCAAAAGTGTATGAAGTAATGCATCGAATTGAACCAATTTTTTTGCGTAAGTGTATGGCTATGGCTAGTTAGTCCTCCCTGAATTAAAAAAAATCCGCCGGAAGGGGCCGCTGCAATCACGATTTTTGATCCATTTTCAATATTGTACCGACCAAACGTAGATGAAGTTATGCCTAAAACTGAACTAAAATTTTTGTGTATGTTTTTTTTTTTTGGTATGGAAGTAGGTCATCCTTGAATTAGAAAAAAAAATCTGCCTATCATTCTATTGGCTCGTGAAAAGATTGAAACTCGTTGTTACTCCGAATTATTTAGTGAAGCAGAAATTCAAGATGGAAATAAAAGTTGCTATAGTATTGAATTAAAATTATTAAAGATTTAATACGAGTAACTATTTTTTTAAATATTAAAATGTAGGTATAAGATAGAATAAAGTTTTTGGATTGGCACATCCAACTAGTTATTGTCAGTTTTTGTTGACGCACCGATATTCTCAAAGTTATTAATAGATCATTTTAATTGCTTAGTGTTTTACAGGTTAAAATATGCTTAGGAAAATTTATTATACATCTATTTTGTACTATTTTTTTTATAAATACTACAATGAAATTAGTTTTTTTTTTTTTTTTTTTTTTTTTTTTTAATTTTATGTGAAATATTACACTGTAATTCAAAAAATGGGGATTCTATTCATTTCATGATTGAAATAAATGAGCGTTATACATTAATGTTATCAGGTAATATTAGGTATGTACAAAGCATCTTCGTCAAAAGAATATTTAACTGAATAATTTACTACTAGAATAATAGATTTTTACTCTTATGATTAAATAAGCTATAAATTAATATTATTTATTTAAATAATAAAATTGTTTAAATATTTTAATGTTAAAATTATACATAAAACAATAAACTAATATTCAAAATTTACACTTTTAAACTTTTAAAAATGTTTTTTACTTATTTTTTATTTTTTTATTTTTTTAATTATTATATATTTTACTTAAAAGGAACCAGTTGAAAAAAGTCCGGTAATGCAAAAAGCATATGTATATAAAAAAAAGATGTACGAAATTCAAGCGCTTTTGACACTTCTGATTATGCATAAAAAGTAAAATTGAATTGTGGGTAAAAATGGGAAACTGACCTTTGTAAAAATATAATAATAATACATTGCAAGTTAAGTTATGCATTAAAAGGGAAAAAAGACGCTTTGGCTCCAACTAAGGAGAGTTTCGGAATCGCGTACATTAATTAGGGGGAGAAATTTATATCGGATTTCCAAACTCTGATAATGACAAAACACACTATCTCCAGTTTGTGAAGCAAGGAATCTACTTATCTTGCTACTGGTGGTGTGAGACAAGTACAGCAAAACAATGGGAATTTATCATCTTAGCCAGGCTAACATTAAAGTACCAAAATGGTTGCCGGGCATATAAAAAAGTGGTCAATCCGGAATTGTCGATAGCATTCACATGATTTGGGTTTTAATATATAGACTTTAATCAAAACAAAAGATTTCTTTAAATTATCATTTTAAACAAAATATATGCATGCCCGAGGTTGAGAAACACACATTGTATTTCTGAAAAAAATTTAAAAATAAGTATGAAATTAAAAGTTTATTCATATCTTATTGTGACTCAAATTTGCTGAATATCCCATACATTCTTACAAATGTTTCATTAATATTAACATACCCTTTTGATGTTAATCTTTATAACGAATTGAGAAATACTTAATGACGTTTTTTACGGAACATATCGGAAAATATGTCATTTTACCATATTTTTGAAATTGCTGATATATAAATATATGCATAAATGTATGCATATAAAGTGCCAATAGTAGATTTTTTACAAAAGAATATATATCATGACTGCCATAGGCGACTGTTTTTTTATTTGTAATTGACACCATTTCTTGAAACAAAACCCTTAGCAAACATTTTGATAACATTTTCAAAAAAGATATATTTCTAAATTTATATTATAAAAATATTGGCGCGCACAGAATATAAAAATAGCCGAATGTGACAGCTCTGGTATATATCTATATCTATATACACATTCAAATGCTCATTTTTTATCATTTTACTTCAGCATAAATTATGTACATAGACAAAAAGTGCATTTTTAATGATAGCTTGAGTAAACCATGCATACACAAAAACAGAGCTAAATTGTAGGAATTTAAACTCAAAACAATATATACTTTTTTTTCAATAAGTTACTTTTCCTTAAAATACACAACACAAAGACACTATCATTCTGACAAAGATATTTTTAGCTTTTATTCGAGAATGCATAATTATATACACATATATCTATAAAATAAAAATTAAATATATAATTTATAACATGATATCATGAATGCCCCATTATGAGTTTTCATACTCGAATATTTTTGATTTGTAAAGTTAAAATGGCTTCATATTTATCCGAATTAAACTATTTTTTTACAATTAATCTTTTTAATAGAAGCATGTAATGAGATTTGAAAATTTAAGAATTTCGATTCCTCAAAAGCTGAAATGAATATTGCTAGATTTTCGGTTTCAAAGTACTTATCCACGGATCATTGAAAAGTCAAGTACCATTTTCAGAACGAAAAATGTCTTTGTAAAGTGAAAAAGAAAGAAAAGCTAAAGATCTATGTAATAATCGTCCTTTGGACTTCATTCCCCTTAAAGTACTTTCTTTTCTATATAAGGAATTGAAAAAATATATTGAACACTTTCTACTTTTGTGGGAAAAATGAAATATTGGACATATATATTTGAAAGGATATAGAATCAAATTACCTTTAGAGCTAAATTGTTTGAGTATATTTCAGAAGGGATATATTTCGAAATTTGGAAATAAATATTTTTTATATAAGTATGTATAATTATTATATATATATATATATATAAGTATAATAAGTATATATAATTATATAATTTTTTTATATAAGTATATATATATATATAAGCTAATACCATTTCATTCGGGTCTTTTATATAATTTTTTAAATTTTGCTTTGTATGCATATGTATTAACTGTCTCATAGAATCGTCCGAGGTTATCCAATAAGTTTTCATCGCTTAATTAATATAATTCTCTTGTAAATAAAGTCTTTTTATTAGAAATCACAAAATAATAAATGTGTTTTTAATATATTCTTTTGTAAATGTTCCCTTTTGTAGAAACACTGTAGGAAGATGAAATCGCTGAATATATAAAAAAAATAATAATTAAGTTACCTCCTTCTCGTTACTGCATTTATAAGAACAAGTTGGAAATTGCACGTGAACGTAGCATATGAGGTGCGTTCGTACGATAACGAAGTTTTAAAAATATTCAGATCTTGCTGATATAGTAGAAACGTACTCCGGATACAGTATAGTAGTCGAAATCTTTACGTTTCTGTAAATATGCAGGAAGTAATTTTTATTACACCTCAGCAATGTATATCTTATTCATAAAATGTGAAATAGTTGAATATAATTAAAACACGTACCAAACCATGTTTCCCCTTATAGCATTATATAGTGGAATACTTTTGTGTGGCCCTGTAATTTAATAATAAAAATTCTTTGCATCACAAATTGTACAGAATGCATATTTTAGTATATATTTCATAGATTCATGCCAATTCTATTATGTTCGAATGAGTGTAACATCATTAAAATGCATTTGAAACTTTTTCCCCATTGACCGTATTTTAATGGAATCCTTTTGATTGTCCCTGTAATTGCTCAATGCATCCGATTTTCATAACATTTGAAATGACTCGACAAAATTACGCAATAATTATATGTTTTAAATTTCAAACGATTAAAATGCATTTAAAACTTTTTTCCCTATTGACCGTAATGTAACGGAATCCTTTTAATTGTCCCTGTAATTGATCTATCCATCCGATTTTCATAAAATTTGAAATGACTCGACAAAATTATGTTATAAATATGTATTTTAAATTTCAAACGATTCGGTTGGGTAGTTTTTGCGTTCTTATATGCGGACAGACGGACAGACGGCAGATGGACGGACAGACAGACAGACGGACAGACGGACAGATGGATGGACAGACAGACAGACGAACGAACGGACTGAGCGACAACAATAGGTGCTACGTATTTACATAATTACGAACGCACCTAAAAAAGAAGTGTAATATATATTTACGTACAAAGATGAAAATATCTCTTTTATTTATCTGATGTAGAAAATTTATATTTTTTGGCAAATATATATTAAAAAGAAGATTTATAAAAATAACAGAAGTTACACATGTACTTTGTTAAAACTATGTATTAAAATGAGAAAACATGACTTTCTAGCATTATGCTTGATTTTTAAATTTAGATGAATTCTTACTGTGAATTATTTAAAGTATTTTTTTTTGTATAAAAATCTTTAGCCATTCAGACATTTAGACAGTTCAGTCATTTTTTTAAACGTTCAATTTTATTTTTAATAGCTGTCAATATACATTAGATTCTTAAATGTCATTATTATGAAAAATACAAAAATAATAAGAAAATTTTAATGAACATTGCACAAGGCAGTGAAAATGTAACAGATGATTATTTCCAAAGGACTTTAAAGACACTATTTATTATGTAGTGTAAATACTTTAATAATTAGAGTATACACTGGAATCTCGATTATCCGAGGTAAATGGAACCACTAGTACCTCATAAATAGAAAATTTCGGTTAATAGAAATTGAATACAAAAACTTGCCATCCTCACGAATTTAACATATCTTTGCTTGGAAAACAGTAAAACATTTTTTCAAATGATAAAAATATAAAGTTATGTTTAAAGATTAATAAATTAAAAAAAAAATTATCTTGTCGCCAATCAAGGGGTTTGAGAATGTAATTGTCTGATAACAGATTGTCGATGATGATCAATAGTTCCACATGACTTCTGCAAAAAAGAATCAGGCTTCGTAATCAGCCCGATTCACAGAATCCTCGACTAATCGAAGCTCGGTTAATCGAGGTTCTATTGTATTTGAATTTTTTTTTGTTCAATCTTCATTTTATGTATTTATTTATTTATTTATTTATTAAGGGGATCAGGGACACAATAACTTCAAATTTTCTAAAAATATATTGCATTGTTAATTAATGTTTGTTAGAAAAAAAATAATATTCAAAAAACAAATTTTAACAAACATATCAATCATATTAATATAATAATTTCAGCTGTTTAAAATTACGTTTAAGTTATGTTTCTATTTTAATTGGTACGGTAAACATTTATTTTTCGTTTTTGTTGGTTTAAAAAATCTAGATGTTAATAATTGGAAACGATTTCTTGCAAAAATGCTTTATTCTTCATGATTGGTTTCTTTACCATTTGTTTAAACTTAGAATGTGTCTTTTTTAATCGTTTTATGTTAATTTGATCAGCAAATTTGAAAAACATTGATTGGTTGTATTTCTTTTAATAGCACAAAATCCTGCCAATGACATGCTACGCAAGAAATAAAAAAAAATAAAATAAAAAAATAAAAAAAAAGAAAATATGATTAAAAAAATACAACACTTTTGAATTTTTATTTAAATGAATATTTAAAAAAAAATACTGAATCCAAATTAAATCTTGTGTATTTATTTTTTCTTAAATGAAAAAAAATCTACGAATGATACTTTGACTTATAACGTTTTTAAATTACTACACATTTTTTAAGAATTTTAAATTATTATTTTTTAAACATCATAAACATTTTATCATGCGATTTCATTTATAATTATAATGGTTACTCTTCATTAAAAATTCCAAACTTTTTGCTCAATAAATAAGAAATATTTTAAATTATGTCGCGAAAACCTTACACAACAAATACTATAAAATTTAAATGCCAATTTTCCCCTTTCATTTGATAGTTTAAATGCAAACTGTTTAACAAATAACATTTTGCATTTTTACATTTTGCACAAACACTTATATATTTTTGCAACAAATACTATAAAATTTCAATGCCAATTTTCCCCTTTCATTTGATAGTTTAAATGCAAACTGTTTAACAAATAACATTTTGCATAATAAAAGAAAGAGTTTTGTTTTAGGAATCTTTGTATGTTCCTTAACCTTTTCTGGCACACTGTGCCCTGTCTGGGATACCTAATTTTTATTCCAAACTTGCAAACGCCAATAATATTTTAGTAAAATTTTGCTTTTACAATAAAAGCTTAAATTAAAGAATTCGAAATATCTGAAAAAAATATTTTTGAATTCCGGTGTCAGTCGATAATTTCTCATTTTACTAACGGATTTTGCCCGTTCCGGAAAGGGTTAAAAGAAATTCCCAAGGCACGACCTGTTTATAATGAATTCCGAATCCCGTGTAATTTCTCCCTTTTATGTATTTTTAACTTTAACTGTAGCATAATTTTTGTAATCCATGGGATGGAGCTAAAAAAGTCCATCCAGCTGGTGCCGGGTGGAAGAGGTAGGTTTCCTATTCCTTACTCAAATAAATAAATAAATAAATAAAAATAAAAATACTTAGCAGAAAACATTAATAGAAGAAACAATATTTTTTTGTCAGTACTGAATATGAATGGGAATTTCGAGAAATTAATCATCTTCATACAAACTGGTCGTATTGAAATTCATTTAAATTTAATCGCCAAATTTGGAGATATAATGAAGTGTCTGCCATTTTAAAACAATATGATGGGTGAAACTAACCAATAAGCTTGATCGAGATCTTAGTAAATCTTGTGCACGTACATACTCTTATCGAAACAAGTGTATAAATGTGAATGCTGTCACGCACCAACAGATTTTTCAAATTTCGTACTCATTAGAAGTTCAAACTCTTATATATATAAGCCATTTTTTTTTTAAGATAAAGATAAAAAAATGATCCGGAACTACTGTATCAAGCACAAACACTTCAGAAAAACATTTTTTCTGTTTCCATATTTGTTGTATAATATTTTATAAATTGAAAAGTTTTTGAATTTTTAAATGGCCTCCATTTTGAAACAAGATGGCTGGGGAAGTTGACCTATGAACTTGGTCAAAACATTGGTTTGTGTTTTGTGCATTCCAGATTATATCCAAAACGGTTCATACATGCACATATTATCGTTAGACAAAAATCAGATCATTTCATAATGTCAGCCCCAAAAGAAACACAAAGTGCTACAACTCAGACATTATTTAAGATATAGACAAAAGAAAAAATATCCGAATTCTTTGTACTAAGGTCAAAAGCATAAGATTTTTTTCTAATTTTTTGTACCCCATTTTAAATAATAAAAAAAATCAAATGAAAAGTTCGCCAACGATCTCGGTCGACAAATACACACGTAGTATTTACACAACAAGTTACATACAAATTGACTCAATAATACGCGTGTTGTCATGTCACAAAAAACAGCTCATTTAAAAATGCCGGCCCCGTTAGAAATTCAAAGGGCTATAATTCAACCAGTTTTAAGATATAGAGGAAATTTAAAAAAAAAAAATTCTCTGGAATCTTTTAATCAAGGTCAAACACATAACCGAAAAAATATTTTTTTCAATTTCTAATTTTTTTGCTCTCAATTTTAAATTTTAAATTAAGGAAGATGGCTGCCATTTTGAAACAATATGGCGGATGAATCTGGCCAACGATCTCGGTTTAGACATCGGTATACACTATGTACACACCACGTTACATCAAAATCGATTCATAATATTCGAATTACCTCTTGATAAATATCAGACCGTTTCAAAATGTCAGCAACAATAGAAATTTCTAGCACTATAACATAGCCATATTTTAAGATATACACAAGAAAAATGCTCATGTTAAAATCAAATTCAAACACATAAGAAAAAAATATTTCTAAATTAATATTTTTTTGTAGTTAATTTTAAATTCTATATTTTTTTTATTTAAATGGCCGCCATTTTGAAACAATAAGCTGACCTAAGAACTCGGCCGCGACATTAGTATGTATTTTCTATATACACCAAGTTTCATTGAATTCGGTTCATAAATACGATAGTTACAGCATGGCAAAATCAGACATATGTATATATATATATATTTATATGCATATGGAATATATATATATATATATATGTCAGTATTTGAACAGAGGGAGATTTTGGGGTCTGGGGGTCATGATCGTTGAAAATATACTATTTTTCCGAAAGTGCTTTCCTCCGGACAGCGGCAATGGATAGTTTTTTACTTATTGTAATGAAAGCTATCTAAAACACACTATTGTTATTGTTTATTTTTAATTATAATCCAGGAATATTTTTTCTTCTTATTGTCAAGTGCTGGCGTACAATTAATAAATGCATTTTGAGGCGTATAGATACAGATATTTATTATTTACTAATTCACTTGATGATCTACATGAGATAGACTAACGAACGAATGTTCGTTCGTCCAAGTGAATATTTCACAGATGATTACATCATGTTTCTCTGCTAGTGTCTCTGAAGTGGTCCGCAACTTTTGATAATTTAATTCGTTATTGAATATTATTTTTAAGAGTCACGCATAATTTATGAATACGACATTATGGCTAACAATAGTTATTTCACAATAAACCCACACAAGCAATTAGATAACTACAAAAATGATTATCTCATATCTATCCTATTTTAATAATTTCTTACATTTTAATATATTTTTACATTAACAAAGCAATTCTTTAAGATTTGAAACAAGTATTTTACTTTGATTCAGATGATTTACACTATGATGCAATTACACTCAGGGGATATATTACAAGGGGCATTATGAATTTCTTTCTTGAAATAAAATGTGAAAGTCTTTAAAAAGTTATCAACTTTTTTCGTTGAGACATTTAGAAAAATATAGTCCTTATTACTTACAAATGTAGAATACTTAAAAATTAAACTTATTTAAATATAAAAAATTACAAATTACAATTTTCAAAATAAACTAAAATAATTTGCTTATTATCCTGCTCTTGAAATTGCTAAAAATATAACAGTATTATTTTAAATAAATAAGCATTTGTCAAAAAAATTGTAATAATTTTTATATCAAGTATTTAAAAATTTACCTAAACGATTTAACGTCTTCATAACATGCAAAAGACTGATATTTAAATGACCTCGTATAATTCTCAAAATGAAATGAACGGGAAACAAAGAAACAGATTAGAGTTATTCGTAATGACACTAATGACCAAAATTATGTCACATAAATTAAAGCTAAAACTCGCTCGGGCTTTGTTCGGATAATCTAATGTATTCAAAAAATAATTTAAGTCAAAAAGAAAGTTATTAGAATAAAACATTTGTTACATTTATAGCAGTACGACACGAATACGCATACTTAATGATTTACCAGATTAAATATTGCAAAAGTTATTTCAGAGATTGAAAATGTAGAACATTTTATAGCAGCTTATATTAAGAAAAAAAAATTACCTTTTTTTTTTTAAATTTGTAGCTTATCTTCTGTTAATTTCAGTGTTTAACAATTCACATATCATTACATATATTTGCTACATTGTGTACATCATAATTTTCGATAAGTCATATTTATTTCTCTATATTCATAATTTTCTTTTATTTTCTACTTGCTATGTTCTATTTCATTTGAACAACTATTTGCAAAGATTTATTTTGAATCCTTGTGTGGAATAAACTGCGTGTGTCAATTAAATGTGTCAACATTAACAGACACACGCTCTAAGGACAAATTAGGATAGGAATAATTATAAAAATGTAACTCTTATTTGTTATTATAATGAATGTACACATTACTATGAGTAAAATTTATATATAACTATATTGTGGCAAAAATGTATAGCAGAATTTAAATAAAAACTAAATTACTCTATTATACAGTCTATAAATCTGATATTTTTATGTGTTATACGTAATATCTTACAAAGTCGGAGAATTTTCAAAAATCTGTTTAGAGAACACATGACTTTAATTAAGGTAGAAAAAATGTACGAATGTAGAACAATTTAAAAAAAATCCATTTAATATGTATGATTAATTAAAAAAAATCACTAAATGAAAAATTTGCTGAAATTTTATGTTTCAACATACAAAAAGAACCCGTTATTCAGAAGCTTTTAAGATAACTAAATCACTCAAACGCCTATAACACTGATAAACAAGTTTTTTTGTTTCTAACTATGTATTTGGTGACTTTTATATTTTAGGTGCTGATGTGAACGAATATGCCATTAAAAAGTTTCCATTTCCGACATGTTTAAAAAAAATTAAAAATCTTGAATATCATAATTTTGTAGTGATTATTCCCCTCATATACTTTCTGAAATTTATCATATGGCATTTTAGTAATGACAAACTCTTAAATAAACTCTTATAAAATTTAATATTAATATTTAAAACACTAAAAATATGCATTGTTTACAATGCTTCAGAAAAATAAAGAAATTTTTTTAAAAAAAGAAATGATATTTATAAGAAATTAAATACTTTATATAGCGGTAAACGTCTTATCTGTGGATGCTCCCTTATAGTTTCAATCACTAGCTTCCGTAACGAGATTCTAACAATAATCTCCGAGCATATTAGGGGTCCACCTGCCTTGATATTGGGTTTCCATTGCATAAATATCCTGCTGGAAACGCTCTCCATGCTTGTCGCCCACAGCTTTCATATTTTCGGGAGAAAAATTTAGATGAGATGCTAAAAAAGTAATTTTCAACGACTTTAGACATCCTTAATGTTTGTAACTTATTAATATATCTTTATTTAAAGATTCATATTTAGAACTTGGATGATTTCTTAAGAAATGTGTCACAACATTTGAAAAATCGATGCATGATGCTTTTTCTAAATTACTCAATGTATCATCAAAATTTCTGTCCTTCATAAGATGTCTAATTTGTGGGCTTAAAAATATAAAAAAGCAAAAATACCCTCCTTAATTTTTGCATTGCTTAGTGATAGAAATTGTTATTGCAGATCTTAAAATTCACGACTTTCTTTATTCATAGCTTTAACAAAATTCTTCATCAATTTTAAATTTATGTGTCAAGATGGAAGAATACCTTTATTTTTATCGATTAGAGGAACCTTTAGGACATTTTGTTTTTACCTGCAATATATTGTTTGCGCGCTGGTCACTTATTTTTGTTATAATACTTATGCTTTGCTCTGCTCTAACACTCGCATAGGAGACAGCAATATACTGTATAACTTTGTTTTATACCAATAAGATTGGCAATTACTTTAAAATCAGCAAATATATTCCAATAATGATGTGACTAATCAATTTCATGAAGCAGTATTTTCATATTTTCATAAGACTCTTTCATTATGCAAAACTATGCTAATGGAACAGACATTCAGCATTTTCATTATGAAGAAGCACAGCCTTCAAACTGGTTTTCGAACCATCGATGAATAATCGTCATTGTTCCAAGTTATATTGGCAATTTAAAGCAGACATTAAACCCCTTATATCATTACAATAACATAAATCACCTTTTCTTGAAAAAAATGTCGAATATTTCTTTTGCCGATCTCGATAAATAGATATATTTGTATTGTTTTTTAGGAGAAATCCGACCTTACAATCTTGATCCAAGTAATTCTAAGTTTTTCTTTAAAAAATGCAAGTCTCTCACGAGATCATTTAATATTTATTGAGTAATTAGGTGTGGTTCTTGACTTATTCCAGGAGAATATTTTATATCAGATGTAGAGGAAATTTCAGTTTTATTAATTTCCATTTCTACTGCTGCATCGTCATATGTAAAATTGTCTGGAGGTTTCGGTATTGGTAAATCATCATTATGTATTACTTCTTGCATTGCTGAATCTAAGCTCGGGTATTAATTTTATGTTTACTTCTTGCAGAGAATCCTTGAATTTTTGTAATACAAAAGTATCAATCAGTTATATCATCGTTCGGATCACACCATATCATGGTTATAGTAAAGGGCATACGGGGATACTCTTTCTTGTAATTTTCATTCACGCCTGGAGGTTTGTAGCAAATCGTGTAAAAGAAGAATGAGGTGCCCTTTTCTTATCTTGTTCACCTAATTTATATCCAAAGTACATGTTATAGGCCGTCTTTATTAGCTGCGTGAAAGCGCATGGATGCTTTTTCAAAATTAGCTCCCTACACACATAGCAAACAGAGCGGGGTTCATCAACGCATTCTCTAGACATTTTTCACATATTTTGGAGGAAAATAGGATACTTATAGTCTTAATTTAATTAAAAAGTCTTAGAGAACAAAGAAATAGCAATAAACCCGTCCCGAAAGATAATTTTCAACTGTCACGAATTTGCTATAAACACAAATACTGTGAGAACGTAAAGCGCTGTCCGTTCAATGCCGCTAACTTAAAATTTAGTAGGGGGACACCAGTTTCTAATCTCCTGCTAAATTTTTACTCGTTATAATAAGAAAAATGATTGTTTGTATGAATTAAACGCGTGCAAGAGAATAATGTAATAAAATTTTAATGCCTATTCGATGCCTGCATAGTCCGAAAGGTTTAAATGAAATTTCTGAAAATTGGAGGGTGATAGAAAATTTTTACAAACATATTCTTTTTCAGGAGCTTGAAATCCAAACGAAACACCCAATGTATATAGAGAAACAGAAAATTCGGTAAAATTTGTTCATCAGTGTAATTGAATTTTATTTTTAACAGTATATAACTTTTGTAAAATTCCTACTATACATTTAATAATGAACCATTATCATGATATTTCCGGTACAATTTAACATGTTAGTTCAGATTTCATTTTAAATATAAAAAAATATTATATAATAATAATAATAATAAACATACGTATATAAATAATTATAATAGAATTTCATTGTTTTATTTTATAAATATATAAACATGAAAAGATCTTAAATTTGAAGATCAGGTGTATAAAGATTATGAAATTGTTAAAGAAAAAAGAAAAAGAAACATAAAATTATTAGAAACAACTTATCAATGTCATTAGCCAAACTACAGTCACTGCAAAAAAATTCATGACACTTACAATTTTTGACGTTTTGTTAAATATCTAAAAACATACGTGAGGAATAACTCTGAAACTCCAGATGTATAAACAAAATAGTACTAGTCATATATTTTCGCAAAGAGTTTTCCACGAAATCCAACAGGGGACCGTCAACAAATTGAAAAATAACGACGATCTTTTGAATAACCCTGTCAAAACTAATAAAGCAAAAGAGTTCAAACTGCAGATTATGATTACGTGGCTTATTATAATAAATGGTGTTTATTTTTATTAATATAACATGTAAACTCGTAGAGAAATTGAGGTTTTTTAAAAAAAGTTCCCAAATTTTTCCAAGTTTTTCGCTTATAATTCGCAGAGTTCTTCATCAAACTCAATATTCTTTACGGAAGATATGACAATCAACATTGTACATAACACCCCGTAATCCGAATTTTTAAAAAGTAAAAATTGTATGATAAATGAGTAGGTTTACTAAATAACGTTTTACTGCGAATGCATCAATGCTATTAAAATTTCATTTACATATTATGTACTCTGAAAACTCTGAAAATTATCGTCAACAGAATATGTTCAAAATCCGTTATTCCCAAAATAAAGCAAAAAGATAAGAAGCTGTATCCAAATTTAGTAGTACGTGCAATATTGTATAGGTACTAATCAATGGACTATGGATACAGCCCCTCATCTTTTTGCTTCATTTTTGCTTCATTAATGGATTTTGACCATATTCTATTGACGATAATTTTCAGATTTTTTAAGCTATGTTTTTGAGACTTTCATATAAGTTGCTCTATTCATTTATCTAACATAATATGCAAATGAAATTTTAATTGCATTGAGGCATGCGCAGTAAAAAATTATTTAGTAAATCTACTCATTTCTCATACAATTTTTAATATTTTTTAATTCTGATTACAAGGTTTTATGTGCAATGTTGATTGTCATATTTTCTGAAAAGAATATTGAGTTTGATGAAAAACTCTGCAAATTATAAGAGAAAAACTTGGAAAAATTTCGGACCGTTTTTATAAAAACATTAATTTCTCTACGAGTTTACATGCTATATTCATAAAAATAAATACGGTTTATTACAATAATCCACTTAATCATAATCTGCAGTTTGAACTCTTTTGCTTAATTAGTTTTGACAGGGTTATACAAAAGATCTCCGTTCTTTTTCAATTTGTTGACGGTCTCCTGTTGGATTTCGGAGAAAACTCTTCTCGAAAATATATGTCTAGTACTATTTTGTTTATACATCAGGATTATCGGAGGTATTCCTCATGTGTATTTTTAGATGTTTAACAAAACGTCTAAAATCGCAAATGTCAAGATTTTTTTTTGCGGTGACTGTATATGTCTTTGCCCTTCAATAGCCGAAAAGGATTTATATATTCCTCCATTATTTAAAATTCAGTTAACAAGTACTATTGTCAGATTTTATATAATGAAACATATTTACATTAAACTCAAACATATATAAATAATAAATATTTTTGTTAAACTATAATTCAGTTACCAAAACTATTACAAATCAAATTCAAAATTGTAATGTTACAAAACAAAACAAAAAAAAAAAAAAAAAAAAAAAAAAAACGTTTAATATTTTTAATAATAATAATAATAAAAATAATCCATTGTTATCACTTTCATCACTGCCAGCATAAAGTTTTGCATACAAATATGAATAATCATTTCTAAGTTTTTTATATTCTTAACTATTAGTGTTGATAAATGTTCTTAAACATAACTTTTAATATTTCACTGTCTCATACTTCCATTCAAGAAAATAACTTCTGAATGTTAACTGCTATATAGAAATTTGCTGTTTAACAGAATTCTCAATATCAGAGTTAAAAAATGCCAATGCCTTTGTAAGACAAACTTTCTCACTTATTCTGAATTTGCTACAATTTTTTTAAACCCGATAACAATGTTAAATACATTTAAACTACATGTTAAAACATGTTTGTGAAAATTATCTTTCGAGTCATCATAATTAAAACTATTACAAAAACAATTTGTATAAGAATTTACATCATTAAATGCAATTTGCCTGTCATAAATATTTTATTATTAAATAGTCTATTATATAATTAGACGTAACAGTTATGAAACATTTTTTACAGGAAAACTATCAAAATTCCCATTAAAGGTGTTATTACAATTTAAAGTATCAAATGATATCTGCTGCAATTAAAATTAATTGCTTTTAAAATTAACTTTTTTATTATCAATATTTAAAGTTTTTATTAATTCAAAATTGATAAAATAAAAAAAATGAAAATTTTTGAATTGAAATTCAAAAATAAATAAATAAATAAATAAATAATTGACAACATTTTTAGTGTATAAATGTCAAGTTAAAAATCTCTTTCTTTTTAATTTTAATATTGTATGTTAAAATTAAATTAAAATCTTAAGATTTTAACTAAATTTTTCGAAAAATTAAATTTACGACGAAGCTACATTGACGTGAATATCTTCTAATTTTATTTACAATAATTAAATCATGGAATTGCTAATGAATTCCTAAACGGATATATATACAGGGTGTTTCATTTTTTTTTACCATAAAAGAAGGGTGATAGTACACATCAAGACAAACAATATTAAATAGGAGACCAAGGGTCCCAAACGTTTTCCAAAGCAGATAGCCGCCATTAAAGTTTAGGGACCAAAATTTCAAATAAACATAAAAAACGGAAAAATCGGTTGAATAATTTGCGGTTTTCACTAAAATTATTCTTTATTTCGGCATTTTCTTGAAAATAAATTATAAAGATAAATTTGAAAAAATGCCGATAGAGGGAGCTTTAAACTTTGGAATAACGAACAACTATATTTTGCCGGTATTTTTTGCATTCATTAAATGTTTTCGTCAGCTTAGACTCAAACTTAAATTTTGAGCTCAAAATCTGAAAGTGGGAGTAGTTAAGTATCAAAAAATGAACTGTGTTCAGAGGGTTCAAATTTCAAATGATTATAAAAAAACGGAAAAATTGGTTAATTGATTTGCGGTTTTCACTAAAACTATTCCTTCCGTCGGTATTTTCTTAAAAATAAATTATAAAGATAATTTTCAAAAAATGCCGATAGAGGGCCCTTTAGACTTTGGAGTAACAAACAACTCTCTTTTGGCGTTATTTTTTGCATCTTATTAAATTCTTTCGTAAGCTTAGACTTAAACTTAAATTTTGAGCTCAAAATCAGAACAATTGGGAGTAGTTAAGTAGACAAACTGAACTGTGTTCAGAGGGTTCAAATTTCAAATGATTTTAAAAAACGGAAAAATTGGTCGATTCGTTTGCGGTTTTTGCTAAAACTATATTTAAATGAGCATTTTCTTGAAAATAAATTTTAAAGATAAATTTCACAAAATGCCGATAGAGTACGCCTTTGAATTTGGTGTAGCGTACAACTATTTTTAACTGCTATTTTTTTAATCTTATCAAATGCTTTCAAATGCATAAAGATAAACTTTAGGCTCAAATTCTGAATCGTTGGGAGTGTTTTTAAGTAACGAAAAATTGAATTGTGTTCGAGGAGGGGGGGGAGGGTGTTAAATTTCAACTCTTGAAGACACTTCAATTTGCGCTACTTAACTACTCCTAATTGTTCAGATTTTGAGCTCAAAGTTTAAGTTTAAATCTAAGCTTCCGAAAACATTTAATAAATTTTTGCAAGCATTTAATAAAAAAAAAAAAAAAAAAAAACATGGTTAAAATTAATTGTTGGTTACTCTGAAGTTTAAGGATCCCTCTAATGGATTTTTTTATTTATCTTTAAAATTTATTTTCAAGAAGATACTGACTTAAAGAATATTTTTATTTTAAACCGCAAACGAATCAACAAATTTTTCCATTTTCTATAATTATTTTAAATCTTAACACCTCCCCCCCTTAAACACAGTTCAGTTTGTGCTATTTAACTACTCCCTAATATTTAGATTTTGAGCTCAAAACTTAAGTTTAAGTCTAAGCTTCCGAAAACCTTTATTGAGATGCAAAATATAACTGCAAAAAAATTTTTTTTTCGTTACTCCAAAGTCTAAAGCGCCCTCTATCGACATTTTAAATTTATCTTTATAATTTAAAAAAAAATACCGACATAAAGAATAGTTTTAGTGACAACCGCAAATCAATGAACTAATTTTTCCGTTTTTTATAATCATTTGAAATTTGAACCCTCTGAACACAGTTCAGTTTGTGCTACTTAACCACTTCCACATTCAGATTTCGAGCTCAAAATTTACGTTTGAGTCTAAGCTTACGAAAACATTTAATGATAGTTAATAATAGATTTAAATAGTTGTTCGTTACTCCAAAGTCTAAAGAGACCTCTATCGGCATTTTTTAAAATTTATCTTTATAATTTAATTTTATGAAAATGCCGACATAAAGAATAATTTTAGTGAAAACCGCAAATCAATCGACCGATTTTTCCGTTTTTTATGTTTATTTGAAATTCTGGTCCCTAAACATTAATGGCGGCTATCTAATTTGGAAAACGTTTGGGACCCTCGGTCTCCTATTTAATATTGTTTGTCTTGATGTGTACTATCACCCCTCTTTTATTGTAAAAGAAAAAATGGAAACACAATGTACTGTCGGCTTTCGTTAATTCGAACTCGTCGGGGCTACAAGAATTGTTCGAATTATTCGAAGTTCGAATTATGGGAAATATGATATGAAAACATGCTTAATAAGATGCTATTACAAAGGAATTAATGTTATAGTGGTTTTTTTATTTATTTCGTCTAATCATTGGAACCTTTATTATCTTTATATCGTCATTATCATTCGAATATGACTTAATATTAAATTAGAATGTATAAATACATAAACTAATTATAAAATTAGAAACAAGCTCAATGGATGAAAAATTTAAAGCGCCACTTATGGACAGACGGGACACTAAAAAAGTGAATATCAAATGCATTGGATTATATGTGTACTCGTTCGGAACAATATTCACAAAAATCAAAGAAAGAAAGTTATTCAAATGATTTGAAATCCGTGAGAAAGAAAACAAAAAAAAGAAAAATCGGAATTCTAGTTAGTTCGAAAATGAGTTCGAATTAATGAAAATGTTTAACGTTATTCTACAATTGAAAATTTCGGGACTTCATGTTTAGTTCGAATTAAACGAAGATTCGAATTATCCGATTTCGAATAACCGAGAGTCGCCTGTATATATATATATTTATTATGTAAATATTTTCTGTATCTCAATCTGTATTCTGAATGCTTTTTAAACTGTCTTTGTTTATTGTACTTAAATAAATAGTTTTATATGTTTAACTTTGAAAGATTATTTTAGTAAGGTTTTAATTTATGTTTACCTGTATTATGTAGAAGCGTACTTATATTATCCTGAATATAACAATAAAGTTACTGTATCAGATTTTAAAATGAGTCTGGAATGATAAATTTTGAATCAAGCGGCGGTTGCCCCTAATTGATCTCGATACATTAGAAACATCTAATATGTAAAAGTTCTGATTAAAAAAATGTATTACACATAGGTATTCAAAGCCAGTATACTCATGAATATATTTAGAAATTTTTGCCTTTAAAAATATCAAAGAGTATGCCAGATGTTTAAAACATTTGTTCTAAAAATAAATTTTATATTACTCTAAAAATGCATTATTTTGATGACTTTCTTTCTTTATTCGCCAAAGGTAATACAAGAAATCTACAAAATGTAATAAAAAATGAATTAGGCAATACAATTTAAAATAAGAAAATCATATTTTGCGAATAATAAACAGCTGTGGAAATTAAATAATAATGACAATAATAAATAAAAAAAAACATTCATAATTTTACAAGTTTTTCATTACATGGACGATCAAGTTAAAGGCTCAAGATTTATCCTCTAATATACATTGATATAATTATTTTGTTTTGACAAATTTAGAATTATCCATTTGTAATTTTATAAAATAAGTCTGGCGTATATTTTTAGTCATTTTGTGACAATTTTTATGTTCAATAACTTAATTTTTTTTTTTTTAATATATCAATTTTCATTTATTTATATTAGGAAGAGAACGACAATTTTTAAGTATAAAGCTTGCGAAGTGATGTTCATTAATATTTGATATGATGAATTGGAAATGAGAAGTTAACATACTAATGAACGTATAATTTTGATTTCAAAACATTATGACATTTTGAGAACAGCAATTGACTACAGGGGGTTCATAATCACTTTTATATCAGAATTTCGCAATATTTTGTTTATTATGATATGGGAAAGCGGTATTTTTTTATTAAGTCGGTTGTAATAAACAAATATATATATATATTGTATGACCATACAACGAACTGCTGCTGACGAAATATAAATATATAAGGGAATTAAAAAAAATGTGAAAAGAGCAATTTATGAAGGATAAGTTGCATATGCTGTTGTTTCTTTCTGATAAATAACTTTGTCTATATACTCTGTAAAAAATATTTCCGTTAAAATACAGAAATTGTACTGGTAATCTTTACGCCAGTATTATTTCAATATTTCAAAGGAATATTTTTCCGTACATTCCGTAAAACATTCTGTAATTTCACAAATGTCTTCTATATTTTTCTCATTTTTCATGTGTAAAATTTTGTTTCAAAGACGGAAAATTAAATAAAATAATCGCATTACCTTTTTACGAAAAACCTACATGCTTGAATTTCAATATCTGAATTTAATTTAAACAGCAGTAATGAAACAGCATTTACCTCGGGTTTGAACCAGGGATCAAATCAGGGTTCAACCAGGGTTCAACCCAGCTGATTATTTAATGAGGGTTCAAAATGAGTGTTCTTTCCATTATTCCACGGGAACACGTGCACCATAGCCAAATATTGTTGCTTATTTCAGATGCTTTTTATGAAGTATGACTACGATGTTGAAAAAGGAGCGTTTTTTCGCAAGTATAGTTTTTCTCAGTTACGTATACATTGTATACTTTACAATATAATCAGAATTGTGCACTATGCAATTCTAAATCTTGTAGATTTTTGAATATTTAGCTTTTTATTTCCATGCTTTATACAATTTTATACATGACTTATCACCATGCATGAAAAATATGTTATAAGGAATAATATTGTCTTTAATTAAATGTAAATAAATGTCATTCATATACAAGATGCATATTTATACTATCTAGTTCAATTAAAAATGTTCAATTTTAAATTAGTAAACATTTTCAGTTGTTTTAGTTAGCAGAGGAGAAGAAAAAACATATTTAACTATTCACTTTGTAAAATTGATATAATTAGTCGCATGTTGTTTTAAATATTTCACTAACATTATTATATGAGAGCTTTGTAGAATGTAAAGAAAGTAGATGAACATTTGTTGATTGATGAACCTTACTGATGAATCTAGTTTGCATAAGAGTATTTAAAATAATTTAATTAGCGACGTTAAAATAAATAAATAAATAAATAAAACCTTGGTTTAATATGTGATCAAGAGATCGTGCAAGTATTCTTATCATAATAACAAACTATTAGTAGAGTACTTTACATTTACCTTCGAATACTTATGGATATTTTTTGTGAATATAATTTTATTAAATTTTGAGAGCCCAGTATATAAAATACTCTGTTAATATATAAATTTTTACTTGTAATTTCAATGATGATATTCTTATATAAAGTTACATTATCTTTTAAAAGTAAATTGTGGTAAATTTTTGATTAGGAATAAATATTTATTCAAGCTTATTTGTTCATATTTTAGATTTGTTATTTTTTTAATTTGTCTCATCATTTTAAGGTTAAACAAAATAAAACCAATGTAAAATTTCTCAAGCATTCTTTGAGATTAATGATTCTACATATATTTTTAAAGCAAGATTATAAATTGAACGGACTATTAAAAAAATATTCTTCAGTAACGAGAAATCAATATCCTAAGCTTTTAAATAATGACTTAGATAGGAAAAAAGTAAAAACTTTTAAAAACCCGTGTGCATAGGTGTGGTGAGATGATTTAAAAGGATGTTTAAACATATGTCATCATTTAGTAATCAAGTTAATACACTTCAAGGGTTTCGTAATGAATGTTTCAAAAAGAAATGTAATCAACAAAATGGATGAGTTTGTGAATTAAACGATGTAAACAGATTCTTTCAGCAATTGTTTTAACCTTTAATGTTCGAATATTTTTAAGGAAATAAAAAAATAATTGAAATCCAAATATCAGTAGAATAATAAGAAATATAGTATTATAAAAAACGAATAACCAATTTTTAGCAAGAAATTGTTATTTTAAAGTGTCTGACATAAGTAGGGCTTTAATGAGTCGTAATGCTATATTTTGAAACTAAACGATGTTAAATTGCTTAACACACCGTAACCATTTTTATATTAATATTTTTTAGTATTTAGCAAAGTAATAATAATAATAATAATAATAATAATAATAATAATAATAATAATAATAATAATAATAATAATAATAATAATAATAATAATAATAATAAATCCGGCAATAATAATAATAATAATAATAATAATATATAAAAATAAATAATATAAAATATAATATAAAAAAAGCTATATATAAAATATAGCGATATATAAAATATATAAAAATAAAAATAAATAAAAATAATAATAAAAAATCCATATTATTATTTGTAATAATAATAATATTAATAAATCTTACCGTAATGACGTGAAAAACATTTTTATTTGTTTCCTAAGAAGATTATTTTGTCTAATGCAGATAAAATAAAAGTTATTCCGTTCTTAAGATTGTTTTTTATCATATTGGCCCAATTCATGACAGATACTGAAAATTGATATTTTTAGGCATGTGCTAGAGATCGCACGCTGTGCAACGACGGATAGTGTAAAAGAACGTTTAATATGTTTTTCGGAATTGAGACATTGACATGGAAAAGTTAATAAATCAAAGTTTTTGAGTGTAAAAAAGAAAAGAAAAACTGTTTTACATTGTTGAACTGTAAAATTTTATTCATAAAACAAGTATATGAGATGCATGTAAGCATATTTCATCTTTAAAACTTTTTTAATCAGCATGCTTATTTTAACACATTTGCTGCGTATCACGCGCTAGCGCGTGCTATATCGCCAACGTTAGGGGGCCACTTACGTGCCAACGCGTGATATGGGGTGATGTCCAATAGCCTGTCACGCGCTGGCGCTGAGAAATCGTTCACTGGTTCTTTGTTTTAAAAAGTAAGTCGACTTCTTGGGAAAAACCCACTTCTACAGTGCGGCATTAACTATCATCACATCTTCACGTAAGCTGCAGCGAACGTGTTAAACTACTTTTTACCACTCTTTGATTAAAAATCTCAAAATTGATTTTCCTTGACTTACTAACTTTTCCATATCCAATACCTCAATTAAATATCTTACAAATGACGAACTATTTTTAAAGGAGATATTTTTTATCAAAATTTCTTATCTTTACGTGTTTGTTACATATATATTTTAGTAGCAATAATCCTCAGATTTTTCTCATTTTTCCTGAATATTTCATTCTAGTTGAAGGAAAACAGTATTAACAACATTATATTTCAAGCAGTAGAATTGGCCTCTAAGAGACACAACAAGCTTTATTCTAATTGACAATGACTGATTAAGTTCAGTTGAAAATCTTTTGATTTTGAAATCACTTTAAAGTATTTTAAATGTTTTTTTATTAATTGCTGTGTGTAACAATAATAAATTATAATACATTTATTTATATGTTTCTCACCTTGTTTTTCGCGAAGTAGAATGATTTTCGGGCGAATCGAAAAGCCACTAAGAGACACAACAAGCTTTAGTTCGCATTCACCTTGAGCGAATAATTTCAATAATGTTTTTATTTTGGAAGGCCTTTAATGCATTTTAAGTGTTTTTATATAATATTGAATGAAATATTAAGAAATGATGATACAATATTTCTACGTTTGCCACCTTATATTCCACGAAATGGAAAGATTTCCTTAGGCGATTCAATAGCCCCAGGCGAAAGATTAATAAAATAATTTCTTAAAATAAAATAAATGAAAATATGGCTGTGCCTGTATGTATCCACAACAGCAACATTATGTTCCACAAAGAAGAATGGGTCCCCAGGCGATTCTAGAATCTTCTAAGAGATAAAATTATGTTTAGTTGTCATTGACAATGACTAAGTATGTTCAGTTTAAAATGTTTTGATTTTGAAAGGACTTTAATGCAATTTAGGTGATTTTATATAATGCTGTATGCAACATTAAGTAATGAGGATCAATTTACTTCTATGTTTGCAAGCTTTTGTTAAAAGAAGCTGAGTGGTCCCCGGGAGAATCTAGAAGACGCTAAGAGACACAATAGCTTTATTTCTTATTCAGAATGATCGAGTAACTTCAGTCAAAAATATGTTAATTTCAAATGAAATTTAATGCATTATAAGTTTTTTTTTCAATAATGTTGTATACAACATTACGTAATGAAGATACATTGAATTGTACTTTTATTTACAATTTTTCTATGAAATTTAAATTCAAGATGTATAATGTAAGGAACAAAATTTTCTATTCATCAATTTTTTTTCAATGTCTGATTGAGGAATGAATGAGGTTTAACGGTGTAATCTCTCTTTTGGAGTATGTTGCAATAGGTTTTTGACAGAAAGTTTCAAAAATATCTTAAATAAATTAGAGGAACGAGATTTTAAATGCA
Source organism: Maratus speculifer (assembly GCA_964019185.1). Taxonomy (NCBI): domain Eukaryota; kingdom Metazoa; phylum Arthropoda; class Arachnida; order Araneae; family Salticidae; genus Maratus; species Maratus speculifer. The sequence goes on along the minus strand of OZ025297.1, from coordinate 248,354,744 downwards.
TTTTATGAAATAAAAATTAAAGTAAAATGTAGGGTCTAAATTTTTAATGTAAAGGATTTCTGAAGAACAATTCGTTATTAATTGTAAATTAATTCAATATCAGTCATTATCATTCCCTTATTTAAAGTAACATTCTATTGTCAAAAAAATGTGATATTTGAGAAAAAGAAGAATTTTTCTTTAAGAATAAATAAAACTGTAATATAAGATATATGTCAAAAATAAGACAAGATTTATTTCTGGTCATTATGTTATTTAAAATGTACTTTGCGAAATTTTACTGCAAATTCTTTTTCTTAGCTATAACGTAAATGATTGTAATAGCTTATGTCATTTTTAATTCAGAGTTAGAAAGCTATAATGTTTTTAGTATTATTTTGGATAATGTTACCAAAGAGCAGTTTTATTCATTATTTACAAATATAGCGGAGTTCATTTCTTTTCATTTGAAATTTCAAATAACATTTTGTTAAAAGTAAATGTGTCAACATGTCAAACGAAAAACAGTATAAAAAACTACTCCTAGAAATAAATAACACTACGAAATAAGATTTATATGGAGAAGAACAGGATTTGTTATCTGTCAAATCGTTTTTGAAATGAGATTTTGAATATGTTTTAACTATTCATCTTTGTTATCCGATAAAGGATTGTTTTCTGCAGTTTTCATTGAATTCCCTTGTTAAGTATTTTAATGTATGTTGTCATATATGTTGTTTTAAACTTATATGGGTCATTCCACAAGAATCGGGTAACTTCGTGAAATTGCAAAAAATTTATTTACCATTTAATGTATTCAAAATTTGAAAAATGCCCATTTGTAGACAAAGTTGATTCCGTTTAGGGGCATGTATAATATTTTGAAAATTGAAAAATGTTTTTATTAAAATTTAGCTTTTTGATCCCAAAAAGTCAGTCCCCTGGCGTGTACCACTGGAAAAAGGGAAGACTTAAGTACTAATTATTTTTAAACTAATGGATTTAGGCAGAAAAAATGAAGGTTGTTATATTCTGAGATAGTTAATTAATAACTATTTGTGCATGTTATGTGATTTTTTTTAAAAAAGCATTCCTTTTTTTAAATTTCAAGTTGTGTACCCTTACTTTGCGCGTCAGTCCCCTGGCTCCTGTTAGATTCCAAAAATTTCTGATATTATCTATTGTTGATAACTTAATTCTCTTTTTCATATTTATTTATCATATAAAGATGGCAGTGAAGACTGATATTGATCCATCAGCCATTTTTATTCAATGTTTATTGCCATTCTTGTGTCGACAAACAGATTGCAAACACTCAATTTATCATTCCCCTGGTAAGTAATAATTTAATAATTTATAAATAATTATTATTGATGTGTGCTGCTTTTAATGTCTTTTTATTGCTATATTTAATATTAAAACAGAATAATATGGTATTTGGTTCCAATAAGTAGATTTTTTGTGTTTTATAGTGAAAACGTCAGTCTCCTGGCAACAGTCCCTTGGCAGTTTTTCAGATTAAAAGACCCAGGGGACTGACGTAAAAGCAAAAAACAGTTAAACACATTAGTGTATGCTAGACAACACGATTTCTATAATAATTTTACATTATTTTAAATTCTCTTATTAATTAACAATTAGTTACTGATCTATACTATTAAAATCTGTGTGCGTAACTATGTAATCTCAAAAACTTGGAAACCACAGCGCGCAGGGCTATGGAATTAGGCACACGGATTGCTGATAGGGGGTCCATGAACGATTGGTGTCAAAAACTTGAATATATTTTTTTAAAAATTATATATATATATTAACGAATGTTTGCCCTTTTCAATCATTTAGAAAATGGCTGTTGTTTTCGGACAAGAAAGGTATATCTGTTGCTTATCATACGTACATTTGTTGCCACAATGACAAAAAAGTATTAAAAACTACAAAAAAAAATTAATAACTAAAAAACAAACTGAGATATAGCTTTCAAAGAAATTAGATTTAAAAGTGATTTTTTTCCTATACGACTGTGTAAAATTTTAAAATGTGTGATGTTTAGAAGTTCAAAATTTTCAGTACCGAAAATTGTAAAACTGAAATTTCATTTAAATTTTGTTTGTTGTTGGTCCATGTACATCATCCTAACAGTCTTGTTATGAAATCGTTTGAGTTGCTTCTGCGATCCTATAACTTGTGAATATTACGAATTGGGAACGATTGAATTTGAACAAAATAAAAATATTTCAGGGTGTTGTTCAATACTCACAGCTTCCAAAGAAAAAAAATCACGTGAAAAGCCTAGTAAAAAATATACATGTGAGCAACGGATCAAGTACAGTGTTGGAGACTTTATTCTAGTCAAATTTTTAATAAGAAATAAAGAATACCGGAGTGCCGCAATTTGTTCGCATGTTAAAGAAAGCGGAGAGAAGTTGGCTGTGACATTGTATTGGAAAAATTACCAATACCTATTTCAAGTACCAAACGTAATAACGTCACTTATACATTTAATAAAACTATTGATCTTTGAGAAAAAAAAATACTGTTACTGTTTGCTTTGGTTTGAAAAGTTATAACTTGTTTGAAAAAGTTTTATTAAAAGCTTTAAAAAATTAAAATAGTGTTATTAAAATAAGTAATAAAACATGTATTCGTTGATGATTAATATAAAAAATATGTATTGAGATTATGTATTAAACATGTTTTTATTACTCTTTTGGATAATTATTAATAATTATTTTTTAAAAAAGTTTGAATTATTCATTACAAAGTTCATTCTAGAATATAACTATCGGTTTCTGTCAGTCACTTGGAAGTCACGTCAGTCCCCTGGAATCTACTTTTTAAAAAAGCTTGATTTTTTGAAAAATATTTAGATATTTGAGTGTTGCTGTACGAATATAATAAAATTAACTTATTGTTCATTGATATAGCAAAAAAGATTTGAAATCTGATGTAAAAATAGTACATTTCAATATCACCTCTAAAGTTACCCGATTCTTGTGGAATGACCCATATAGATATATATTTGAAGAAATACACATTAATTTTGAAATTTTTACTGATATTTGTCTTTTAAGACAATAAGCTTTACACATTAGATTATCGACGTTTAAACATATAAAAAATAAATCGTTTACAAAAACTTAAAATTACATTTTTTATTAAAAAAATATCAATATATTTTGGAAAAAAGTGTCACGGTAATTTTTTTTTTCAATTTGAAGGCTTACTATGGAGACACAAAATTTTTAGGCTTCCGTTTACTTGTCTGTTTCGCGATAACTGCCGGAAAAAGCATCCGATTTGCTTGAAATTAGGTATGCATGTTAGTGAGGTACCCGGGCTGAGCTGTATAGATATTGTTTTATTTGATTCATTTATTCGGAAAGTACAGGACTTTAAATTTTCACCATAATGTTTTCCTAAGGGAATTCAGACATTTTTAAATTTTTCAATTGTTGAAAGAAAATAACTCATTTGATTAATGGATTTAAATGATAAATGTGTACTAAAATTTACCAATACGAGACTTACATTATTACTATTATTTTGAATGTTTGTCTATGCATTTTTCAGATTTTTTAATAAATACTGTAACTTTGGGATATTTTTTATAAATGTGTTCCAGCAATATAAAAAATAATTTCTTAATTCAAATGTATTTATTGCATTTTTGATTTATAGTTGCCTAACAACCGTTCATCCTAATAATATTGTAAGAGTGTATAATATTTCAGTGTAATAATTGAGTCAATCAAACGGCAAAATTGGTCAATTAAGTTTGTAATGTCTTTGCATCTTTGCATATAGATGCATTTTAAAACCCAGAAATGAATTTAGATTACGTTTCATCTACATTTTATTCAAATATTTTGCTTATAAATTTAAAAGTTCATAATTTTCACAAAGAATCAATTTATTTTTCCAAAATTCAGCACTATTTTTTTCGGTTCCAAGAAAATAAAAAAAACCGGATAATAATTTCTGTTAAACTAATTTTCAAAGATTACCATGTAAACATAAGAAGAAAAATAATAATTAAGAATTAAGAATTAAGAATTATGAATTAAAAATAAAATAAAAGGTAATTTCATATTGGAAATAAAACGGAAATTTTCAAATATCTTTTAACAATAGAAGGTATAAATAGATTGATTTTAGGGTACGAAAACAAGCGATTATGACGTCATATTATCAAAAATAAAGCTAATGCGCTTTGACGTTCAAATTAAATTTTCTTAGCCTACGATATTAATCCTTATTTACTTAAAGAAAAATATTATCCATATTTGTAAACTTATCGTATGCGCGCTGTTAACATAAAGATATATTTTTAGGTGAGTTCGAAATTATATAAATACGTAGCAACTATAGTCGTCGTTCATTCGTCCGTCCGTCTGTGTGATGTCCGTATGTAACAGAGCAAAAACTATCCAACCGGATGCTTTGAAATTTAATTATTGAATAAAATTGAATTATTATATAATTTTTGTATATAATTAAATAAAAAAAAGGCTGATCTCACTTATTTTTCTAATTCACACCGTGATGTTAAATGTACGGGCATTTGATACTTTTTATACTCAAAATATCTTCTGAAAATAATGATTTTAAACTTCTTTTTTTACCCTAATTCTTAACTTTTATTCAAGGATATCCTTTTTTTACTTAGTTCTTAAAATATATATTTTTTAATCTGTGCTTAATTTAATATACTCTGTTTTAAAAACTGACAAATTACTAACAAAACAAAACTGAGTAAAATGTTTGCTTCATATAACTAAACGTAGTTTTTAGAGATATTTTGAAAATTAAGAAAAAATAGACATGCTTATAGAATACTACACAGAAAAAAAATTAAAAATATTCCTTTCTTGAAAAGATATTTTATATATAAAAATGCATCAAACGTTCTTATACTTAACATTGCAGAGGAGAATGCTGGAAATGGATGATCAGCAGCCTTAACCCTTTGTCATTGAGACGCGACTGTATCTTACCACTAGTGTTGTCAGGTGTCCCTCCTAAATCGGAACGCCAAATACTTTAAACACACCTAATATCTTACAGTTTATTTCGCCATCTTTTATCACAGATAATTTGGTCATCAGATAAGACGAAGATATGGAATTAATCAAAATAACATCTGAACGTCTCGTATTGCCTACCACATGGATTAAACAAAAATATTTCTGTACCCATCATAAACAAAATTTAAATGAAGTGTCAGTTTTACAATTCTTTGAACTGCAGTTGTTAAAACTTCTAAACGTCGCACATTTTAATTTTTTACACCGTTGCGTAGAGCAAGAAAATGCACTTTTAAATGAAGTTTGTTTGAAATCTTTATCACAATTTGTTTTTAAATTATTATTATTTTTAAAATTTTATTGATTTTTTATTATCGTGGTAACTTAAGTATTCTATTTTCTGTCATTAACCAATCAGAAAACCAATAAAATAAAATATGTTGCGAAATTTAACCAATAAAACGATTCAGATTTACAATTCTCGTATCTTCAATTTTTTTAACTTCTAAACGTCGCATATTTTTAATTTTTTACACCTTTGTGTTGAGAAAAAAAGCATTTTTAAATTAAATTTGTTTGAAATATTTATGTTCGAAGCATCTGAAGCACTCGGGAAACCAGTGGTCTATCAGAATGACCTCTCAAGTGCAATGGGTTAAAACAAGTAAATTTTTAAAACATGGCTGAAAAGTGTCACTTTCGTTTTTATTTAAATTTGAAAAAAAAATATATATATTTATTTATAATGTTATGAGTTTTAATTCCTATGTATCTTTTACTGTATGTGTCATAGTAGTCATGAACTTGTGACCCAAGAACCAACAAGATTTTAGTATTTTATTGTGGAAATAATACAGCTTATTAAATAAAAATAAGTCATTTATATAGCTCGATCTTTTGGGATTAATTAAACCTTAAGGAAACATGGTTGTTATGTTGAAAAGTTACATTGACATTAATAGATAAAAAAAAGAAACGTGAACAAAATGCATTTGTAACTAAAATACGTTGCAATGTAATGTAAAATTTTAAACTACTGGTAACACTAGGGGGTCAGTGAGAATCACCTCTCGAGTTCAGAGGGTTAAAACATTAAAACTATCAAGATTTTAAACAGAGATGTCAAATCATTTCTAAATTTCTTACAGCTTCTTACAGCTTTCTTCAAGCGAGTAAAAATGAGAAAACACTACAGCTTCAAACAATGTTAATTAGTTAAGTAACAAGGGGCGTTACTAAATCATTCGGTTTGAAACAAATTTTAAGAAAACTACTTAATTATCATCAATTTCTATATAGATGAGATTGTCTTTATTCTTGTATGATTGTTAACACATTAAATCATTCAATAACTAATTAAAAACAAAATATTTCTCGAACATACTAACAAACACGTAAAAAAACACAAATATTTTATGTAATCTTAAAAACATAAAACATAATAAGGGTTCATTTTCCATAAAAAAATAAAGAAAAAAAAAATTAAATAAATAATTGTAATTTAACAAAATATAACGACTATTTGGAAAATGATATTTTGAAAGACTAAAATTTTTAAAAACTTATAAATAAATTCTACATTTAAATAAATAATAATAATAAGCTACTTTTATGATGGTCATAACGTGTCATATATTACGTACACCATGCATTAGACATCAATAATCCTAGATAATTGATTAGAAAAAAACAATAGTTTATAAGTATACAACTTCAACTATTTTTTTTTTTTTTTTTTTTTTTTTTTTTTGATGGAGTTAATCAGACTGTTTTTTGAACGCATCATATTAGGTAAGAAGTGGATTAATAATTAATATTTCTGTACCCACCATAAACAAATTTTATATGAAATTTCAGTTTTGCAATTCTCGGAACTGCAATTGTTTAAACTTCTAAACGTCGCACATTTTAAATTTTTACACCGTTGCGTAGAGCAAGAAAATGCACTTTTAAGTTAAATTTGTTTGAAATCTTTATCACAATTTGTTTTGAAATTATTATTATTTTTAAAAGTTTTATTACTTTTTTATCATCGTGGTAACTTAAGTATTCCAATTTTTGAAATTAAACATTAACCAATCAAAAAACGAATAAAATACGAAACAGAAATATTTCAATTTTGGACATTAAACATGGACCAATCAGAAAACGAATAAAATAAAATAAGTTGCGGAATTCAGCCAATAAAAAGATTCAGATATACTTCAGATTTCCCAGTTCTTTATTAAAGACAACAACTATTTTCAAAATAGTTCAAAAAATTATCTTGCACATTTTAGGAATAGACAACTCACCTAATCTGGTGTGAAACTAATTTCTAGAAAATTGTTTGAAGGTAATTGAATTGTTTGAGAATTGTTTGAAATTTTATAAACAAATAATATGTTTTTTAAATGTTATATTATAGTTAAAGCAATCATTGATTCTGTAACAATTAAAAAACAAAATACATATCAAGCACAGAAACACATGAATTTATAAGAAAAAGTACGAATATTTTACGTGGTTTTTAAAACACAAAATGTAATATTAATGTTTGTTTTTTTTTTCTTTCTTTTTTTTTTTTTTTTTTTTTTTTTTAAAGGTTGCATTTTAAGAAAGCGCATTTTCTTTTTTCAAAATACATTTGCAAAACTTAGTAAAGTTTTTGCATTTACACAAATTCTTTATCACAAACATATTAGATAACAGAAAAGGGAATTACTTGAAAACATTCAAATACCACTTTATGTAAAATATGCTTGACACACCTGCACACCTTTCATATTTTGAATCAAACACGAAAGTTGGAAACAGTTTTTTGAAACAAATTTAAACTTTATCGGTAATGTTACTTTTTAAAACAGCAAAGCATCTTCAGTTTGAATCAATGTTATTGTTTTATTTTTCGATGGATATCTTTAAAGTGCGGTTATATCTATATGTTTACAATCTACTGACACTATGCCAAAACTTGCTATTAAAAAATTAGTTTTGTAAGAATTTTATTGCAATTACTTTCCTATAAAATAATGAAATTAGATCTTTTCTAATGAATGAGCTAAAAAAATTAAATTAAGAGATAAATGAAATCTATTGTTTTGTGTAAAAGAAATATAAATTTATTTCCATTTTCAGAAGTTATTGTGAGTTAGTTTTCAGTACTATCTTATGTTAAATAATCTAATTCCCTTGATAGCATGTATGATACGGTCATTGTTTCGAATTCGCTAGATTTTTTAATTCGGATATTTTTTTTTTATACGAGAAGCATAAAACGACAATGTGTACTTTAATTGTGACTGACATTCTGTATTTAAATAAAGAGAGACTTGTTATTGAGATTTCTGGTAAGAATTCTGTGTCTATGAATTACTGAATATCTGTAACGCGCATCACCTTAAAAAAGAGAAAGTAAAACTTTAATTTCACAATCTTGTTTTTTGTGAAACCTGTTGAGTCGTGAAAAAAAATAATGTAAACAATCCACACTAACTCCTCCATAAAATATACTAAAACAAAATTACTATTGGAAAGATTGGGAAGAAAGTATACTTTTAAATGAGATATTTAAACTTCGCATAGGGGGGCATCTGCATATTAAAACTAACTCAAACTTTTTTTTTAATTGCAATATCCAATTTTTAGAAGGTCTTTTAAATCTCTGCTTCATATTATAGGTAGACACAAAATGTCAAGTTATTTGAATAAAAAAGTTTTGAGTTATAGACATTGAAAATTTACTGCTTCTATTGTTAAATTACATTTTCATTAGGTTATTGATGTTTCTTGCAATTATACTCCTAATGATGTATTATTTATGTAGCAATATTAATACTAAAATACCCAAACATAAATAAGTTGAATTTGTAATTTTCACAATTTTATGATATTAATTATGAAATTAATATAAAAATAAATTACAACTTACAATTTTTAATGGTTTCATATTTATTAAATCAGGCATTATAGGACTCGATTTTTTTTTATGTAGCAATAATACTAAAATACCCAAAGATAAATAAGTTGAATTTGTAAATTTTATAATTTTATGTTGTAAATTTTGGAATTAATACTAGAAAAATTAATTATAATTACAAATTTTTATGGTTTTTGATTTATTAAGTCATACTTTATGGAAAATGAAAATTTCAAATATCACTTTCAATTGGTTTTCAGACTATGTTTAAAAAACGGCAAAATGATGGTTTAAAGGTTCATTTACTATAAAAATAGCTAGATATTTTGAAACTTCCAATGTTATTCTATAATCTAGCAGTCTTCAGTGAATGCTTGAGTGGTGAGTAAGGTAGTCTTGATCAAGAAGGTGTCGCGAATTAGATTAATATTTATAATTGCTTTAGTGTCCGCACTTTCATGGTGACTCAATGGTCGTGGTTTTATTTTTCGCAGATGCTCACGAGCAATGATAAAAAAAGAGTAGTAGAATTTATTCTGGAATAAAGTTTGTGTTAAGTTTTAAGTGAAATGTTTTTGAAGCTTCATTTTTTTTTTTTTTTTTTTTTTTTTTTTTTTTTTGTAAGATATTTAAATTATTTTTCACACGTAAAACGACGATGTCTATATTATCGGGTAGATTTTATAGCTTCGATTTCGCATTGTTTGCGATATGTGGCGTCCGAACTAATAGGGACGTGTGAAAAGTAACTGTTTTTTATTTGTTATCAGAAGTTGTCATTGAGAAAAAATGGATGCTTTGAAAATCAAAAGAACTCCTCTTAGATCTGGATTTACGAAAACTTATAATGCTTTAAATGAAGCTTTAAACGACGCAACTCCAGATACTAATTTAATAGAGAATTTAATGTGTCAACTGGAAGATAAAAGCACAAGATTGCGAGCTGTAGATGAAGAAATTTTGAATTTTATGTTGACAGAGAAAGTTATAGAAAAAGATTATTCTAAAGAATTTGAAGCTTGCGAAGAGTATACAGAAAAAATTATTGCTATAAAGCAAAAAGTAAAGACATTTTTGGTGAAGCCTATCGAAGAACAACTCCGATCGCAGAATTATACGGATGTTGAAAGAACACTGTCGCGACCACTTCGCTTACCAGAGATAAGTTTACAGCCGTTTGATGGCGATGCAAGATTATGGTTAACCTTTTGGAATTCATTCAGTAAAATTCATGAAGACACCACTTTAGATGACCATTTGAAATTTGTTTATCTTTTACAGGCGATAACGCCGAAATCCAAAGCAGCACAGATAGTAAATAGTTATCCGGTTTCAGCTGATAATTATCCAAAAGTAATTCTACATCTGAAAGAAAGGTTTGGCAGAGAAGATACACTTATTGAGATATCTGTTAGAGATCTTCTTCAATTAGTTTTAAATAATAATCAATCATCAAGCAAGAATTTCAATTTATCGTCGTTATATGATAATCTAGAGACAAAACTTAGGTCTCTAGAATCATTAGGTGTCACAGAAGAAAAGTATGCCAGCATACTTTTCCCACTTGTAGAATCTTGTATACCTCATGATGTCCTTAAAATCTGGGAAAGACAGCGTGAGAAGACTGCTCAAGGTAAGAATCAATTAAATTCTATCCTTGATTTTTTGAAAAATGAAGTTATTGCGGAAGAGCGGGTTCTTTTGGCTCATTCCAATCTTGGTTTTGAAAACCCAAAGAAATATCATAAATGTAATAATGAATATAATTCAATGCCAACTGCCACAGATTTATTTATAAATAATAAGTCTAATAAGAATTTAGTTAAAAAACGTGAAGATTTATGTATATTTTGTGACAAGTGTCACTTATCAGAAAAATGTTTTAAAGCTAGTTCGCTTTCTTTTGATGAGAAACGTAACTTAATTTTGAAGAAAAAAGCTTGCTTTGTTTGCCTGAAGAAAAACCACATTTCACGCAATTGTAACTCTAAAATTAAATGTTCGAATTGTGGTAAAAGACATTTTTCAATATTATGTCAAAATGTTTTAAATGAAGGTGGTAATGTGTCGTTAGAAAGTCATAAACATGAATCAGGGAGTAGTGACACTGTTTTAACTACTCAAGCTTCGGATCCTACTGTGTTACTCCAAACTTTGAGTGTCCGTGTAAAGCACAATGGAAAAGAGAAAATCGTGCGTGGAGTTATTGACACAGGATCCGAACGTTCCTATTTATCACGAGATGTAATTAAATATTTGAATTATAAAAGTATTGGTGAAATTAAATTAATTCACACATTATTTGGTAATATTGAAACAAGTGAAACAAAGCATAATAAGTATCGAATTCACTTAAGTAGCATAGACAATAGTTATAAATGTGATATGCATGTTTTAGATGTTCCTGTTATTTGTTCTAAAATACGAAAAGTGCCAACTGGGCCTTGGTTATCAGAATTAAATAAATGTGGCATTAAAATTTCTGATGTTGAAAATAGTTCATGTCAAACCGAAAATGAAATTAAATTATTGATTGGTTCTGATGTGGCCGGAAAATTACTCACCGGAAATATTAAAGTTTTAGAAAGTGGTCCGGTTGCGGTAAAAACCCATTTGGGATGGACTCTAATGGGAAAAATTCCAAGTATTAAATCAGAAACAAATAAGTCTGCTATGATTATTTCATCACTTTGGAACAATTGTTCCGTTGCTGATTTGTGGAAGCTGGATATTATGGGTACAACGGATCCAGTTGAATCCAAAACTAAATCTGAAATTCATGAAGAAACTATGCAGCATTTTAAGAGTAATATAAGAATAGATTCAGAAGGGAGATACGAAGTAGCATTGCAATGGGTGCTAGATAAAGCTTGCTTACCTAACAATAGAGAATTGGCCGAAAAGCGGCTTGCTACAACGAGGAAAAAGTTAATTAATTTAAATAAAATTGAGGTATATAGCAAAGTATTTGATTCGTGGATAAATGCAGGAATAATTGAAAGGGTGGTTGATAATAAAGAAACTAAAGTACATTATTTGCCACACAGACCTGTATTTAAAGAATCGAGTGAAACTACTAAAGTTAGACCAGTTTTTGACGCTTCGGCTCATGTTAAAGGTTCCCCTTCTCTAAATGATTGCCTAGATAAGGGATTAAATTTGATTGAAATGATTCCTTCTATATTGCATCGGTTTCGGAAATATCCTGTTGATGCAGTATCCGATATAGAGAAGGCATTTCTACAAATTGGTATTAAAGAAGATGATAGAGATTATTTGAGATTTCTATGGGAAACATTCGTTTGGAATCGCGTAGAAGAAATCAGATCCTTAACTCAAAAGAACCAATGGCGACACATTGCAGGAAAATTTAATCCGGCAGATATCCCTTCCAGAGGTTGCTCGATTGAACAATTTTTACAATTAAGATGGTGGGAGGAACCGGATTGGTTGGCTCAACCTGAATATACTTGGCCACAAAGTGTCGAAATTCCCGATGAAGAAATTATTAACTCTGAAAAACGGAAAAGTGTCATTTCAGCAATGAACAAGAACACAGAATCTAGTGATTGGTATTATCGACGGTTTTCATCTTTCAAGAAAATTATAAGATTGATCGCCTGGATTTTAAGATTCTTAAACAATTTAAGAAATCCTAATTCAAAAGAAGTTTCTGAACTTACGTGTTTGGAATTAGAACAAGCCGAAAGAAAATTGATAATTTTGATTCGGAAAGACAGATTCAACGAGAAGAATAATCAGAAGATACGTAGCTTAAGACCAATCCTAGATGAAAATGGTATTATAAGAGTGAAAACGCAAGTTATTTATAGAGAATATGCTTTCAATTTTAAATACCCTGTTATTTTGCCTTCTGACCATCCTGTAGTCCACCGCCTGATCTCCTGGAAACACCAAGAGCTTTTGCATGCAGGAGTTGCTCCTATGATGACATCGTTACGAGAAGACTATTGGATCCTAAAAGTTAGGAAAACTATTCAAGCAGTAGTACAGAAATGTGTAGGATGCAGAAGATTTAGTGCCCAAAAGATTCACCGGAAATTTAACCTACCTACCGCTGCCTGGTGGGAGCGATTGATACAAATGGTGAAACGCATCCTGAGAAAAGTTCTAGGTAGAGCTTCATTATCCTACGAAGAACTGCTCACAGTGCTCTGTGATTGTGAACAAGTTGTGAATGCTAGACCTCTAACTTATGTTACTGAAGATGTGAACGATCTAGCACCGTTAACACCATCAATGTTTTTACAGGACATGAGATCTTCAGATGTGAGAGATTTTGATGCAATTGACGCGCAAGAATTAAATAAAAGAGTTAAGTATAGGCAACATGTTCGAGAACACTTACGTAAGCGATTTCGTATTGAATATTTAGGACAATTGCGCCAGCAAAGTTCTTTGCAAAAGAATGTCAAGAAACTGACCGTTGGTGATGTCGTACTCGTAGAGTCTGATAAGAAACGTGCCTATTGGGCTTTAGCCCGAGTGCAAGAACTTATTTCTGGTAAAGATGGCCACCCAAGAGTTGCACGATTAAAAACTGAAAATGGTGAACTTTTGCGACCTGTCCAAAAACTGTACAATTTAGAGATTCCAAAAGAACTTTCTAGTGATCCAGTATTAAGAACGAGAAGTGGCAGAATAGTGACTATCCCAAAACGTTATTAACTCTAAATTCTGTTTCAACAAAAAACTTTATTCTTATTTTTTAGTATATTTCATAGTGTTAATTTGAATTTGTAATAATATGTTTAATTTTATTTGAATTTTGCAGAAGAAAATGTTTATTTACCTGTTTTGAGAAATGTAATATTGTAAGAATTGTATCTTATCACTGTAATGTAAGTATTAGTCATATTTTATTTTATATTTTATTGTACCCATTGTTGAGTTTAACTGTCGAAAACTCAAGGTGGGAGAATGTCGCGAATTAGATTAATATTTATAATTGCTTTAGTGTCCGCACTTTCATGGTGACTCAATGGTCGTGGTTTTATTTTTCGCAGATGCTCACGAGCAATGATAAAAAAAGAGTAGTAGAATTTATTCTGGAATAAAGTTTGTGTTAAGTTTTAAGTGAAATGTTTTTGAAGCTTCATTTTTTTTTTTTTTTTTTTTGTAAGATATTTAAATTATTTTTCACACGTAAAACGACGATGTCTATATTATCGGGTAGATTTTATAGCTTCGATTTCGCATTGTTTGCGATAGAAGGGACAACAAGCTAATATCTCGGTCAACAATGGAGTACCGAACTTCAATTTAGATACAACTCCAAAAATAGACTTGCAATAAAACAATTATTTTTTCGGGAACTTACTGTACGAATTGCATGAAAAATTCTTTTTAGGCTAACTGAAGACTGTAAAGTTCATATATGTTTTCAGACATGGCCACTGCTAGTAAAAAAGAAAAAAAAAAGTTTATTTTTTTTCCTACGACGTACCTTTAATTTTAGCTTTAATCTTATCTGTAAACAAAATATATCTGCTTATTAAATTTGTTATCGAAACAAATTGAGGTAATTGAATATTTTTTTTTTGTCGTTTTATTAAAGATTCATGCTTCTTTCGCCGAAAAATCTTCCTCTTACCTCCTGCTGTTTCTTGATGGTTCCTCCTAATGTATGGCACGTGAAATTTCTTTAAAACCGAAAAGTTTTAAGCGGAAAAAAGGGACTTATAAAAATTAAAATACAAAACAGAGATAAGGAGTTTTTTTTCTTTATTCCTCCCTCTCTATCCAATCTAAATGAAATGTGCGCAATTTGTTAATATGTTGTTAAAAATCATTTACATAATTTTTTGTTAAGGTTTTAGGTAGCATGGCCCAAAAAATAAACCACATTGTTCAATATTTCAGTGAATTAATATAGGTTTAGTTCAAGTGATATACTTATCAGTATACTGAAAAATTAAACGTATAGTTTGGTTGTCTAAATTTACTTTAGAAGACAAATCAAAAATAATTTATGTTGAAACTTAAAAAAAAAAAAAAAAAAAAAAAAAAAAAAAAGTCAATTAAAGTCGCATTCTGACATTATTCGGGTTTTAATACATCTTTTAAAACTTATATTTTCAATTTATGATAGATGTTAATGAAAAAACTTTCTACATATTTTTATCTTGAGCAAATTTTTTTACATATGCAGTTATAAGAAAATCAACAATAAACTGATCAAATAAATAATATATAAATTAAATAATAGCATACCATCATTCAAGATTTTATATTATTATTTTAAAGAACTATTTTTAAAATTGTAGAGTGATAAGATTAACTTCTGCGAAAGAAACTTTAAATCTATTTTGATATTATTGCACTTTTTAGGTTAATGATCAAAAGATTTAAAAAAAATACATTAAATGATTTATAACGATAGAATTTATAAGGATAAAGCAAGGTTCTTGCGCTTTAAGGACTTGCAGAGATTTTTTTACCAGAATTTTTTAAATATTTTCCTTATTTAATTAAACAAATTTTCAATCCTCAAATAAAGCGACCACACTGTAAAAAAAAATCCAGTAACGTTCCTGGGAAAAATGGGCAGCTGAGTTGCCCATTATTTCCAAGAAACAATTCTTGAAAATGACTGGAAGTTTACTGTACAACTAAAAAACTTTCCACAGAAATGTCAGTATGCTTCCTGTGAAATGCCAGGAACGTTTCTGTTGACAACGAAACATTACTGATATTTCGCAGAAAGCTTACCTTATTTTCTATGGAATGTTTCAGACGTGTTCAGAAAGGTTTCTGTTATTTTTTGAGAAATGTTTCGTATAAATAATGAGCAATTCATCTGCGCATTATTTCTTAGAATTTTGAATTTCTTTTTACAATAGAAGGACATTTCATACATTACACTTTTTTTTTTACTTTCATTAGATTAGATCAAAGACATATTAATCCATTTTTAAGATTTAAAAATATACTTTTTTTTTCTTTACTTTAGCACATAGTTGAAGCAGTTTATGTTATCAAAATTTATGAAAATCTGAAAACATTGCATTTTTTTTTCTTCCATATAACATATAAACACATTTAATAATTAAATTTGCCAAAATTTTATACTTTAATTCGTATTTTAAAAAATGATATTTAGTGTAATATTAATTATGATCTTGATTCTATAATACTATATGTAACTACAAATTTTCTTTTTTTCCATATTTACAACCATTTTTTAAAGCTCTGTTTTAATTGTAAATTAATTGTAAGTTATTAGCAATAAATCACTTAAGAAATTGGATAATTTAAAATTGAGTTTGAATTAAAAAAAAATGTTTTTGAAAAAGAATAGCCGTTATTCAACTTGAATTAAATATAAAATATTTCAACTCAAGCTAAATTAAAGGAAAAACTATACATAAATTTACATTTTTGGCAGCAAAAGTTGAATTTGACAGCTTCAAAAACGATGATAAAAATAAACTCATACGGATATTATCACGTTAAATAATGCTAAATTTTAACATAATATAATATTTTTGTGGAGAGAGAGATAGCTACTAAAATATTTATGATTATTAGCATAACAAATTTATTTTTTTAAATGAAAAATAAAAATAGAAAGAAAGAAAGGTTATTTCCGACTGTTTTCTTTTAATTACAAGAAAAAAATAGCATAAATATGGATTAACATTAATTTTAAATCTTAGACATGAATCTATAATTCTTAAATAGAAACTCGTTAAAATATAAATAACTTTAAGATACACATTTATAAAAACCATATTTAATTTAAAATTGTTTATAGACTATAAAAATATTAATGGATTAAGATAGAATATTACATATCTATAGTCACTTACTCTTGCGATTATCATTTTCTTTTAATAAATAATTCTTTAAATGAGGGGGGAAAACTTTTATGTCCAACAAGAGTGTTCTGGATGACTGAATAATTACTTTTTCATTTAAATTAATCAGGCCACCACAGAATCTCCAGTTAGACTAGAATTAATACTCAGTTTTTATAGAAATGAAAACACTAGGCGTTTTTGATTTTTTTGCACTTGCTCGTTGAACGTTCCATAAACAGGTAAGGGGAGAAATCTCTTAAGCCATGTCACAAAGGTATTACATTTTCCTCTGAAGGGCTTGACCTTGACATTACAGATAGAAAGGATTCTGCCTTCTATTCACTTATTCGCACATTTTCGTTCACTTATTCACTTTTCACAATGATTTTTTGACATTCACATAAAGAATTCGTTTTCGACACTTGCGCGCAAACTACGAATGGACAACAACAACAAAAAAAAAATGGCTTCCACTTCTTTTCGCTGATGGAAACTGGTTTTTTGGAACGTTTCAGGTATGAAAACCAGGATTTTACAGGAAAGTGGTACATTACTTTGAAAACCTAAAAAAAGGCGAAACGTTCCGGGAATATTTTTGAAACGTTACCATATTTTTTTACAGTGCAGTACTATACGAAAATTTTGGTTGCAAAACACCAAATTTTTCAGGACAGCGACATCTGTTGGGCTATTGACACTAAAAGTAAACAAAACTACTTCAGATAGCGGATTTACTGGATCTGAAGTTTAAGGGAAATCCGTGTTTTAGTTATTGAGATAGAGCTGTTGTGTAAATCGCAAAAAATGCAGCATAACAGCGCAACCTATTGAGCGATTTACACTAAAAATAAACAAAACTTAGTTTATATAACGGAATTTCTGAATCTACAGTTTGATGGAAATTCGTGCATTAATTATTAAGATGGAGTTATTGCGTAAATCAAGAAAATTCAGCACAGCAGCGCCACCTGTTTTTTTGCGATTTACACCAAAAACTAATCAGCATCATTACGTATTTTGGATTACTTGAATTTTTATTAAATTCCATGCATGAGTTCTTCAGATAGATCGTCCAGGAAATTTGTCAAATGCTGACTGATAGACTCACAGACAGACATTTTGTAAAAACATGTTTTTTAATGTCTCACTCCTAAAACGTCTCAATCTGTCGAAAACCAAAATGTGAAAATTTTCACGAATCAAATATTTTTTTCTTGTAAAGATATAAGGAAGCAAAAACTAACGCTGTCACCTCTGCCGAAAACGAATTTTTTGATATCGGATATTTTTTTTTTTTTTTTTTTTTTACTAAAATTATCAGAATTACTGCATACAAAAATCTGAAAATTCGTGGTTATATAAAGAAGTTCTTGATAAATACGCTAAAGCGTACGTGAATAGTGCATGAAAGCAGCGCCACCTGTTGAGCGATATTCACCAAAAACCAATCATATCTAGTTTATATCGAGGTGTAACAGAATCTAAAATCTTGTGAAATTCTGTGCATTATTTCTTGAAATTAGAGCGCCCACAAAATTTTTGTCACATACAAAACGACAGAATGTCAGAATCAGACAGACATTTTGTAAAAAGATATTTTTCAGGTTTTCTGACCCCTAAAAAGTGTAAATCAGTCGAAAACCAGATTTTGAAAAATTTCATGAATCCAAAACTTTTGTTTTGTAAATATAGAAAAATGTAAAAAGTAAGATACTCTTAAAATAATTCAATTGCTATACGCAAAATGTATTTTATAGTGAATATTTCTTTAGATGTAAAATGGCTAAATATTAAATATCGTCATATGAAAAATGTCAAAAATAATGAAAATATTCGTATGAAAAACTTTTAATGGTGAAAATTAATTTACATTTACAAACAATAATTTCATTTAATAAAATATATATATGCACAAATCTTTTAAATAAGGAGAATAACTTCCAAAAAATTAAATTATTTATGTGAACTCCATTTAAGATGAAAATTACGCCATATCAATAAAGATATTCTTATGAGCAGTATTTATGCGACGTTGGGAATCATATGTTGTAAATGTAACTTAGCTAGAAAATTTATTTATTTAATCACTCGCATAAATACAGGTAAATGCGTGCGCGTACAGATTTTCGTTTTATTTTTACGAATTACGGTTTGATAAATAATTTGATAGAAAATGTGTATCTACTTATTAATTAAAATATATAATTTACAAAAAAAATATAAGAATATGCATGACGGTGCGAATATGCATGACGGTGCGAATATGCATGACGGTGCGAATATGCATGACTGTGCATTAAAGCAGAGAAAAAATACATAAGTAGTGAGGAAAGGAGAGTTCGAGGGTAGCAGGCGGTTGTGCGGTTGCCACCACCGCAGCACCGCCTGCAGTCCTTACTGCCGCCTCCGGTTTCGCCGGCACCACTAGCGTCTTTGGTCCCCCCCACCTCCAGTACCCCCTCTGCCTGCACAACATCGACCCCTAGCTAGAAAAATAGTCTTTTTGAGTTAATTTTCTACTATAACATTAGGAACGAACGTTACATTGATTAAATAATCATACTATATGATGAAGATTAAATTTGTATTTGAATTTACAACAAGCATAACCTTAATGAGTATTGTCAATTAAGCAAAACAATGGAAAATCTCAGTTTTTAGTCACTTTATTTAAATTTTTTTCAACTATACGATCGATTATCAAATTGAAAGAGGAAAGTTAAACCTATATTACAATTTTGATTAATGAACATCTTAAAGAGTATTATTAATTAAAGAAAAACGATAAAAATATGAAGTTTTATAGAAACGAGACTGATTTCATTAGATTTTTTATCAACCACAAGATCAGAATATGAACTTAAAAGAGGAAACTTAAACATTCATTTCAGTTTTTTGAACAATCATTACCTTAATCCATTAATAAAATAAATTAATTGATCAAAACAATGGAAAATATCAAATTTAAATAACTACTTAAGATTTTTTATTAACTATAAGTTTAGAATATCAACTTAAGAAAAGGAAACTTAATTATACAGCTCATTTTTTAAACAAAAATTGATCTAATGAATATTATTATTTAAGCAAAACAATGGGAAATCACAGTTTTAATTGATTTATTTAGATTTTTTTTTCAACTATACGATCTGATTATCGATTTAAAAGAGAAAAGTAAAACTCTTATTCGAATTTTGATTGATCAACATCTTAATGAGTATCATTAATTAAAGAAAACAATGAAAATATCAAGTTTTATAGAAAAAGACTGATTTCTCAAGATTTTATCAACTACAAGATCAGAATATCAACTTGAGAGAAGGAAACTTAAATATACATCCTAGTTTTTTGAACAATCACAATTTTAATGAATATTGTTAAATAAGCAAAGCAACAAAAAAATATAAATTTTCAAGTTTTCACTTATCTATATTATCAGAATATCAACTTAAAAATGGAAAGTTCAACATTAAAAAAAGTTTAAAAATCTTGAGAAATCAGTCTTTTTCTATAAAACTTGATATTTTCTATTGTTTTACTTAGTTAATAATACTACTCATTAAAATGTTGATCAATCAAAAATTTAAATATGCGTTTAACTTTCCTGTTTTAAATCGATAATCAGACAATATAGATGAAAAAAATCTAAAGAAATAGGCTTAAAATTGAAATTTTCTCTCATTTGATTAATTAATAATGTTCATTAGGGTAATGGTTGTTGAAAATCTGGACTGTATGCTTAAGTTTCCTTTTCTTTCCACTTTTAAGTTGATACTCTGGTCTTGTGGTCTTCATTAGATAAAAATCTAATGAAATCAGTCTCTTTTCTGTAAAACTTCATATTTTTATCGTTTTTGTTTAACCCTTTCCGGTGCAAAGTTCCCCCTCTTTAGATGCAGAAAAACTCCATAAATATTTCAAAAACTACTCTAATGGCTACTTTAAATCTTCCTTATGAGTTCTAGATGGCAGCACCACACCACAGAGATCAAATTTTACTGTTTTTAAAAAATAGATAAAATATTTAACTCTAACACGCGCTTCACACGAAAGCTTTTCTCATTGCGCTTATCAATGCTGTACATGCACGGTATTACCACTTCGGCAACAGCTGTATAATTAAAATGGCTTGTGCAATCTTTACAAAATTATACCTGTGTACTCCTCTAGGCCTATATAAATTGCCTAATTTATTTTTTTCTTTAAATTCCAACTTTAAAGAGTAGTGCGACTGAAAGGGTTAATTAATAATACTTATTAAAATATTCATTAATCAAAATTCAATTATGTTCAACATTCTCCTCTTTCAATTTGATACTATACCGTATAGTTGAAAAAATCTAAATAAAGCGGCTAAAAACTGAGATTTTCCATTATTTTGCATAATTAATAATACTCATAAAGGCTATGGTTGTTCAAAATTTAAATATAAATTTAATCTTCGTCTTATAGTAAGATTACCTAGTCAATGTAACGTTCATTCCTCATGTTGTAGTAGAAAATCAACTCAAAAAAGATATTTTCCCCGCTAGGGGGCGATGCTGTGCTGGCGGAAGGGATACTGGAGGGGGGGACCGAAGGCGGTGGTGGTGGCAACAGTACAATCGCCTGCTGTCCTTGAACTCTCCTTTCCTCACCACTAACATTCATCAATCATATGTTTCGGAAAATATATACAACTCCATCAGAATAATGAAATATTACAGTGGAATTTCAAAACATTATGCTTTTCAGTACCATGGTTCTAAATGTTTTCCCTATGCAGTATTAATATTTAGCAGATTTGTATTGATAATCAATGCCAATTTACAAAATTCAGATTTTCAATGATTAAATATAAGTTTTGTTTGTAGGGCGATTTATATCCGGATCTAATCAACATTAGTATATTTTAATGAATAACTTATGTTGCGTTTGATGAAAATCCATGTATGATTTCTTGAGATAGAGCTATTGTAAAATATAACGCAGCAGCGCCATCAGTTGGGAGACTTGCATCAAAAATTAAGTCACAAAAACAAGCACACACAGACATGGACAGACAAGCTGACAGAAAGACATTAGCTAAAAACGGTCAAATTGTTTTCAGGACCTTCTAAAATACATAAATCCCTCGAAAACCTGAATAGTGCTGTTAAAATTGAGCAAAACACAACTGAAAAATTATAAAAAAAATAATAAAAATTTTATGTTTTTTTTTCCCTAATAGTTTGGTATGTGTTTTATGTTGAAACGAATCCATTATTTAATTGCTTTCTTTGGTTCACTGTGGCATTACAAAGTAATGCGTGGTGTTTGTTAGGTATTAAAAATGTATCGAAAATCAATTAAAATACAACGCTAATTTCTAATTAAAAGGCTAAAAAATCAAAAGAAATAAATGCAGTGAAACCTTCAAATAAGGGACACCTATAGGATCGCAACTTTTGTCCCATAAATAGAGGTGTGTCCCTTATTCGGAGTTTCTTACATTGTGAAACCTCCATATAAGGGACGTCTCTGGGACCGCAACTTTTGTCTCTTAAATAGAGGTGTCCCTTATTCGGAGTGTTCCTTATTTGGAGGTTTCACTGTAGCTTTAAAAGAGAAAGTGACACGATTTCTCGTCTAGTAAAATAATAATAGTAATAGTAAAAATAATAATAGCAAGAAATTGTTTCCTGTTTTTATTATTTGGCTGCATGCATTTCGAAAGCGAGCATTTTGGACATAAGCTCATTAATTTCATTCTAGGTTAGTAAACATATCATTGTAAATTATTCCTGTGTGATTTTTATCTTTCTTGATGATGAAGATATAACATCACAGATTCCTAAAAGTCAATTTGAAAAAATTTTTTATATTCAATCAAAGACTGAAAATTGTGTTTGATATGTAGAAGCTTCTTTGAAGTTTGCTTAGAATTTACTCACAAATATTTCGAAAAACCTACAATATCTAGAAGTAAATTCGAAAAATAAATAGATTTTAAACTGATACTTTGTTGAAAAAAGTGTGTTCGTGAAACATATTAAAAGTAATCCACCTGCTTTTAAAAACAACGATTGGATGCATTTGCATACAACTCAAAATCACTCAGGTTAAAATAAAGGATGTCCAGTTAAATTAATTAAAAAATATGCAGAGGGTTTTTTATAAATATTCATGATATAACCAGAAATTTCAATAATCGCATGAAATCTATAATTTGAATATGATGAGCTGTAATTGAAAATTTTCATTAAACCAACAAATTTTCAACAGAAGACAGTAGCCATCAGTAGACATCGACAAATATTTTTTAACAGCCACTCTTTCTCATTTAGTGGCCCTGCGGCCGGTGGCTAGTGTTAATTTTGCCTCTTACCTTTATAATTCTTAAAAATATAAGTGCAAGAAATTTTATTCTGTGGGCAGTTTTTTTTTCGCTGACACGATATGTACTAAAAAAAAAAAAAAAAAAAAAAAAAAAAAACTAAGGAGAATCAGGAAATTATTTCTTTGTCGGATCATCAATCATAGCTATTCTATTTTAATCAATTATGATTTTTTTTCATAATATTAAATTGTAAATAATTGTGTTCTATCAATCATTGGTTTTTAAAAAATTAGCAATTACAACATAAAAGAAAATGCAAATACTAGATTTACAAATTTAATAACACATTTTTGTGTAATTGTTATTGCGATTTAAATTTTAAAAAGTTCAATGTGTATTTAAGCATTATTTGTATGTTTATTTTAACTTGTTTTTCACTACATTTGACTGTGCACTCTCGTAAGATACTTTTGCTATGGATTTATTTGTAGTTAATAAATATCTTTAAACATTTTCCGGTGCGTATTTTTAATTTTTCCTATAAATAGTTTTAAAATTTTTGTATGTATTTTTGGTTGCTTCTTTGTTTTTAAACAATGCTGTATTTTTAATATACATTTTTCATTTTGCGCAATAGGCATCAAATTAATCCGCTTCTTTATTTTCGATAACGTGACCCGCGGCTTTCGGTTCAATGTTAAAATTAATAATTTTCATTTATAAATATTTTATAGTTAAATTTACTTGTGCTACCATGTTTGTGATAATTTAATAATTGTGAGTTAAAAGTTTGTATTTATTAAATAAAAGATAAGTTTTTCTTAAAGGAAATATTAATCGAAATCCTCTGTGCTATCTGCGATCACACTTACCAACTTTTTTTAAATCATATCGTTACCTTTTTTTTTCTCCCTCTCTCTCTCTTTAAGAACTTAATTGGATATTGATAATAAAAGTACTGGCTATTTTAACTTTCATTTTACATTTCATAAAACTAAATTCAACGTAAAGATAAGCTTTCCTACTACAATGTAACTAAAACAAAACCATTGTTCAAATTTTAAAATTGGCATTGTGCTAAGTGCGTTTCGAAAGGATGTCATTAATGTATTAATGCGTTACGAAAGCTGTCAGGTTCTGAGAATACATCTGCTACAGATTGGAATTTCTGTTATTTCTCTATCTTAATATTTTATGTATTGTAGCGGCTGTGTACTGGAATTTTCAAGGTGAAATTCTTTCTTTGTAAAAGTGAGAATTGACAGGTATCATGTGCAGGTGGTCAGGTGAGAAAGAGGAGATTGCTGAGAGACGTGTTCATCCGTCAATGATGTATGTGAATGATGAGCAAATAAGGAAGGTTCCACGAATCAAGAAAGTAACGTGGAATGCGTACAATGGAGAAGCTCCACAGGGGGGTTGACATTGGGAAAAACAGTGATTTGAGAAGGGCAAGTCTTGTCTGAGATTTTAGAAGTTCGTATCTGGGCTCGTACCTAGAGAGCAGCGTAGGACAGAGGTCCTTGGAGAGAGTACTCTGTGTCGGAGAGCATAAGCAGTTCGTATGTGGAGAACGAGGGACATAGACGTCCTGGTGTGTAGTGCTCTGGGCCAGGTAGTGAAGACCGAGTATCCATGTGTTGGGAGATTCGAAATTGATCTCCGAAAAAGTTAATCTAACGTGCATTGAATGTGAGGGAGAAGGTGTAATTTGAACAGCACACAGCCAACATTCTACTGTATTTAATTTAATGTCGAACCGGATCAAATATATCCGCGTTAAAATTGTAAATAGTGTATTTATTGTGTACATATATTCTAAATAAACTGTTAATTCAGTTAATTGACAGCGTCAGTGTTCATTTACATAATCCTCACAGTGGGTGACCGATATCACCTAAAAAAATATCGGTGGTGGCAGCTATAATTACCAGGGGCTTTCTTCAAAGTTGTGTGGACTGAGAGGAAAGTCCGACAAAGGCTTTCACACGCTACTCCACACGATATACAATAAAAAGATTTTTTTCTAGTAACTTATTATCCCCTCTATATTTTTCCTAAATATGCTTGTGAATATTTGATAATGTGTAAATAAATGGGTCATTATTATTGTCTCCAATTTGAACTTTCCACATTCAATAGCTTACGAGTAAAATGGCTGTAACAGAGAGACGCATCAGGAGTGATCTGATAATGGTTCCGTTTTTACTTTTTAAATGCGAGGCCCTAAAAAGCGAGCCCTTAAAATCGGTATGGATGAATTTGTTTTTCTCTCGATTGCAAAGTAATAATAAATCAAATGCAGCAATTTGAATTAGAATCACGAATTAGGACTGGTTACTCACTGTTTCTTACCTGCGACCAACCCATTCCCGTGGGTTGGGATCGGGTTGACCCTTTTTTTCTGTTGTGGATCGGGTTGACTTTTTTCATTTTGCTATAACTTTCTTTTTGCTATGGGTTGACTTTTGTTGTGGCAGATTTGATTCGGCTTCGGATTTTGACTCTTGCATGTCGACTTCGGCTTGACATGGTTTTGATTTTTCAGAATGATGTACGACAATTTCTCCGGTTAAAATCTATATTACGATAAAACCTCCAAGGAAATTCCCGGAAAGCGGACTGCTCTGTTTACAATTACTTTTTTTTAATTACTAACGAATATCCCTAAACTTACACGTTTGAATAGTAGACACTTCCCAATCTACACTCATGTAATATGTTCAAAAATTAAACAAAATCACAAGTTCCAGAAATTTCGACTTTTTGTGCAATGTTTTCACGATTAACTTTTTTATAGAAATTTATCTATTTTTTTTTTCTAATAAAAATTCTAAATCACTGTCTCTTGATATTGTATTTCAAATAATGCGAGACTAATTTCGTATGTTTAATATCATATTTTTGCTGATATTGTTCAATAGAACATGGTCCAGATACATTCTTCTAATAAAGTTATTAAAGCATTTTTCTGTAAATTTCCTCAATATAAAAAAGTAGCGTTTAGTAATACGGAAGCTTTTTTCTATTTCATTTTCTACATTTTTTATATTTACGATAATTATTTCAAAATGAAATTTCATCAGCAACTTCTTTTACATTCTAGAGTTCAGAAAAAAAATGTCATTTCCTATTAGTTAATTAATGACGAACCACGTTTATCTAGGTAGATGATATATATCATTTAGATAGAATATCCCGATTTACTTCGAAATCGTGTTCTTTTAAATTGTTTTACTCAGTGTCTTATTATTATTATTATTATTATTATTATTATTATTATTATTATTATTATTACATGATGTAACGTAAATTAAGAATTTTACTGTGGAACCTAAGCTACTTCTGACAAAGTAGACACTCATAACAAGAACTGCTGTTTTTAAAATAATTTTACCGCTAATTGCGACTGAACATGAAAGACTAAACAAGCTAAGTATTTCTACATGGAATCTTTTCTTAATAAAATTCTCGTTTCAGCTAATTTTACTGACAAAATTTTACTGACAAAACGTTTAAAATAATAAAGCTTTACTCAAATTTTCAATGAAAATTGGCAAACAAAACAAAAGTTAATAAATGAGTAAATAGGTGAAACCAAAAATGCATGTGCTTTTCATATCCAAAGTTTAAATTTTTTTTTCAATAAATATACAAAGAAATTCCAAAATGTTTTATGCCATCTTTCAGAAAAAACTATTTTTTATTAGTCTAAAATTTGATCTAGCCAAATTTAATGTAATTAATGCATTATTTATGCAATTTATTCATTCTTATCTATGGAATTTAGCTGTCGAAATGATTGGAGA
Source organism: Maratus speculifer (assembly GCA_964019185.1). Taxonomy (NCBI): domain Eukaryota; kingdom Metazoa; phylum Arthropoda; class Arachnida; order Araneae; family Salticidae; genus Maratus; species Maratus speculifer. Next base: position 248,327,913 of record OZ025297.1, on the reverse strand, counting down.
GACAACTTCAAACAGATTACAACTCTAAATATTATTAAAAAAACAATATTTATCTATTTTTATTTAATTAACATGCATAGTAGTTTTATAAATTTGTAATAATTAATTAAGATATGTATTTTTAACTGTATAAGTTAAATTTAACATTTATCTATGGAAATGTAACCTCTGTTACTTTATTTACATTTAGTAGAATAAATAATGAAAATTTTGTCTATCAGAGATCGCTACTAATCTATATTGCTCAAAGAACTTTCTAGAATACAAGTGCCATTTTCACTTTGTCTGCCACATGTTTAGAGTATAAAGCAGAATTATCAAGTTCTAAGGTGAGTGTGTTTTCTCTTTGTAACTTCTGTTACTCCAATTTTAGATTTAAATAATGTTTTAAAAATAAAATTTCTCTTTAAATCACAAAACTCTAAGTAAAATAAGTTTATTTAAGCAATATAACTATTTTTTTGAATATTATTATTTAAGAAAGAAAATTGTTTTTCCTTAAATGTAACCTCTGTTACAAATAACATCTGTTACAGATGTTAACAAATGTTATACAAACAACAGATTGGTAACAGATGTTATACAAACAGGAGTTACATTTTATAACTGAATATAGATTTTTTATGGTAATAATATATGTATATTTATTCATAGTACCAAATTTATCTATCATTTTTATCATTTTTTTATATTTATTTTTGCATTAGTAAGTATTATTTATTCAGTTTGTTTACATCTTCTAAATTTTTGTAACCTCTGTTACATGATTTTTTCTATTTTATTTTAATAATTGTAAACCGATAATAAACCAAATGTACTTAAAACAAAGAATATTTTATGTACTTTAATTTGAATTAAAAATATCTTCTCTTTAAAACTAAAAAAAAGTGATAATTATGAACTTTAACTTAGTTTTTTTTTTTTTTCTGAATGAGACAAAATTACGCATGCAATGATGATTAAATTTTATTATTTATTATTCATCTTTCTATTAGTATTGTTTTTAACTAAAGGACATTTTTTCTAAAGTAAAACAAAAAAACTATATCTTTCGTTAAAGTATTCCAATCATAAATTAAGCAAAAATTGTCTGGTAACAGGCATTGTCTGGTGTCTGGTATTTTTTATGCTAGATATGAATTTAAAAAGTTATATTTTAAGCGTAAAATTGTTTTTTTTTATTTTTTCTGTGAGGATGCTAATTCTGTACAGCTTAAACACATATTACAACAATATTATTGTTATTTAATAAAATCTAGATCCTAAAAAAGATCTTTTTTTTTTTTTTTTTTTTTGAAGCACAAAGAAAATTGGTTTCACCCAAATAAGTAAACAGTACAAAAAATTTAAACATTTTATAATTGTTAAACTTGATGAAAATAATATATATATATATAAAAAAAAAAAAAAAAAAAAAAAAAAAAAAAAACAGAAAAAGCAGCACATGTACTTTGTTATTGTTGAAGTTATAATCTCTTCTTCGTATATTATTATTATTATTATTTAATTTTGAATATGTAAATTAATTATGCCTGAAAACTAAGAATTCAGAAAATAATTTGTACAAATTAGAAATTTGACATAGGTTTCTTTGAATACAACATTTTTTATAGTTAAACTAATCATTGATTATAAGGTTAATGTATTTCTTTCTAGGAAAAGGGCACTGAAAGTAAATTAAGAAATAACTGCAGTAAGCTTTTCACGAACTCAGGAGCAATTAAGTTTTAAATTCCTCATATGATAAAGAAGTAAAATGCATTTTTTCTTTAGATATAAACAGAGGTAACTTAATAACTAATATTTATTTTTACAAGGATTACATGTATTGGATTCAAGTTCTATATTTTAAGAGATTTCCTTTAGCTAAATGTCTTTAAAAATTACTTAAAAATGCCTATTTTTCATCATCTTTGAGAAATAAATTACCATCATGAACAGCACAAACGTTTTATTGGGGGGATCACTTGGGGATCAAGAACTAAGCGCAGGCAATATGCAACTCCAGTATGACCCCTAGTATTTTCTCCTCTTAATCGTTTTCGGGTTTAAACTCTTCGGCAAACCATTTAGGCATTTTTTCTAATGGGGTCAATCCATTTCAAGTGGTCCAGAAAATATAAAAATGGTCGCTCGACCATTTTTAAAAAATCTGAAATTTTTTGTACAACAACTCTAACAAGACGAAAGTTCAAAATGACCGTTCTTTTGATTTTACTATTTTTTGTTTGTGCATGACGGCCATCTTTGTTTCATAGTGTGCAGCGATTTTCTCAGATACTAGGATACACAAAATTGTAAATATCTCGTCTTCTATTTTCCCAATTGAAATGGGGTTTGCAGCATTTTGTTCAGAATAAAAAAGGCTAAATACACATTGGAAAAAAATTTTAAAAAATAAATTTTTACAGGTGAAAATTTAGCACAAAATGTACGATTTTTTCCAAAATCTATCCATTTGCAAGAGGAAAATTTTCATGCAAGGGAAACTGTCAACCTTACAAAATTTTTTTTCTACAAATAGGTCAAAAGTATGTGTACTCATACACCAAATCCCAGATCTGGGAGTTAATTTCTCTTTGCGAAAAAAATTCCGAAATTCGTCAAAAATTTCAAAAATCGCACTTTTTAGGCTTTGATATCTCTGGTGGGGCACAAGATAAAAATCTGAAATTTCGGCCTATGATAGTATTGTGTAGTAGCGTTATGTACAAAAAATTTCAAGAAGGAGATTTCACTACAATCTGAGATATGACATGCAAAATATGCGAAAACAATACTGTCAAACTATTGTAAACCTACTATGTAATTGTTCAACAAGACTGTCAACATTGCACAATTTTTTCTACAAATAGTTCAGACGTGTGTGTACTCATACACCAAGTCCCATATCTGGGAAATGATTTCTCTTTCCGAAAAAAATTCCGAAATTCGTCAAAAATTTCAAAAATCGCACTTTTTAGGCTTTGATATCTCTGGTGGAGCACGAGATTAAAATCTGAAATTCTGGCCTTTGATAGTATTGTGTAGTAGTATTATGTACAAAAAATTTCAAGAAGGGGATTTGACTACAAGCTGAGATACGGTGATTAAAAAAATGTTAAAAAATGCTATTACGAGTACATTAGGAGAAATGAATTTAGTCTCTTTTATTACAATATTTACCCAGAAAATATCGTTTGTTGAAAACAGTTAAATAATAAGCATTTAATTTACAAAATACTATATATGCTCAACAAAGAGCTTAACAATATTTACGAGAGATGTTATGAGTTCGACCAGTTACTGTTATCAGTCCATCAGGCTGTTCTTTCTAAAAATTTTATTTGAAGCCCCCCAAGTCTTATCATCCCTTGTTAACTTGAATGAAATTCTCTAGGTTTAATAATTGAAGCCATGTCAACTCGATCAGTTGTAATCCATTGTCTGTAATTTACTTTTTCTGAAATGTGTTCCGAGTAAAATTGTTGCAATAGCATTTCTAGTAGATTTGTTCATCTGTACAAATAGTGTATTAGCTTAGCATACATTCTGAATTGTTTAAATCACACAGAAGCATTTGAAAAAGATATTTCTAATTAACATTTAACTTTATACCATAAATAATTAATTTAAAATTTTGGAGGCATGAACAATTACATAGTAAGTTACAATAATTTGGCAGTATTGTTTTCACACATTGTCCATGTCATATCTCAGCTTGTAGTCAAATCTCCTTCTTGAAATTTTTTGTACATAACACTACTACACAATACTATCAAAGGCCAGAATTTCAGATTTTTATCTCGTGCTCCACCAGAGATATCAAAGCCTAAAAAGTACGATTTTTGAAATTTTCGACGAATTTCGGAATTTTTTTCGGAAAGAGAAATCATTTCCCAGATATGGGACTTGGTGTATGAGTACACACACTTCTGAACTATTTGTAGAAAAAATTGTGCAATGTTGACAGTCTTTTTGAACAATTACATAGTAGGTTTACAATAATTTGACAGTATTGTTTTTGCATATTTTGCATGTCATATCTCAGCTTGTAGTCAAATCTCCTTCTTGAAATTTTTTGTACGTAACGCTACTACACAATACTATTATAGGCCAAACTTTCAGATTTTTATCTCGTGCCCAACCAGAGATATCAAAGCCTAAAAAGTGCGATTTTTGAAATTTTTGACGAATTTCGGAATTTTTTTCGCAAAGAGAAATTAACTCCCAGATCTGGGATTTGGTGTATGAGTACACATACTTTTGACCTATTTGTAGAAAAAAATTTGTAAGGTTGACAGTTTCCCTTGCATGAAAATTTTCCTCTTGCAAACGGATAGATTTTGGAAAAAATCGTACATTTTGTGCTAAATTTTCACCTGTAAAAAATTATTTTTTAAAATTTTTCTTCCACTGTATATTTAGCCTATTTTATTCTGAACAAAATGCTGCAAACCCCATTTCAATTGGGAAAATAGAAGACGAGATATTTACAATTTTGTGTATCCTAGAATCTGAGAAAATCGCTGCACACGATGAAACAAAGATGGCCGCCATGCACAAACAAAAAATAGTAGAATTAAAATAACGGTCATTTTGAACTTCCATCATCTTAGGGTTGTTGTACAAAAAATTTCAGATTTTTTAAAAATAGTCGAGCGACCAGTGCTGGACCACTTGAAATGGATTGACCCAATAAGTACTTAATTGATAGATACGGATGACAGAATGATTGACATTCGGCGAATCCGGAAAAGACGTTATTAAAAAATAAAATTGGAAATTAATAATAACAATACCTGTAATAAATTACATGTTTTATTTTTCTCTTTTAACAACAAACAGACGTAGTTTTATTAATACTGTATGTTACCTTAAAACTTTGCTCGAAAATTAGTTTTATTTTTATTAGATAAATCTTTTATATTAAAGTTACTATTGTAAATATTTTTAAAATTCATTCAGATAAACGTTATACAAAAGTTCTACACATAAAATAACATGCAAAAGATGAATATTTAAATAGCTTTGTGTAATTACGAAAATTAGTTTGAATGGAAAGAAAATAATAAATTAACTATCCTTCCCGACACTAATGACTAATCTTATCAAATTACGGAAGTGCAAAAATCTTGTGGAGTTTATTAAAGGAAACATCTATACTCTGAAACGACATGAGCCAAAAGGAAACTGTTTGCATAAAACATTCTTTGGCAATTCTTATTGTATTATGACACGAATACCCAAACACATGCACATAAATTGCACATTTCAAAATGTTGTTAAAATCATTATAACAATTTATACTTAAAAAATGAAAAAAAAAAACATAAATTTAGTTCTAAATTTATCTTATTTGTTTTCCTTAAAATTATTATTTTTATTAATATTTCACGTTTTAAAGTTACATATTTATTAAAAATTGACCACTATATTTTTATTTTCCAAACACTGTTTGTCTCAATGTGGTATAGCACTTTAAGTTTGATTTCTTTCAATTTATCACGCTTACATTAAAAAAAAAATCCCATTTTCATCAAAGTATGATAATAAAATAATAGAACTGGACAATACTAATAAATATACTCTTAAACGATAATGAAACTATTGATAAACAGATGAAGGAAAATACATTAAAAATTTTTAGTGTTCAATTTTGTGATTTCTCAATCGTATCAGTTTGCAAAGTAAAGCTTTAAATTTGTTAATTTTTCTTAAATACATTATATTGAAATAACACGGATTTAGTTGAAGTCGATCTACACGTGTGTATAAGTATAGTGCTAGAGCATCACTGATATTTTTTATTTTATTTTAACCCTTTCGGGTCTGAATTTTTTTTCAATTTTTAGGAAAAAATACTTTTATTTCAGTAACATTAACATTAGCTATCCAAATAGATTAATTGGCGTTTAACGAGCATTTAATTGTCTGAAAGATAAGGAATGTTGCTGTTTTGCGTCCTATTCAATTCATATTCATATGAAAGAAGGCTAAGGAAGAAATTTTAAAGATGTTAAGAAATTATGCATTACAACAAGATTTCACTTGCATTTGTGCTTTATTGAACAAGATTCTTTCAGAAAAGTAACTTTTGTTTTAAATTTAAAGAGTGAAATATATGGTTAAAATGAAACAGTCGCAAACGGTACAAAGAGAGTTAAGGAAATAAAAATAATAATAATTATTATTATTATTTCTAAAATTTTAACCATGGATGAAGGCATATAGTAAATGCATAGGCATAAAGTAACATTATTACATGTAAATAGTAGCAAAAGTATTTTTTAAACAAAATAACACTCCATTAAAATACATGTACTATTATTAGAACATCAAACCTGAAAGGGTTAACATATATTTTCACGATATATTATTTAATGACAGAAGAATAATTTAAGAACATATATCGCACTTGATGTTTAGAATTGAAGGGGTAATTAATGAGTTGGGGGGGGGGGGTGGAGGTTGACATGATCACTTATGCCTCATGCAACTGCAAATCAAACGGTTGAGCTTTTATTTTATTTAAAGCCATTGTAAAACTGTTTTCATCTTTATTATAACTTCCTCTATATTTTAACTAGATTATTTTTTATTATCTTCACTATAAAAGGTTGTTAGTAGTGTTTTAGTTTTGTACATTTATATTGAGTCTAAATTCTAAAACCAGGACTTCCCTCAGAGGGATTTGTCTGAGCGATATTGCTACAACATAGATTTAACAACTTATGATAAGTAAAATAAGTGAGATGTTACCTTCAATTGGCAATATACTTCAGTGAATTGATATGATGAGAAAAAGCAAATTGAATCGTAAAATTACAAAATCATAATATAAATTAGCAGGGTTGGCAAACAACCTGTTTCTTTCCACAAAAAACAATGCTGAAAAATTCAAAACTAATACAACGTGTGGAAACTCTTATAAATTGTGTGTAACAATGATTATAAGGCAATGGCATTTTGCATGAAATAATTAATAGAAAAATGAAATATTGCAAATAAAAAAATCACATATACCTATATAAAGATACATTATGTATATAAATATATACATACAAACTTACTGCGTTTGAATTTTGAATTTTCCTCTGAAACATTGTTACAGATTTCAAATCGATAAATCCCTTGCACACTGTGTGGTCAAATGTGACAGGCCACTTGCAAGTTTTGACGTTTTGTTTAATATCTAGAAAATTACAGGAATTAAAATGAAACTAAAAATGTGTAAACAAAATAGTGCAGGACATACATTCCGCGAATATTTTTTCCCGAAAAAGCCATAGGAAAAAATCTGCAAACTGAAGAAGAACGTTGGTTGGTTGGTTGGTTGTTTTGGGTTTTATGGCGCAAGGTCCCTTTAGGGACATGCTGCGCCAAGACAAAGTTTAAATGAAAACATAAGGTTATTTAAAATCAATGAAATGTATGATAAAAAACAGACTAAAAAAAAATCATAAAAAACACTAAGTGACAAAAAACCATAGTAGTTGGTAATAAATGGTAAAATATAAACAATGAATATGATGAGTGAATATGACATTAAGACAAGATTAAAAACTAAAGAAGAACGAATATCTTTTGGTTAACCCTGTCAAGTCTATCAGAGCAAAAACTTTCGAACGGTAGAGTATAATTAAGTGAATTATTGATATAAATTGTGTTATTTTTTAAGTGGATAGAATGTAAACTCGCAAATAACATAAGGATTTTCTAAAAACAGTCCAAAATTTAGCCAGGTGTTTTTGTTATAATTTTCAACGGTCTTAATGTAAATACATATATCTATATTTATTTGAGAAAGTATGATATACAAAGTTGTACATAATAGAGTGATATCACATTCAAAAAATAAAAAATAAATTTATAAAAATGAGCAGGTTTTCTAAATCTTTCACTGCGCATGAGTGAATGCAATCGAAATATAAATTGTATAGTGTGTTTTCTAAATGTACAGAGCAACGTTTATGATTGTTTCGAAAACATAATTTGAAAATTCTAAAAAATATCGTTTATAGGATAAATTAAAAATTCATTGTTTCCAAAATGAAGCAAAAAATGAGGGGCAGCATCCATATATACATTGATTAGTGTCAATATAAAATACACAATACTGCACGTACTAATTAATACATCTGGATATAGACCCTCATTTTTTCTTCAATTTGGTAACAACAGATTTTCATCTTATTCTATCGATGATCATTTTTCAGAATTTTCAAGACATTCAGAAACGTAGCTCTATACATTTAACTAACAGAATATGTAAATAAAATTCTGATAGCTTCATGCTTGCGCAATGAAGAATATTTAGGCTCATTTTTCATACAATTTTTATTATTTTTTTAGTCTGTCTGTACAATATTATTTGTCATATTTCCTGAAAAAAAATATATTAAGAAATCTGCAAATTATAAGCAATAAACTTCAAAAAATTTTGGACTGTTTTTATCAAAACTTTATTTTTTTATAAGAATATACGTGTTATCCATATAAAAAGGAACATTATATATTACAAAATGCCACTTAATCATAATATACAGTTTGAAAATTTTGCTACATTATTTTTAACAATGCTATCAAAAGATGTTTTTTAATTTGTTGACTGCCAGCTATGGGGTTTCATAAAACATATTGACGGTACTATATGATCTGTACTACTTTGTACATGTTTACAGATTTTGAGTTTCAATATAACACCTTATGTATTTTTCTAGATATTTAACAAAATGTCCAAAATCGCAAAAAAATAAATGTACTTTTTATAATACTTATTATTATGGAATAGGTCAGACGTTAAATTTTATCCTATATTGTTTGTCTTTTTCTCGTTTACAAAACAATTATAACGGCTTTCAAGTCCTTCAAATGGATTTTAACCTCTCAGGTATATTTTTAGGTATCAAAAGAAACACTTATGAAAATCTAGTGTAAACAAATCTTGGAATTCTAAGTTAATTTAAAACCATTATAATTAATTTAAAGGGTTTGTGCATATTTATAATTAATTTAAAAAATTCATAAAATGTAAGGAAAATAGCTACTTTAAAAAGGCAAAATTTCTCAAATGTATTTTCAGTATACTATAATGAAATTCTGTCATATAATATGCAAGAATGAAACAAATTAACAAATTCATTATTTACTTATAATTTTTTTTTATCGATAAAAAATTTATATTATTTTAAAATCTATGTGCGCTAAATAAGGAGCATTTTATGATTTGTTCTTCAATAAATGTTTAACAAATGGCATTGATATACAATAAATATGTTTATGCTATCTAATTCGCATAAAAATGTTCGTTTTTAAATTATTTAACAATTTAAGCTGTTTTATTAAGCAGAACGAAAGAATTCTTATAATAAAATTTATGTGTATGAAATTATCATAATGTTGCAGTATGCTGTTTTAGTATTTCTTTAAAAACATTGTATGAGACCTTGAAAGGTGGTAGATAATAATTCTTGATTGAGAAACTGCTGAACATAGTTTGCGTAACTTTATGAATTTAAAATAATAATTGGTGCCTTAAAATAAAATCCTTGTTCTAATATGCGATCAAATGATGGTGGAAATATTCTTATAATTATTAGAAGCATTCAGTAGAGCATTTTACGTTTACCTTGAAATGTCCATGGATATTTTTTATGAATGTAATTTAAAATAATTCTGAGAACTTGAAATACAAAATATTATTTCAATAGATACATTTTTTACTTGTAATATTTTAATGCTGTGATTACCGTGTATTAATGATATGATGTAATAAGTTACGTTATTTTTAAAAATATAAACAGTGATAAATTTCTGGAAAGGAAAAAAAAATATATAAGCTTACATAATCATGCGTCAGTTTTCTTATTTTTATTTTATTTGTCTAATCATTTTAAGGTTAAATGCAATAAAACAAATGAACAATTTCTCAAATTTTCTTTGAGACTAATGATTATACGTATACTTTTTTTAAAAGTATAATTATAAAATGAATGACCTATTTAAAAGAATAATTTCTTTCAGTAACGACAAATCAATATCCTAAGTTTTTAAATAATGACTTAGCAGAAAAAAAAACCTTTTAAAAATCTGTGTGCATAGGTGTGGTGATATGATTTAAAAGGGTGTTTAAACATACGTCATCATTAATTAATTAAGTTTTCTTTAACGGTTCCATAATGAATGTTTTAAATTGGAATGTAGTGAACAAAATGAATAATTTGGTGAATTGAATAATCTAAATATATTCTTTCAGCGATTGTTTTAACCTTAAAAGTACGAATTTTTCTATTTTTAAGTAAAAAAAATATTTTAAATCTAAATATATGTACCATAGTTGGAAAAACAGTAAAATGAATCGTCGAATGTACAAATTTGAGTTAGAATTTGGTATTTTTTAATGTACATCGTATTTACTGAATTAGGGTTTTAAAATACTGTATTGATAGATTTCATACCTAAATGAGCTTAAACGTATTATTTTGTATCTGCTTTTATTTCATTTTTAACTTAACGTTAACAAAAACAGTCATGTTTTAAATATTATTTTGGATAAGGTTAGGAACAAACTGTTTTATTCATTATTTACAAATATAGAGGAATCCATTTCTTCTCATTTCAAATTTCAAATAAAATTATTTAAACTGTAAATGTGTCAACATGTCAAAAGAAAAACTGTATAAAATTGACCTTAAAAAATGAGAATAATAAGTAACATTTATTTCGAAAAGAACAGGATTTGTTATCTGTCAAATCATTTCCGAAATGGGATTTCGAGAATGAATGTTAAACTATTCATCTTTGTTATTCCAGAATATACTGTTTCTCGTGTTTTTTTACTAAAATATAAATTTTTTCTTAATAATATCCGTGTTAAATATTTTAGTATATGATTCCGTATGTGTTTTTTTTTTTTAACTTGTGTAATTTCTAAAATAATATGTTCATTTGCAAAAATGAAAATTTCTCTTTTGAAAAATCAAAATTCATTTTTTAAATATAACTTTTACTGAATTTCCCAAACAAGAGTTATTTCATGTCTTTCAAACAAAAATATTTTTTGAAGTAACACATATTAATTTTTAAGTATTTATTGATATTTGTAATGAAAGTTCAAGGCAATCAGCTTTATAGATTAAGAGTTCGAACTTTCTACAAAGAAAAAATAAATTATTTACAGAAACATAAAATTACATTTTATATTAAAAATATATTAATAAGTTTTGCTGAAAAGTGTCACTGTCATTTTAATTTCAATTTGAAGTTCTATGATTTGTAATTTATATGTATCTTTTAATGTATGTGTCTTAACATTAAAAGTATGTGTCGAACATTTAACTTGCGAACCACGGACCAACTAGATTTTAGTAATTTACTGTGGAAATAATGTCCGTTTTCGACCTTTTGGTATTAATTACCCCTAAAAATGTTACATATTATGCTGAAATATCGCATTGATCTTCATAAAAAAATAAACAATGTGAACACAATACATATATCACAAAAATGTGTTCAAATATAATATAATTTTTTAAGCTAGTAGTGACATCAGTGGTCAGTGAGATTTACATAGTAGGTTCGTTTATATTGTTTCATCTTTTGGAATTAATTACACCTAAAATTTGCTACATATTGTGCTGAAAAGTCACATTGATCTTAGCTCTCTATATGTTTGGAACATAATATTCCGTTCACTAAACTTCAGGTTTCACTGCAAAATAATCAATATTTAAACTGATATAATTTTATACATTTCATGAATTTTCAATGCATTTTGAGTTATTAATACTATCAAGGATTACATTTATATTTGTAATTAAGATTTTGTATAATGTTGAAAAAATCATATTTCTGAGTATTTGCAAAAAATAGAGAGAAAACAACATTACAATTTTACCCATATACAAACGCTCAGAGGGTTAATAAATCATAATAAACAATGTGAATACAATACATTTATTACAAAAACATGTTCAAATATAACATAAATTTTTAAGCTACTAGTGACACTAGTGGTCAGTGAGAATAATGTAGTAAGTTCGTTTATACAGTTCGATCTTTTGGGATTAATTACACCTGAAAAAAGCTACATATTTTGTTGAAACATCGAATTGATCTTAATAAAATAAAATAAGCTACGTGACCACAATACATTAATAAAAAATATGTTCATATTTAATATAGATTTTTAAACAACTAGTGACACTAGTGATCAGTGAGAATCACTTCTCAAGTTCAATGGGCTAAAACATTAAAACACTCAAGATTTTAAATCTTAAATGTCAAATCATGCCACAATTTCACTAACACTTTTAACTAAATATTAGCCATCATCAAGTAAGTAAAAATGAGAAAGGTTCAAACGGTTTCAAACAATGTCAATTGGTTAAATAGTAAGGTGCATTACCATGTCGTCCGTATGAAACTAATTTCAAGAAAGATATTGGATGGTCATAAATTTATCTATAGCTGTGAGTTTCTTTACTGTTATTTTATTGATAAAACAATTAAGTATTCAATAACTAAAAAAAAAGATTTATGGAACATACAAACAACAATGTGAAAAAATTTAAACATTTTTTTGCCATCAAACAAACAAAAAATGTAATATTAGCTTATTTTTCCATTTTAAAAATTGTTTGGATAATTTAGGAAATGCATTTTATTTAATCTTTCGAAATTTCTTGTGTGAAACTAAATTAAAGAAAAATATTCGAAAATCACAATTTCCTAAATAAGTAGCTTTTTTTAAATGTTATAGTATGGTTAAAACAACCGACGATTATAAATCTAATAAAAAACAAAATACTTATCGGGCATTGAAAAACATAAATATAGAAAACAAAGTGCAAATATTTTACGTTATTTAACAAACATAAAATTCGATATTTATGTCCTTTCCATAAAAAATGATTCCATATTTTAGAAAAGAACTTTTTTGAGACTACGTTTGCAAAACTTTATAAAGTTTTTGCATTTACGCAAATTCTTTGTCACAAACATATTGAATAACATAAAAAGGATTTATTTGAAAACATTCAAATACCACTTTATGTAAAAATATATATATATATATATATATGTATATATGTATATATGTATATTCGTCATACCTGCACATATTTTATATTTTAAATCAACACGAAAGTTGGAAAAAGTTTTAATACAAATTTAAACTCCCATTTTGTCTATTAGTATTATTAATTTTTAAAACAACAAGAAATTTTTGGTTCATTTGCATCTTACTGTTTAATTTTCTCATGGACATCTTCGAAGTTTCAAGAATACCTATATATATATATATATTATGCAAACTCAACAAAAATATTTTGTTATTGAAAAACTTGTTTTGTAAGAACATAACATACTGAGATTAAATTTCTATAAAATATCAAAGCTAGATTTTTAAAAAATATATATATGTGTTCAAATAATTAAATTAAGAAACAAAAGTAATCTATCATTTTGTGTAAAATAAATCTTCAATTATCATAGTTTTTTTTATCTTCAATTTTCATAAGTTAGTTTTTAATTTTATCTTATGTTACATGAATTATTTTGTACTGTTAATTTAATAATATAAAGCACAATGTAGGATATGTTTTACTACGAGCGTTTCGAATTCATATGCTTCTAATATCACTTTTATTAATAAATGTTTTATAATAATATTAGTGTTTTAAATATTTTTATTGTTTCATTTATTTAATCTTTATATAAAAGATTTAAACGTATATGAAATGCAAAACACGAATATTTAAATGGCATTGTGTAATTTCAAAATTTAGTTTAAATGGATAGAAAATAATAAATTAGTTATTCTTAGCGACACTAATGACTAAGCTTATCAAATTACGGAAGTGGAAAAGTCTTGTGGGGTTTATTAAAAGTAACATAAATAGACTCAAATGATATGAGCCTAAAGAAAACAGTTTGAATAAAACATTCCTTGTTAAATCAAATTGTATTAAGACACGAACACCCAAACAGTCCTTGTTGCATATTGATTGCAATTTTTTTCACAATTTAAAATACATATTGCAATTTATAATTTAAAACATAAAAGGCAAATAATGCATTCATTTCAATATCTATCTAATTTGTTATCCTTAATATGTTTTTTATATGTATTTCACGTTTTTAGCACTTTTATTTTAATTTCTTTCAATTTATCACGCCTTTTTCAAATTAAAATCATATTTTTATCAAATTATGATGGTAAAATTACAGAATTGTACTACGAAAGGGACAATATTAAACAACAAAATCTTGAACATTAATTAAACTATTTATATACAAATGAAATAAAATGTATTAAAAGTATTCATTATTTAACCATTTCCGGCGCACTACTCTTTAAATTTGGAATTTAAAGAAATAAATTAGGCAATCTAATTAGGCTTAAAGGAGTACACGGGTATAATTTTGTAAAAATTGCACAAACCATTTTAATTATACAGCTGTTGCCGAAGTGGTAACACCGTGCAAGCATTGATAAGCGCAGTCAGAAAAGCATTGCTGTGAAGCGCGTATTTCAATAAAATGCTTTACCTATCATTGAAAAACAGTAGAATTTGATCTCTGTGATGCTGCCATCTAGAACTCATAAGAAAGATTTAAAGTAGCCATTAGAGAAGTTTTTGAAATATTCACGGAGTTTTTGTGTCTGTAAACAGGGGGAACTTTAGGAGTTGTCGAATAGGTGTTGCCCAGCAACACTGCGCCGGAAAGGGTTAAAGTAGTGTTTTGTGATTTTTCAGAGTTTTCGATCGTATAATATTTTAAATTAAAGCTTTGAACACTTTGACTTTTTATAAATACTTAGTATAATGCCTTAACATGAATTTAATTGAAACAGAACAAAAATATTTTTATCTACACGTTTGAATATATAGAGTGATGGGTCATCGCTGATCATAAGAAAATGATGGCATTTTTCTTGTATTTAAACATGTCGTTTAACTGCATATTGTTCAACAACAGAAAAAAATAAGGAGATTCATCAAACTTGCTTAAAGAAAAAAGCCGATTTATTGTATTTCTCTTTAAAAATGGAAATCTCGTCATCTCTAAGTACCTCGTTCCCCTCTCCTTTTTTATGCTCTTTTTCAAGCTCTCAATTTTTATGCGGCAGGACCGATTCTATTTGACGAAATATTTCCTCAGAGAAATTTATCTTACAAATATAATTTGCACATTTCAAACTAGTAATATTTCAGTACAAATTATGTGAGTAAAATACACACACACTTTAACACAGTAATTTCACAGTACCTTCACCTACCTGAACGAAAATCTAATCTCACATATCATTTAAGGAAACACTGTCCTTGCTTCCGCCTTTCCGTAAAAATGTCTAAAAATCCAATACCAGACCATCTCTATCTTACTGAACAAATTTTTACTTACTTCTATCTTCGATGGAAGAAAGTATTGTGTTTGAAAATTTTTCGATTTCCAGTTTTCAACGGATTCACAAGTTTTAGGGATCAGAGATTCCAAAAAACATATTTTTACAAAATGTCTGTCTGTTCGTGTGCCTGTCTGTGTGTCCATATGTCGCCATTCTGTCTTTAAAAAATGTATGAAGATGTACATAGAAGGGAACCAAATTGTTTGTGAATGTTTTTGGCTGTGGCAAGCAGATTTTCCTTCATTTTTAAAATATACCACCAGAAGGGGGTGCTGCAATAGCGATTCTTGTGTCATTTTCAATGTTTACCCACTAAAAGTGTATGAAGGTATGCATCAAACTGAACCATTTTTTGTGTAAGTTTATGGCTATGGCTAGTTTTGGGGCATTAAAAATGAGCGTTGCTATTTGAAAATTTTGAGTTTCTGTCGCTATAACCATAACCGCAAGCACCACATTTTTACATTTTACAGAATATCGAACTCATACCTGTGAATAACTATATCTAAAATCTGATATCGATCGGTGGAATGGGCCGGCAGCTAGAGTTCGATATATCGGCAAATTTATTTTATGGCCACCCTGTATGTAATATGGTGATGCGAAAAAAAAAAAAGTTATTATTTCCGAATCGCTATAGTGCGGAAACGTTGCGATTGGTATATACAAGAAAAGCAAAAAAGAATTTTCTACATGGACTTTATCTAATAGATTGCGCAAACCACCTAAAAATAAAAAAAAATGAAAATTTCGATTTTTTTCATAACATTTTAAAAATGTTACACATACATATATTTTATCTCTAAAGGGGAAAATATTAGAATATTGTACTGTTTAATAATAATAAAAATTAATTGCATTTAGAGAATATCTTCTATTAGTACAAGCTCAATAAAAATCGGGAAAAATTCAATTTTCAGTGATTTTGATGTATTAAGAAAATAATTAAATGAGTTCAGTCTGTAGTCTCATGTTAAAATTTAAATGTAAATTAATATTTTTGAACATATTATGCCCCTTTTTAACAGTCTAGATCTTACTAGTAAATGATATCGCTGCGTGGCGAAAACTTTTATTAGTTCTCGAAACTCCTAGCTAGTCCAGTTCCAGCAACTCCTCGCCACATAGCGAAATAGCTCTGAAGTCGTCGTACGCACACGCACCCATGTCTGCCCGCACCCGTCTACTTCTACAATGCACTAATTCGTATCAGTGAGCACGTTAGCAAATTTCGTTGTTAATTGGGTGTATTGTATTATTTTAATTGCATTAACACGGTGAAATGGATACGGATAGGTATGCGTCGATAATCAAGAAAATTACTACACAAGCTTTCTCCTGTATTTGGTCACACAAGAGACTTTCTGCCAAATATTTTTCTAACACACTAGGATGTTCTTTGATGCTGCTTCGAGGAGAGGTTTCTATTAGCAAGTAAACTGAATAACTTTAAAGAGAGCTTTTCCTTTGTCAGCAATGCAGTGGCACACAAAAAATAAAATACATTTATCAGAAGGCGTCCCAACAGATTTTGATTATAGGATCATTCAGATAATTAATGCCCACGACCATGAGCTTATAAACTAATGAAATCTTACATTCGAGACAAGGTAAAGCCAAAATTTATAAAAAAGATTGATAGAAAAAATAACTAATAGAAACTTCTACTTAAAGCAGCATCGAAAAACATCCTCGTGTGTTTGAAGAACATTTGGCAGAAAGTCTTTTTCATGACAGCATGTAGGAACAATGAAAAGATTGTATAGTAAATTTCTTGTTCATCAGTGTATGCGTATCCGTATCCATTCCACTTGTTAATGTAATTAAAAAACAATAAACCTATTAACAAATGAAATTCGATAAAATTCTCACTAATACGAAATAGTGCATTGTGGAAGTGTAAGGTAGCAAGAGAGACGGAAAGATGGACAGCTTGAAGTGCATATTGGAAAACCACTGGAGTGGGTTATTTGTTTATTCCATTTTGTAGAATTACCTTTTTGTCATCTTGTTCAACATTTGGATGGAGAAACAACTATCTCAAGATTATTTAGTGGACCAATAGGGCAGAATCTCATAGGTTGTGAAAATCTCTCAATGAAAAATTTTCAACCAAATAATTGTGAAATTCCAGAAGTGGACAGATAAATGTTGAGAAAGAGCCAACAATATCTCTTTGACGTAAGTCAAACAATTAGGGGCGGTAACTGTCCAAAAGACTTATCAAAGCGTGACCTTGTCCCTATTTCACATGCCAGATGTCCCACTTGTCAAAACAGAGTCCTGCGACTTTACATGAGCGTGAACAATCGGACACCTTAAAAGCCATAGTGATAGTTATTTTGAAATCTTACATGCCAGTTTGGTTTGAAATAAAATGAAATAATACATGCCAGATGCGCCTATTCATCTGTACAGAGCAATAGAAATATCTTGTCTGACGACCTAAAAAAAAGCGGTACACACTGTAATCGAACGAAACTCATTTTTCGCTTACTCGATGCAAACCTACTGATTTCAATGGTCTTTAGTAAAGTGAGCTAGGGCTAAGAAAAGTGTTAAAAGCCGGACAGACTGTTTCTAAAGCTTAAAGTATCAGAAATTTTATCCTTCCTACTTTAAACTTCGGTTCTTCAGATTATACGGAATTAATTGACTAGAGTAATGTAAAATAATCATGCCCACCTGTTTTATATAGAGTAACCAACGAAAGAATTAATTACTTCGCCCAATTAGGTGACATCCCAAATTGGGCTGTTAAAGAATTTCTCATCCATACGCAATCTGTAGAGCGGTGCATCAAATTGGTAACGGAAGCATCGCTTAAGGCGTGTAGAACCGCACTGAAATCAAGGTACATGATAACAGACTTTACAATAAATTTAAAGTACAAAGTTCCGTCTAAAAGTCATACTTAAAGAGATATACTAACGAATATTTTATTTAAGTAATGTAAATAGCAAACACCTTCATTGGCTGAATGTGGGTGGAACTCGAACTGCAGCCGCCTCTCCATGGTGAGTTCTGGGTTGTTTAGGTAATTTTAAATATCTAAAGAAGCAAAATGCTGCACAAGCTATGCAAATGTTAAATTGAAATACAAAGTAACCTCGAGTCATACTTTTCTTATTTTAAAAATCCCTCAAAATTTAAAGTTTCCAGATTTTTATTGAGTTTGACTGATTGGCTATTATTCTCTAAATATATTATTTTAAAATTACTGTTTTTAAATAGTACGATCTGCACAAATTTTTCACTATAGCGATAAAAAATATATGTATATAACATTTTTTAAAACAATTCTGAAAAAATCGGAATTGTTTTACTTTTTTTAATTTTTAGGCGGTTTGCGCGATCGGAAGATAATGTCCGATTTGAAAAATTACATTTCTTGTTTTTCTTATATTTACAAATCGCAACTCTTCCGCACTATAGCGATTCGGAAATAATAACTTTTGTTTTTTCGCACCTCCTTTTAATATATACCATATATAGCCATTAATCACAGGGCACAACAGTACGACATATAGTTATAAACAAAAATGGGATGTCAGATTTACTGCTATGAAAAAACATTGTCTGCATCTTGTGCAACATTAAGTAATTTTTATAAACATACTTAAATTATTGTATTAAGCATCACTTTGAGTTTCAGAACTTGTTCCACTAGTTGCAAATACAACTCTTGGCAGTATTAGGTCTGGTATTATGAAGTTATAACAGTTTTTGAATGTCTTTTAATTGTATTATACAGAGTTTTTTATTAAATACAAAATGTGGTATAGAAAATTTGACAAAATATAATATAAATAATACGATGCAAACAATTTAGATGAAATGGTGATAAATATTTGTTAAGATGTCATCAGTTCTTTGAAATATTTTTATATGCGCATGCATAATTAGTTATATATATAAACCGGGTGTCCCAAAAATGACTGATGGATTTTAAAATTGAATAACATGCAAACGGTGACAGCTATCTAAAAAAATTTTACAGTAGAGTTATGTATAATGTCAGGAGTTTTTTTTTTTGTTTTTGTTTTTTCCGTAATTTTCTTATTTTAGTTCGCATCTCAAACAATAGGTGGCACTGAAGACGATTGAAGGCCAGGTGGACGCTTCACTCAGCACTGATCACTTGGCCTTCAAGCGCCGTCAGCGCCACCTATTGTTTGAGATGTGAACTAAAACAAAAAAATACGGTAAAAAAACTCCTGGCATTGTACATTACCCTTCTGCATTTTTTTTTTTTTTAAAGCTGTCACCGTTTGCAAGTTATTGAATTTTAAAGTCCATCAGTCATTTTTGGGACACCCGGTATATATATATAAGGTTTTCTGGTGTAATAACGCCATGTGCTAATATTATGCATAATTATGAAATAATCTGGTAAATGACACTCATGTGCTCTGTGCCGAAGGGTTTTGAGTTATATAAATCGCAAAAAACTGCTTAAAGTTAGTTTGTTCTATTTGTAGGTCTTATTGATTTTACAAGCAACTAAAATTAACGTTTGATCTAAAATTTGCGAGATACGTTTTGGGATGTGAAGATTTTTTTTTATCCGGAAATACTTTGTTTAATGCATAAATTTGTAGTGCAAACGCAAAAGTTGCACTACAAATTGTTGCACAAAAAGTTGCACTATAAAAGTTGCTCTACTAGTTTGCTAAGTGTTACTTTCAAAATGTTGTAGAAGGTTTTGGATGTCTTCTCGAGATAATTTGCAGTTTCAAATCTACTGCACTGTTAAAAATCTTGCAGCATTTTGTACAGTCATTTCACCGTTTTCTGAAAAACCAGTAACATAACCGTAATTTACCTCTATTCTGACCATAAAATTGGTAATAATAAGTTCGGAATAACGTAAAAAGACGGTTGTTTTACTTTTTTTTGTAGAAAACGCTCAAATGACTGGATAAAATGCTGCAGATTTTTAACAGTGTGCGCAATATGTATACCGGGGTAAATAACGCCAACCCTCGGAATTAATCCCCGACTGATTCCCAACAGTGGTCGAACTACATCCCAAATACTGATTCAAATAAACAGTTAAAACCGTGCAAAGTTTCTAATAATTCTATTTAAATGGTCCTTTTTAAGCAAAAAGAAGTTCAGGGTCTGATATTCTTTTGCCGCCTCCTCCCACCACACCACCCCATACCTTTATTTTTCTGACACTTTCACGAAAAATTGAACATTTTCAAAAGCTTAGAATGCAATTTGTCAATTTCTATAGCTGTAGAGTTTGTATTTTTAGAATTGGGCAATATACATGCCATTATTCCATCTTATTTTATAATTTTGTTTGCATGGCGTTATTATTAATATAGGTGGGTAATAACGCCAAATAGCATTGGTCAAGAAATCATGTCATTACATTTTATGAATACATATCTGTTAAATTATTTTTTGCATAGTCAATGAGTTGCTGTATCAAATCCTATATTTCTTTGAAAAATACAATCTAAAACTAAGCCGTGAATATTGGTAGAGCCTTAACGTGGCGTTATTACCCCAGGATACCTTATATAATGATTTGATATTCAATTGTTTGGTGCAATTCATAAAAGAAGCTAAAAAACAAACACAATATCACTGAAATTCAGAAATAGATCGACGTCAGAATGAGCATTTTTAGTTTTTCTCTAAAAATGGCTAAATGATAAGGGTTTTTTTCGTAAATTGTAATTTTTTTATTATTATTATTACTGTATAATTCTCCTTTTTTATTGGTGCTTCATATATTCTTGTAAAAGTACAAGAACTAGAACCGCCAGTAAGAAATGACAAAATAAAAGAATTTAAAAAAATATATATTCGTTGACATTCATCGAACACAAACTCTTTTGCAGAAATCTTGTAAACAAACAAAAAGAGAATTTGTGGAAAATCCCTTATCATGGGCTCAGAGAAACAGTACGACATCTAGTTATAAACAAAAACGAGATGTTAGCGTTACTATTATGAAAAAACGTGTCTGCATCTAATAGAAAAGTAAGTAACCTATAAAAAAAACCCTGATATTTTGCAATTACTGGATTTTTAGTACATTTCTTTAATTTACAATATCTATAAAATTAAAGTTTTGATTTACAAAAGAAGTATTTAAAATAATATGGCATTTTAGAAAGAGATTGGCAGATACGTTAATGTTTTTAGTTATGTTAAAATATATTTAATTTGCGCTGTTTGCTTCATTAATTACCATTCTTTTAATCTGTTTCTTTATTTTATGAATTCAACTACATATTGCTATTGAGTATTGCTTGTTTTCCCATTTAGAAACAATTTATCATCACATTTTTAAAAAATGTCATTCCCCCAGAAATGATTTATCAATAACTTCAGATGTTATGTAATTGCTTAGAAACGTAAATAAAAGGCTTTGGAAAATATCTGCAATTAGGTGTTAATTGTTTGGTAGCGAAAAGTTTTAACTTGGTATTTAAACATATGTCCCCATTAAGCGATTCAGCTAATATATTTTAGTGTTGATGAATGTTTCATATGGCTGTCTAAAAAACAAAATGGATTTCTTCTTTTTTTACTTTGTACCGACAACTTAGTTCAGTAACAATAGGAATTAGTCAGATGTTCTTTTTATCTATGACATCTGAATAGCTACATTTACATATGTTTAATCCAAATTTTCTTTATGGTTAAAAATATTAGAGACAGACTTTAGAGTTTAGTATAAAACGGATTGTAAGGTTCTCCGGCAAACAGTTAATCAAATAATTGTTTTTATTGAAAATTATACAAATAAAAATTTTGAAAAGTTGTGCTCAATAAAAAATGAAAAATGCATATCATTAAAAATTATCAGAATTCAGAATGATAAAAAATATTCTTCAATAACGTATTACCTCCGAAACACATTTACTTTTAAGATATCACATAACTTTGTAGCACTTTTATCGCAAAATTTTCAATTTTTTTTTAAATTTTGCACTATGTTATTAACATTTATATATATATATATTACCCTATATTTATATATATATTATATCCTATTAATCTGATAATATTTACCATGGTATTGCATATGCCAACCTTTTTCATTATCCCAAAATTTCTCAACATTTTCAAGAAGAGAAATTTGAGAAACGATGGGGGAAGCCTGACTTCCACTACAAAGAGGCTGGGTATTTCTCTTGAAAGGGTTACCAACATTGTTGAAAACTTTCATTGTCTTCATAGCTATCGTATTTAGCATGAATAGCATGAAATGATCCCAAGCAAATTAAGCTAGATGCAAGAGGATGCTCTGAATTTTCAAGGCAGGAGGAACATGTTTTGTGATCCGACAAAAATTATCCACCATCGAGAAGGCACACAGCATTCAAAATTTTAAGCAACTGCTAAGTCCAATGCAGAGAAATACTAGAAAAATTAAAATTGTCAAATGATCACTTTTTTCAATAAGATTAATGGTATGGGCAGGAATTACTGAAAATGGATAACATTCCTTTGAATTTTGTACATAAAAACGTGAAAGGTAATGCAAAACGTGGCAAGACAAAGTATTTGTAAAGATTGTGGCTCCATGGAAACAAAGTAATCGTATTTTAATTTTCCAGCAGAACTGGGAAGCTGCACATGGTAAAAAACATTGATGTTTCTCGGTGGACATATGCCTGGATATTTGCAATTGGTCAATGTCCTTCAAGTTGTTCGGATCTGGAACCACTCGATTTTTCTGTCTATGCTTAGAAGAAAATATAATGGTACAAATTTATTGAATTTTAATTTTTTTGCGACGTGAACTTACCAATGCTTGCGATAATTTTGATAAGAATTACTTGAGACGCACCGTAAATTCTGTGATACCATGTTTGAAAGCCTGTATAAAAGCAAATGATTAACATTTTGAATATGTTATTTAAATATTGTTGTATGTTGTACTTTTAATTTTTAGAACAAAAAATGTCATAAGATAGTGTATATTTTTTCAAATAAAAATTATACTTTCCTCACGCGAATACTTATCATCCACTCTGTATATACAGATAATTTGTTAAAATATAAAATTAAACAGTACATTGTAAATACCATCCAGCAATTTATTGCAAAAAACCGAAAATTATATAATATATAAATATTACGTCATTTTTCTTAAAGTATGTGAAATCTCTATTCCGATTTTCCTATCAATATGACTTTAAAGCAAAAATCTATTTATAAATCAAATAACAATTTATTATATTGTTCCAACTCCTGTCAAACGAAAAAGACGTAGATAAATCTATCGGAGATACAGAAATGGAGATCATGGTAAATGACATCCCACGTTATAAATAAACTTTGTCAATCCCTTTTAAACATCAATCGTCCATCAAAACTAAAAGTTTAATGCTATCAAAATAAATTCTCGAGGAGTTTTACTTAATGTTTTTTTTTTCAAAAATCTGCAATAATAAATTCAATAAATTTAAAATCATCAAAAATTTAATAAAAAAAATATAATAAAAATTATTGTATAATAAATCATTAGTTTATTTAACATGATATTAAGTTGTTATAATTTAATGAAATATTGCGAGGATTTTCTAAGCTAATTTTTAAACACCATTACACTACGTTTAACATTATTTAAAATAAGGAATTGGAGAAAAAATGCAACAATTCAATATATTTTTCATACTGTAGTAAAAAGATTCTGGAGAGAGGAGTAAATCTATTTTTTTTCTAAAAAAATGAGTGTAAAACTCTTTCTATGAGTAATACAATTTATTATTGTCTGTTATCTTTACAAGAAGAAAGTATTAAATTCGTAAAAAAAGAATGCATTCGGGTTTTTAACGGATTTACATGTTTTAAGGAATCAGAGATATTTAAAACATGCTTTTACAAAATGTCTATCTGTGAGTCTGGGTCTGTCTGTATGTGGTATAAATATTGAGCGCACGCTATCTTAAGAACTAATGCATGGAATTAGACAAAATTTCATATTCAGGTAGTCTTTGATATGTATTGATACTGATTAGGTTTTTCTATAAATTATCGTTGAACAGGTAGCGCTTATTTGCTGCATTTTTCACGATATACTGAAGAGCTCTTGCTTAATAACGAGTACAGGAATTTCATTCAAAATTCTGATTCTATTAGTCCTTCATATGAATTGATAATTTTTTATATTTTAGTATATTTCACTCAAAAGGTGCACCGTGTGATATTTAGATTAAAAACATGCCCCAAACTGATTTTTTTAAATCGGTTTACCACTCTGCTTTATTATTCTTCAAAATTTTAATTAGTTATTGAATACAAAATAAAGAAACGTACAAAGAGCTTGCACGACACAGTGCGTGACACAATTATTTGGAAGTTGCCTTTCACTTCCAGTGGTCCAGTAATTTTTTTATGCGTTCAGATATTAGTGTTTTAAAATATCTTATATTTTTGTGACTAAACATATTAGTGGTTATTATTGTGATAGATTACTCTGTACCAGGTATGTACTTTATACACACTACATTTACATATTAAATTTCAATCCGATTTTCGTCTATATGGTCGATAATGAGGTCCGATTAATAGTGGCATAAATATAATTATCTACAATATTTAGAAAGGCTTTTATAATATTTCTAATCGTATCTAAGTACATAATAGAGCAATCAGCCGTACGACACTGACCGCTTATGTTTTACTGATTTTTAAGTTATGTTCTAGAATTTCTGGTATAAATACTGCTATATAGTTTTTTATCTAATGTGTAATCTGGGCTTTCTGGATTCCAATCAATGACTCGAATTAAATTTTATGCCATTAAGCAACGTAAAAATGTGTCAACATTTGAATGAAAACTTAAATTTATGGAGCATGATTTATTAACATATTTGTTTTCTGAAGGTAATGCTAGGATAACTGAGATAAAACGAAATCTCTCCATTATTGAAAAAAAATTCAAACAGAAATGTTTAGCTATTCATAAAATGAAGTCAACATTTGATGAAAACAACGTAGAACGGTTAAACGACACTATATTGCAACTTACTGCTGATGCGTAAGGCAAAATAGAGGCAAATCAATTAATTTTATTATTATTTTGTAATTCCTTGTATGCTTTTAGGTATCTTACATTAAAAAAAGTAAAAAGCTACATATTGCAGCACTCCGGAGAAAGCACTTCCAGAAAAATTTGGCATGTTTTCACCGATCATGACTCCTAGACCCCAAAACTACCCTCCGTTCAAATGTTGACACACGCATATATATATATTTAACCATATATATATATATATATATACATATATATATATATATATATATATATATATATATATATATATATATATATATATATATATATATATATATATATATATATATATATGATTTTTGTCATGCTGTAACTAACGTATTTATAAACTGATTTGAATGAAACTTAGTATGTAGATAGTATATACATATGTCTCAACAGAGTTCGTTAGCCAGCACCATCCGCCATCTTGTTTCAACATGGTGGCCATTTAAAAAATTTAAAATTTAAAATTAAATGCGAAAAATATAAAGTTGAAAAATATTTTTCTTTTAAGTGTTAGAACTTAAAATAACGATTCCAAAACACTTTTTATTTTGTCTATATCTTAAAAAATGTTTGAGTTATAGCACTTTGAATTTTTCTTATGGCTGACACTTTGAAACGAACTGATTTTTGTCACGTGATAACACGCGTATTTATGAATCGACTTGGATGTAACTTGGTATGTACATAAGTACGTAATGAAGTCTGGACCGAGTTCCATCCGCTATCTTGTTTCAAAATGGCTGCCATTTAATTGTTTTTAATTTAGAATTTAAAATTAGGTGCAAGAAACTGATAAATGGAAAAATATTTTTCTTTAATGCATTTGACTTGATACAAAGATTCCAGGGCATTTTTTGTTTCGCCTGTATCTTAAAAAATTGCTGAGTTATAGCACTTTTTATTTCTAGAGTTGCTCACATTTTGAAATGATCTGATTTTTGTCACGTGATAAAATGCGCATTTATAAACTGATTTGGATGTAAATAGTACATACCGATGTCTTGACCGTGTTCGATGGCCAGTTCTATCAGCCATCTTGTTTCAAAATGGCAGAATATTATTTATTTTAATTTAAATTTTAAAATTATGTGCAAAAAAGTAAAAAATTGAAAAAGATTTTTTCTTTTATGTGTTTGACCTTGATACAAAGTTTCCAGAGCATTTTTTGTTTCATCTATATCTTGAAAAATGGCTGAGTTATAGCACTTTCAATTTCTAGAGTGGTTGACATTTTGAAACGGTCTAAAATTTGTCACGCATCTTTATAAACTGATTTGGATATAATTCCCTGTGTACATAGTACATAACAATGTCTTGACCGAGTTCACTAGCCAACTTCATACGCCCTCTTGTTTCAAAATGACAGCCATTTAAGTTTGTCAAAAATCTTTTAAATGTATAATGATGTACCAATAAAAAATTTTAAATTGAAAAATGGTTCTTTCTAAATTATTTATCTTAATAATGAATTCCAGAGTATTTTTTGCTTTGTCTTTACCTTAAAAAATGCCTGAGATATAGCAGTTTGAATTTCTAATGTGGCTGACATTTTTTTTTTTGTTTACATAAAATGAATTTGCCCGTGACAGCACTCGTATATATTAATCGATTTCAATATGAGTGTATATATGCAAATGAATTAAGTTTTCAACCAAGCTCATTGGTTTGTTTTATTTATCATGTTGCTTTAAAATGGCATACACTTCATGATATCGTGGAATGTGGCGACTCTCTAAATCGCTTAAAATAAAATCAGGTTGAATAAAATATAACTAATTTTTAAAAATTTCTATTAATATTCAGTATTGACGAAAAGTAGTATTCAATCTCATAAAATCGTGTCCCACTAATTTGAGCTTTGTATGTTTGAATAATATAACTTAATTTAAAATAAATAAATAAGTATATGAAAGCTACCTCTTCCTCCCGGCACTGCAAGTAGGACATTTTTTTCTCATCTGTGTAGTGAAACCAAACTTAAATATATTTTTAGATATTTATTAAGTACTTGATATTGTTATAGGAGACAGTCCCTATCGTCCTAAAACATATTTCGTAGATTCAAGTAAAAGAAGCAATCACCACAAAATGCAAGACCTTCTTTTAAAAGTCGAGGAAGTATTGATCTATGCTATATCAAAATGAAATTGTGGGAGTAAAGCAAAATACTTGCTTGCAATATCGTAAAAGTTCTTACGAAAAGTCCCCTAAAAACAAAATACAGTAAAACCTCCATAACGGACACTCCCGAATAGCGGACACCTCTATTTAACGGACAGTTTTCCAATCCCCACTCCGAAAACCTAAATTTTTGTATGTTTAACCTCTGAGTAACGGACATTCCGAATAGCGGACACTTTATTCGGCGATAAAGGATGAAAAAATATGTTAAAAAAAATAAAAAGCAAAGCAAGAAGGCCTCTGAATTTATCAGGACAACGTGTCACAAATTTTATGATCGCAGATAAATGTAGATAAAAAGCTGGAGAAAATTCTCCCCCCCCCCCTCTACGTTCAGTGCTAAATTCAGGGTGTTGTCCGGGAGGAATATCTCCCACAGCATTGAAATGTCACCCACGAATATATTGAGATTTTATGGTTTTAAAGGTCAAAAAGTGCAAACCTTCGCTTCACGCCCGGAACTTTACAATGTCCAATAACGTCACACAGAAAAACAAATTACATGTAATCGGAAAAGTAAACTTTTGTAACAGATTACTTCACGAGGATATAATAAACAATGGATAAAAGTGTGCACAAGTTTATTTTATTTTTATTGATTAAAAAATGATTTTAATTTCTGATTAATTATATAATAGAGGTTTTAGGACATATAAAAGTAAATTAATGGAACATTAAGCATTTCTTAGCGGTTTTTGAATCTCGGAGGTTTTCCCAATAGCGGACACCTTCGAATAGCGGACAATTTCTGCGTTCCCGAGGTGTCCTTTATTTAGAGGTTTTACTGCATATGTATATAAAGACCATGGAAAAACTATGTGAAGAACAACAGCATACTTACCAGCTATCACTTTTACATGCTTTGTCCATGTATACAGAAGGAGGAATTACATGCCTAATATGAGGGGGATACGAGAAACGAATAAAAGATTTTTCCGTGTTATTCTATTCTACAAAGAGCTAAAACAAAGAATTCTATTCAGAAATTTACAGTATGGCAGGACATGTGACGAAGTTAAAGTGGAAAACTTCATTGATCATACAGCCACACAAGTGATTTTGCATCTGAGAGAAGTCGTGCAATCTTTGAGTGATGACGGAAAGCTATCTTAACTTTTAATAAGTGGGTTTGTGATTCACCACAGAAGATGCAATATAAAATGAAGCTTGACAATAAAGCCGATTCTGACTCCAAAGTTCTGTAGTCACTCAGCAATTAGTTTATGGGACAAAAATGAAAATTTTCAGTCCAATCTACACTATCATCACTCCACTACCGTCTACTTATAAAAATTAGATTCATCAAAGAGACAAATGACGTAACGAAAGAAAAAATAAAAACTATTAAATTACAAACCACATAACTTACCAACACACAATTTACGAAGAATAAAACATAGAATGTTATTCATCATTGTGAATTGAAAAGTATGCAATGCCACAGCACACACGAAATTTACGATGAGGTGCTACATGTGTAATAATACTTCATCTGAATTTAACTATTTATCAAAAAATAGGGAGTGTAAGAAAGAAAATTTTAATTTCGAGTTTTCCTTGTTACGCGCTCATACACAAATTTTCGAGAATACATAACACATAGCATATAGAGTCCCTGTAAAAAATAAAGTATGCGTATTTTTATTGAGAAGAAACAAGCGGTAGAAAAAAAAGTAAATACAGAAGAATTTGAAAAATATTGCCAAGACATAAGTAGACTACACATTAATCGTCCAGTCATGTTAATGTAACCACCTAGGTATTTTAGTCGTTTATTTAAGTATCCAGACAAATACATAAAGAATTACTCTTAAACTTCAGGTGTTTAAGTAGATTAATGCAGGTTATATGCTTTTTCAAAGATTTATCACCACAACTCCGTAGGGGACCGTCAAAAATGGAAAAATAATTAATATCTTTTGGATATCGCTGTCAAAACTAATGCATCAAAAACGTTCAAAGTGTAGATTATGATTAAATTTAACTATTTAATTTAAATAAGGGAACATTCATTAAGCGTCTTTAAAGAAATATCCATTGTCTAAGTTAATCCATTGTACCGATATCTGGAAGTTTATTGCTTTTTTCTATTATATTTGTCTCCAGAATGACAAAAAAATGAATTGAAATTAAAATTAAATAAAATATAAATGACGAAATTATTTTAAACAAAATTTTTTAAGTATGACAGTTTTAATTACAAGAACTGCTGGATGCATTTTCAAACATTTATTACATCATTGAGTACACAAAGGGTACTCTTATGAATTGCGACGTATTCATAATATAGTGATAAATATAATTTTTTTCTTTTAAATAATTTAAGATACTTTTGTTTGCTTTTGGCCGTAAAGATTTGTTATTTGAGAATATTTATCAGCTGTATCAACTACATATTATGCTTTGTTGTTTAAATAATTGAAAATACTATATATTAATTGGAAAAAACATCTACATAGAGAAAAAAACCTATGTACGCATCAAATTGTCGCCAAAATGGCGTTATTTTACCTTGCATGGTAACCTAAGTATTGTTATTAATTTATTATAAATTGTTTATCTACTTTTATTTTCTTAATAGAATACAAATACAGCGTTTAAAACACAAAAATGTTTGTTTATAAAAATTAAAAAATAATGTTTTTCCTACACCTTGATAAATTTAGAAAGCTATTAAAACAGCATTACTTCCTGCCCCCATGTTGCATTCTTTCGGAAATCCCGCTAACCATAACTTGATATTTAACATTTCATTTATTCTTTTGTATTTTTAATAAAAAGTGTGAAAGGCATGTATTTTAAATGCATGTAATATAACTATTTTACATGTATGTATTCTAAATGAAATGAGAAAAAGATTTGTATTTTAAATGATTTGAATGCAATGACAAATGTGGAAACAATATTTGGTAATTTATTACATACGCATAGCTAAAAAAGCATTATTTTCATTGCAATCTTTGAAGCAACCTGTATGAAGAATACTGAAAAAGATATATTGGTAGAAAAAAAAACAGAAAGCTACAAGATCTATTTATAAAGTCAAAAACATTTCTAACATTAAATATCATGATACTACTACTCTGCAAATCAAACAAAAATACCATCGGAATAACAGGCATGTTTACATCGGGACACTTCTTTACGTCTAGCTATAACGACTGAATATAAAATCAACAAAATTTAAAAGTACATGTTTAGATTGTAACTCATGTATTAGTTAATGAGATAAAATTAAAAACAGGTTCTACCGACGATTGGCGTAAGTTGATTGGCTTGGTTTGGAAAATAATGAACATTAAAATGAAGGGTTAAAATGATCCGACGTCTTCCACAATCGAGGTCACAGAAAATTGGCATAATTTGGAACATAGTTTTTTTAATACATTTTGATACTTTTGTGTTACACCACCACCATGCCAAAATGTATATTAAGGGTGTATTCGAAAAAGTATTTATTTATTTATTTATTTATTATCCTGAACAGCTCGAAAATTTCTAAGACATTTTCAGACTCAATTTTAAAATAAAAGACATGAATGTTTTTGAGATGATTTTTGAAGAGATATATAAGAAGCCACGTGATTTCATTTTTCGCTCTATTAATTATAATTTTATTTAAAAACAATTATTTTCTCAGTATCACATCTTTTTTTGTTTCCAGATTTACCGCTTCGGAAAACTCGGTTTAAAATTGCAACTTTGACAGTTTTTTTTGGAATATTTTCTCCATTTATCAAAAAATTAGAAACATGACATATTATGTAGTTTCTAAGTAAGAAAATTTGGAAGCTTGATGCGTTTGTGAGTAAAAATTAATTTAAGAATACAAATTAAAATAAGCAGTTTGGATT
Source organism: Maratus speculifer (assembly GCA_964019185.1). Taxonomy (NCBI): domain Eukaryota; kingdom Metazoa; phylum Arthropoda; class Arachnida; order Araneae; family Salticidae; genus Maratus; species Maratus speculifer. Next base: position 248,296,445 of record OZ025297.1, on the reverse strand, counting down.
GTAATACACACTTAATCGCTATTTATTTCAACTCAAACGTATAAATAATTTTTATTACAAACATTGTAACTTGCTATTTTTTGAGCGCTCTCTTTCTCTTTAATTGTTATTGAACTGTAAGCAAACAAAACTGTTAAATTTAATATTTCTTGAATCAAAAATATTTTTGTCATTAAATTTTTGCACTTTGGAAACGAAATTTGGAGTATTAACATGCATGAGATAGAAGAAAGTTTTGGGATTGCGTCATCTGACTAGTGTTATATTTAGAAAAAAGTAATTTCCAAAGATGCAATTTCAAAGATATAATTAGAAATATTTTTTTCCTTAAAAAAAGTGGAGGTATATGTAAAGTATCTCTGGAGTGGATTGTTTTGTCTTTCTTTGCCGATACACATTGCACTGTGAATATTCAGTAAACGACTCTGTGCTGAGAATAAATCTACGTTCTACAAAATGCATATCTTTTGCGAAATTTATGAATTCGTATGAATGTTATTATCTTTGATAGAGAATAATGTTATTAAAATTAACTTTAGGCCTTTTTTTTAAATTTATTTTAACATAACGAAATATTTTTCGACGTCCTTGTAAATGAAATATAAATGTTACATAGGTCATCGTCAAAAGTGATTGCTCTATAGTAACCGATAATAACATATAAAAACTGCTGGCGATCAATATATATTTTAGAGCACGGAACAAACCAGCAGACTGTCAGAAAAAGAAGAATCATAAACATTCTTCAACTGTGGTTGATTTTAGTGAGATTATAAAACGAAAAACAATATATACCATTTTTATTACAGCCTTTTCAAAGAGCTTTTTTATTAAAGATTTCTGTATTATTATTTTTTTCATTATACGCAATATAGAATGAATTATATGTTAACAAAGCTGAAACGTTATTTTTTTCAATTCATTTCACGTATTTGTGTTGGTTTTTCAGCAAAAAAAATCGACGCTCCGAATAACTATAAATTCATGTATTAAGCACACATTTCCAAAATCTAGATCTCATAAATATTTTATTGGTGCTCAACAGATTGAATTTTTTACAGATATGAATCCAAGCTTATTTACGGCTGGAAAGTCAAAGTCAAAATATTTAATCTATTATGTAATTAATCAAAATAAATAATTCATCACGTTAAATTTAGTCGGACTCCTTATCCACGATAATTGAAATATCTTGTAAAACATAATACCTTCTCCTTCCTAAATGTGAAGGAATTTTTGTTACTGAATTGGTCTGGTAAAATGCGAAGCATGTTATTATACATCTCTAAAGAGGTTTACATTCTGATTGCCGTGTGTATTTGTTTACGGAGCTTTGTTTTCATAAAAATATTTTATTTTAATTAATTGTTCAAATATTTTCATAGTTAAAATGTTTATAGTATAATAACTTTCAATCTAAGCATTTTCCCGCAAACATTTAAAACACGTATTGTTTACATAAACAATGTTGTGGTCAATATCCGTGATCCTTCTATTTTTCTACCAAACTCTTTATAATTTTTCATCTCTAAAGTTTACTAACATAGCCTTGCCTGTTTTCGGTCATGTCATTCAACACAACAGGAGCTGTGAATAGGTATGGAATTCCTTCACAATGTAATTAGGCATGATTTAGTGATATTTATTATAATAATTGAGATTTAAAGTTTTCAATTTATCCCTTTATTTTTTATTATCCGTATATTTCGATTCTTGTAGAAATGAAAATGCTTGCAGATCTGCCGTTGCCAACCACTTATGGTGCAGAAAAATGTCTTTTTCAAGAAAGAATCATCCGAACTCCTCGGAAAAACTTTTGCGGGTGAAAAGCACTAACTGCCTTTCAAAATTAATGATCTATGGGGCCACTTTTTTATGACACCTCAGATTATTGATAGGCCTCTAGTTATTTTATGCTGTGATTTTATTTTGTTCTTTGGTACTCTCCGTTTTTCAGTTATATCGGTCGTTGAAACGACATGGAAGTGTAGGGCAAACAAATTAATTTGGATATTCTATGTGTATTGTTTTTTAGGTTACAATTAACCGAGTGATTGCAACTTTGGTACGGCCTTCTAGACCTCACCAGAGTTTGTAAAATTATACTTTTTAAACCATGCTTTGTTTTGCAATGTACTCTTATTTTCACAATAAAGTTGATAGGCTGCGTTTCACGTCGCTTTTTTACATCGTATACTTTGATATTTTATGTATAAAACATTATATCTATTCTCAACTAATTCCCCATTACATTAATATCCTAATTATCACCTTTTGCAGACTAAAATTAATTTCTGAATATTATTTATCATTATTTTTAGAAGTAATTTCATTAAATTTATTAAATTATTATCCTGACGGAGGTACCAGTTTAAATTAGACCTTCAGTAGCATTAATTTGACATTTGTCGAAGATTTTCATCCAGCCTATCACCTCCTCTATTCTTTCATTGATTTTTCTTATCTGAGCTTTGTCTTAATAACTCAAATCATATTACTCATATCTTACTCATATCAAAAATTAATTCCATTTCAATATCTTAATTATCACTTCTCACAGTTATACATTTAAAGTAAATGTGGTGGTTACCATTCATTATCACTGTCATCCCAGTTTCCGCCCGTTTGAACACCAAGTTGATTGTGTCTTTATTTGAGTCCTCACTTCCTCAACCAACATATATTCAGAAATAATGAATAAAGAAGTTCAGATCAGAAGGAAGTGTGTCAGGTTAACACGTTTATCCCGTTGATATGGATAGTGAAACTAACATATATTTTATTTTAAGAATGTTTAATGTTATTTTCACTGTCACAGACAACTCTGGATAGATCATCTAATCATATGCATAAATTTCTTTTTAAATAACTCTCCGTTGAAGTGCATTAAATTTTATTTAAGCCTTAAAATGCAATTCTGAATATTTTAATAAATAATTAATTACATTTTAATACGAATTCCTCTCATCTTTTATAAACATGTTCTCAAAAGCTTTTAGAAAGAGCGTTATGATTACCTGCACATTTATTTAGCCATGATAGGGTACGTATAATAATACTATAACATAATGTAGCACCATTGTGGCGTAAACAAATCAAATATTCTTCGAGCAAATGTCTGCCAAAATCGGAGAAGGGTATAATCAATGATAATACTGATGAAGGATTTTCGCTCTGTAATTATAGATTAGCATCTGTTTTATGTATCAGTCTTTGGTTGAATGATTCAAAACATGAAAATCGAAGTATTAATATCACACTTTTAACAGACTTAATGCAAAATTATCTTTTTTAAAAGTATACTGCAATTGCTAGTCATTATTAGAATTATAGGTATAATCTTAATAATGTTATAATTAAAAATGTTTTAAAAAGAGGATTTTTTTTCCAAGAAGAGAAGAATGAGTTAATATTTTCTGTTATGTGACATAAAACTGCATTTCATTATGTAAAAAAAAAAAGACAAAATGTACAAATATTACGCAGAATCTATTTTTTAAATTTGTATTTTAATAAAGTATCTTGTTTAAATATTTTTTTTTCAGATATCACAATATAGTCTGAACTCTTTAAAAGATTTAAACAAGAAAATTTCCAAAAAGCAAGATATTTTCAGAAAGCGTTCCGTAATTGCTTTATGAGTTTTGTTATAGAACCATATCGTGGACTTGTTAACAAAGTTTTAATAAAGAAGGATTTTTGTTTTATACAGACGAATTTTTTAATACCCTTGCGCACATAAAGTAAATTTCAATTTAATTTTCATTTAGTTGTGAGGGAGATTGGATTTAAGATTAACGGATGCTGTGACTAGCATGATTTCGTAATGTATTATTACAGGTAAGGTTTCACTTTTCTTTTTAATGCAATAAACAATAAAACCATTTTAAATATTCACATTTGTAGTTCACTTTATTATCCCAAATTTAAAATTCTAATTTAATCCTTATGTGTAACCCTAGAAAATGTTGACAATCAAGTAAAAAAAAATCTTCATGGTGTTTTTGATTTATGATTATTTTAAAATAACACAGAAAAAAATTAATGTTGAATTACAATTTTTGGCAAACAAAAAAATATCATTTTGTTACTGGCTTTGTAATCACTCAAAAAATGGTGGGAAAATTTTGATTTTTTATTGTTTTTTATTATGTTAATAGATAATTTCTAATAGATATTATCTATAAGTCTTCTAAGTATATATGACTTGCAAATCAGTTTTTGCCTTTAAAATTCTAATATTCTATTTTTTTAAATAAAATTACAAATATACTCTGTTTGGAAATTCAAAATATATTTTTTAAAAGAATAACAATTTAAGCATAAATTGAAATGAACATCATATAACTTTTTATAAAACGGGGAACACTACTTTGACCTGTTCAAAATTTCGAAGAATTTTTTATTCTCTTCTTTTTCTTTAGAACAAAATTTGAAAAATAAGTAGGCATGCTACTTGCGGCAATGTTTAAGCAATGAATTTGTATCCTTAAAAAAGTCATCAAACATTTTTCTATTGACATGTTTTCTGTTGAAAAGAGATATTTAATGATTTTTGTTTAAAATATTGTTATTTAAATTTTTTGCGTAACAATTAGTTATGCCTTAAAAAATTTAAAACATCGATAAAAATAGTTGAGAAATGACGGTATGCTAAAGCCTTCTGAAGTTGCATTATAAAAAAATATCTGCTAAGTTACTAAGCTTTTTCTGGGAAACTGGGATTTCTAGAACTTTTTATATAACGCTAAAAGCAAAACTTATTGTAAGAGAATCGGTAACATGAATTTTTGTTTTTACCGTTACATAAAAAATTGAAGAAATCTCAGTTACTTGACAAGGCTATTATTAACTTTAAGAATGTTTTTTACAGTGTAGTTTGCACAAAGCTAGCTTATTCTGTCGTTTTAAAAGTTGCTTAAAATTATACATTATACTGCGCAACGTTGCATATTAATAATTATTTAGTAAGATTATTTATTAGTATAAAGTTGTAATTTATTATAAATTGATAGATTTTTTTAAATTTAAAATATTTTAATATTTCCCTGAATTCTAAACACAAAATCATTTTTTTACGGTTTAGATGAAGATTTTGCATCTTTCGATTTGATCCTCTTTCTTTTATATCAGTGCAACCATCGATCAGCTAACAATCTATAATAATTTAATATATGAACTAAACATGAAAAACAGTTTTCATTTTATTCTTGCCTAATAAACTAGTGTAAATAAATTTTAAAAGCATTTTCAATTTATTTAAAAAAAATCCTGAATAGCTTTAAATTTAAGACAGCAAAGAGCGGTTACATTATATGATAAATAGGAAGAATACATCATGAAAAAAAAATGATCTCTAAAAAATATTAGAAATATGTGCAATTACGCGTTTTGCAGTTTCTGCGTCAAAGTATATAAAATAATAATTAGTATAACTCTAAATAATTTAATTAAGTTAATTCGATTCTGTGGTGGGCGTCTCAAAAACCGAGCTGATTAACATAATGAATGTATTTCTATTCAATCGATTAAACAAATTCTGTGCATTCTTTTTATAGTTTCGAAATATTTGCTGAATAAAAAGTGACATTTTCCGTTTTCTAATTATTTAATGATTTACCCAAAAAATGATGATTCATGCCAGTGTTATTATTTTAAATGCGAAATTTCAGTAAATAATACTTATTAAAACTTTTCTTTGCAATCCCCTTAATTAAAGATTTGATTTATTTACTTAAAGTTTCGACAATTAGTTGATAATGTTTTTCATAAAATCGATTAAAATGTTTTTTAATGAAATATTGAAATGATTTTAAAAAAATATTGTTTCTTTAGCATTATGATTATATTCAAATGTATGCTGTGATAACACTTTTAGGTGAAATACGGATATGTTTGATTATTAATAAGAGTAGTTTCGATGGTTAAAAAGATGATTATATATATATATATATATTGGGTTGGGGAAAAGTAAATTCGTTTTTTCCCAATAGATAGCTTTAAAGTCCCATATCTCGAGTAATACTTACTCAATTAAGTCATACTATACAGCGTTTGAAAGGTAACAGTTTCTAGAAAATTCCAGATATAAAGGTAGCGTCATCTGTTTAACCAGTCAAAAGTTATTGCGTTTTAAAAATAGAGATTTCAGAAGATCATTTTCGTCACATTTTAGTTTTTTACTTCCAAAAAGGCAAAAATTGGCGCAGGCTCATCCAAACTTGTGTGGCATTTATGGTGATCAGTGCTTAAGTAAACGCCAAAGTCAGAATCGGTTTCCTCTTTTTCCTTCCGAAAATTTCGATGTTAAAGATGAATCTTTCCCTGGCCAGCCAATCCTTGAAAAATTCGATGAAATTTTAAAAACAATCCAGGTAGACTGACATATTTCTTCCTACGACATTGCTACTGAACTAAACATTAACCATAAACCACTTTTGAACCATTTACATAAAATTGGATACCAAAAGAAACTTGATACTTAGGTTCCCCATAAACTTACAGTGAAAAATTTAATGGACAGAGTTTTCGTTTGTGAATTGCTACTGAAAAGGTATGAAATCGAGCCATTTTTGAAACAAATCATTACGGGTGATGAAAAGGAAATCACGTATAACACAATGTGCTGAAAAAAGATCGTGATCGAAGCTTCCCAAATGGTGGCAAAGCCCGGATTGATGTCTACGAAAGTGATTCTGAGTGTTTGGTGGCATTGGAAAGGAATTTTCCATCATGATCTGCTCAAACCTGGCCAAACCATCAATTCAACTATCTTCTGTAAACAACTAATGCGATTGAAGCAGGCAATTAAAAAACCCGGTCAAAATTGATCGAAAGGAAAGGCGCTGACTTCCATCACGACAACGCTAAACCACACGCACCTTTAGTCACTCGGCAAAATCTGAAAGAGCTCTGTTGGGAAGTTTTGATGAAACCATCATATAGTCCGGACCTGGATCTGACGGATTATTATTTGTTCCGCCCTATGCTCTTGAAGGTGTTAAGCTGGTTTCAAAAAAGGCTTGTGAAAATCATCTTATTCAGTTTTTTGCCCAGAACTCTCAGAAATTCTTCAGTGACGGAATTATTGTTTTACCAGAAAAATGGCAAAGGGTCATCGAACAAAATAGCGCATAAATTTTGATTAGTTTTGTTTTATTTATATAAATAAATTCACTTTGAAAAACACGAAAAAAAGCGAACTTACTTTTTCCCCAACCCAATATATATATATATATATATATATATTACAAAACTTTAAATTTTTTTCGCCAAGATTAACCTTAATACTATATTAATTTCCTTATAACAATATTCCGTACTTAGTGCAACTTAATAAATTATAATCTTGTTTCTAGATCTAATCTAATAATCTTTATGGAAACGATATAAATTCTTAATTCGCCTTAAAAAGAATTTATTCCAATATGCGTAAGTTTAAAAGATGGCTCTTAATTAAAAATATTCTTAATTAAACTTTATTTCTTAAAATATTAAAAAAAACTCATTTTTTCTATGTTTTTATCAACCCTTTTTAAGAGTGTCTAATTAGATTTTTTCCAAACCCATACCTTTAAAAAATATCATTATTTTTATTTATCTATTCATTTTTTCTGTCATGTGAAACATTTGATTTTAGTGCATGTCAATAAATTTATTTATTTTCTTTTTCTCTAAAAAAATAATCGTCTGCAAAAATATCGTCTGTCTAATATATTCGAAATTTTGAGTCGATTATAAATTAGTTAAATGATATTTTTAAAAATATATCGTCTGAATGTAATATAAATCTCAACCCTGGACATAAATTATGTTTACATGGAAAAGTGATGGTTAGAGAGCAGAGAACTTTCTAGAACTTTGTTTTTAGATTTAAGAAGGAAGCCTGGAGGTGAAGAGAGAGATTTTTTTCCTTTTTTTCGGTGCGTAGATGAAGAACGGCTTGCTGAGTAATGATGGAATAGTCTTTTTAATGTTTCGGTTCAAGACGGCTTTGCAAAGGGAGCCTTGTCCTCTCTTATAACTGCAGTTTAATAAACTAACTTACAGCAGCCAATGTGTAATTTTATTAATCTTCTACATTTATTTATTTTGTTTTTTCCCTCGCTTGCCACGACTGTGTGTTTTAAAAAAAGGTAACCAGTGAAGATTTTTCGAGTTTCTGCCTAAAATCTCACACACATATATATATATGTGAGACATTTTCTAGAAAATTCACTTTAATTGTGGTTCTTAAATTTAATCAAAAATGCTTTCACTTTGAATAATCTAATTTTTTAAAAAACAAGTTTCCTAAAAAATGCCCAAATTTTGACTTGGATATTGCTTCTTGTAAAAAACTTGGATTTTGCTACTTGAAAAATCGCAAAACTTAGTAACGCAAAAATTTGTGATTACATAAGCACATAACTTATACTACTCTAATAGTATACTAATTATTCTTAAATCAGCATTTAAAAAATGATTTGTTGAAAAGAAATTAAAATGTTACTTTCAACATAATAAGTAACATTTTTAACATTGAATACCTCAAAACAAAAATCATTGTCTCAGTTACTGACGTCCGAAGAATTAATCAGTAAACCCCTTTTATCTTCTGCATGAGTGATACTGATTTATCACTAGAATTCCAGAAAATTTATATGATATTGGCATCTGACTATTTTTATTCTCTTAGATACTTTAGCTGAAATTCAAGATAGAATGAATCTGATTATTTTGATAAAATGAAATTTCTCGGATATCTGAAGAAATGAAATTCTACTATTTTCTGACTTTAAGAAATTGAAAGTCGTTGAACTGATTTACTGTCAAAGGTGAAGATATCTTAGTGATTTCAAATACTATTAAATGATGAAATATAATACATTTAAATTTAAGGATCTTTCTATCTTGTTTTAATAAACTCCTTTTAGACATTGCATTAAGAATATAGTTAAAAAATAAAAATTAAAAAATAGCTAAATGCTGTTTGTTAACATAATTTAATTTGGCATTTTATCGATAATTGTATGTAGTTTTAAAGTAGAACATGGTAATTAATAAATGTTATTTAGTAATACGATCACTTATTCCATTAATGAAATTAACAGTTATTAACACAGTTATTTTACTCTGTCGCTCAGAATGAATTAAATTAAGTAAGAACATTGTTTCATAAACGAATCAAATAAAGTTTAAGCACATTATGACAGAATTAGAGAAAAAGTTAGTAAAATAAGAATCTTTAAGAGAATTTTCGATGTATAAACGTATGTGTTTTATATCATCAAAATGTAGTCAAGAACTGACAGCGTTAAAAACAAAATATCCAAATCAATTTTGCATACAAAACTAAGAAACATACCGATTTTTTTTATTGAATAATAATGATAAGAGAATAAGGGCAGAAAGACATATATATTTGTAATTAACAATATAACAAGCTAGAAATTGCATAGGAAACATCGCCAATAAGGACAGTTTGTACCATAAGTTGTTTTACACAAGGTGCAGCCATTAATTTAAAGCACTGATCTATTAACATCAGAAAATATTTTATCAAATACATATCCATTTAATATTATTTCAAAGTCGCTCCTACATGCCGTAATGCACTTCATTACGTATCTGTATAATTTACACAAACTTCTTTTAAAGCCCTCATTCGGAATGTTCTAAAATCATCACTTGCTTAATGGCTTCAATATCTTCAAAGCTTGTTCAAACAGGTTTTGTGTCAAAAATTGAGTAACCAACTACTTGGAAATGTTCAGTTCACTGATGAGTACTGTGATAGTAAATCTGCAATAACAAGTCACACAGGTATGTAGTCGTAAAAATAGCAGAGTATACGCTATAAATAGGAGGTATCCGCTTAAGGAAGAAGGTATATACCCTAGAGCATATATAGTATAGCTTTCTTCAGAAACAGAGGTTATATGGTGTTCCTTTAAACAAAACCAAAAAGTAAACGGCATATACCCCTTTTAACCTTCACTACATACCTGAAGTCACCTGTTCTCAAACTTTCTCAATTCTTTGGTGTTCACATGGAATCCGAGCATCGCATATGCTGTTCCATTAGCGGCCATCCTAAAAACGGTTAAACGATTCATAAGTGCGTAAACATTTCGTGGTGTTTTTGTACTGGTTCTGTCCAATCTGAAGAAAAAATAATGTTTTTTCTCTGTTTCAATAAAGACTTCGATAACAAAAATTGTATGATTTAATGTGGGTTTTAATGTGGGCCTTGATTTAATCTGGGTTTCATTGTCAACCCTTTTCTTTTGAAGGGCACCGCCGACGCAGTTTGACAAGCTCAGAAAAATGACCTTCCAAATACATGCATTACCACGTCCTGACAATTACTGGATTTCGGAAAGTTGTTCCTGAAAATGAATCACTGAAGCTTGTAAATATTAAGGTCTAGAAGTAACAGCTAATGCATTTTTATGCAAAAAGCCATAAATACAAAATTTGCTGCGAAGACATATATTAAATTTGGTAATATGGTAATCAAATGACTCCATCTGAAAGGGACGTAATTCTCATTACTACCTATCATTGATGTTTTTATTGAATAATTATGTATGATCGGATTTAACAGAATGAACTTTATTTAAAATATTTTTACTTTTTAAATTGAATTTACATTTAAATTCAAATTAATCGATAAATTTATGCACCCATTATGTACATTATAATTTAAACCTTCCCATCGGGTAATTTTTGCGCTATTATTAGCAAGAAATCACACTGACAGATAGACGCAATGGACAAGAACTATAAGTATTACGCTCTTATATAAATACGAAGTCAAACAAATTTATAATACATTTCATGCATTAATTTTTGAGAAAGAACTCCCACAAAATTTGTGTCAAATACAGACACACAGACTCACAAACATTTTCTTTAAAAAAGTTGTTATGGTTCTCTGACATCCCAAAGCGTGTAAATCCGTCAACAACTGGAACTTTAAAATTTTCACGTATCCAATACATTTTTCTGGTAAATACAGAGGTTTATATATCTAAAAAAATACAGAAAATATTTTTTGTGTTTTATTGGTATCTAAGGTACCCTGGGGTAATAACGCCACGTTAAGGTTCTACCAATTTTCACGGCTTAGTTTTAGATTGTATTTTTCAAACAAGTATGTGATTTGATACAGCAACTCATTGACTATCTATATAAAAAAAATAATTCAATAGATATGTATTCATAAAAAGTAATGGCGTGATTTCTTGACCAATGCTATTTGGCGTTAATACCCACCTATATGGGTAACAACGCCATGCAAACAAAACTATGAAATAAGATGGAATAATTGCATGTAGATTGCCCAATTCTAAAAATACAAACTCTACAAACTTAGAAATTGACAAATTGCATTCTAAGCTATTGAAAATTTTCAATTTTTTGTGAAAGTGTAAGAAAAATAAAGGTGTGGTGTGTGTGTGGGGGGGGGAGGATGAGGCAAAAGAATACAGGCCGTGAGCTTCTTTTTGCTTAAAAAGGACCGCTTAAGTAGAATTATTAGAAACATTGCACAGTTTTAACTGTGTTTATTTGAATCAGTATTTAGGATGAAGCTCGGCCACTGTAGGGAATCAACCCAGATATTAATGCCAAGGATTGGCGTTATTACCCCGTTATAGTTATTGCGCTGTACATTTTAAATTACAAATTATCTCGAGAAGATATCCAAAATCTTCAACAACATTCTGAAAGTCCCTGAAATGTACTACAAATTTATGTATTTAACAAAGTATTTCCGGATAAAAAAAAATAGTCTTCACATTACAAAACGTATCTCGCAAATTTTAGATCAAGCGTTAATTTTAGTTGCTTTGAAATACAATAAGACCTAAAAATGAAACAAATTAACTTCAAGCTGTTTTTTGCGATTTATATGACTCAAAATCCTTCTGCGCAGAGCACATGGGTGTCATTTACTTGATTATTTCATAATTATGCAAAATATAAGCACTTGGCGTTATTACCCCGCCTGGCGTTGTTACCCCAGGGTACCTTATTTACAAAGCAAGCGTGATTGCTTTCCGAGGTATTCATAAAATATTTTTCAGAAGGCAAATGTGTTAACGGTAGAATAATTACATTTTCATCTTTGTATGTCTCAGATGTTTAAAATAATTAAGTCCTTATCGACTGTTAAGTTAATTCACTCCATGTATAATGTGATGATTGTTCGGAGAGCCTAAGTGATTAATACAAACGAAACTTCATTTTCTTTTATGTTAGTAAATGGTTGGTGTAATATTTTTGTTTCTGAAATTTTTTATTCATTTGTAATAAAATCTTTTTACGCGATTAATCTATTTGTTATTGTTTTATTAATAATGCAGATGATTTATAACAGAATATGATTTGCCGATTGAAAAATCGTGTTGTAAATTAATCTAATTCAGATGATTTATATCTATCTCATAATGTGAATTTTTTATGAAATAGATTTCAAGTATACTATTCGAATTAAAAAAATACAAAGAAAAATAAAATATTTTCGTAAGTTCTGACAAGGGAATTCATATTTTGGGTCGTATATATCTGATAGAAGTGTGTTTTACCAGGGCAAATAATAATAGTAAAATAATATCAGAACTTTTCATTCATTCGGATTCATATCCTAGTTAAATGATAATTTCTATAACGCATATTTCATGGTTTATTGAACGGTTTTAATGTGTTTTATATTTAAAATACTGAAATAAATTCCTTCGGCGTTTTAGTATGTTTACATTTATTAGAAATTAAAACAACAATCAATTCATCGATACATTTATTTATGAAAAAGCATTTTAATATAATTATTCAAAACATATTTATAAACAAAAAAAGTAGGGGAGACCGGGGAACGTTGGCCATAGGAGTAGGTTGGCCAATTTGCTTTAATTTTCAAACCAGTCACCAGATGTCGCCACAAGTCCAGAAACATATTATAAAGCCTGTTCCCCTACCTTTCCTTGAGTTCCAGACAGTTTTAACAGAAGCAAACTAAGAACAACGTTCATTTTTCACTTTAGTCGATCTCGAAGGAAATTTTCGTTAGTGTGCAGAAAGTGCTCTCAAGAGATACTTCACAACAACAAAAATGAGTAATGTTTTGAAAGTTCAATTTATGACGATTCTTTTCATATAACAATAAATATTAAAAGTTGTTAAGATATGTATAGAATAGCAAAAGTATTTCAAACATTGCGAGGGGCAAGTTGGCCCACTTACGTTGGGGCACGTTGGCCCGGTCCCTCCCGGCCCATTGTAGCCATCAGCTACAGCCATCGGACCGCACAGTGTATGGCCCATTCAAAAAAAATGTTAATTCAGCCTTTAATGGTTGGGTGACAACTAATAGACGCCCTATGACCATCTACGATATTCCGGGAATTGTGAAAACTGCCCTTCCCAATGCAATAAATCCAATTAATGTAAAATCAGGTTTTCAGGTAACTGGAATATGCCCTTTCAATAGGAATGTTTTTACTGACTCTGATTTCATGCTTTCGTATGTCAGTGATGGACGCACGACAAAGCATTTGGTGAAGTTTCTAATGAAATACAGGTAATTATGGGTAGGCCTATTTCTATAGATGTGCCTACCGCATCTTCTCTTGCTCCGTGAAAGTCAACTCCAACACCTGATGACATTAGACCATTCGAAAAGGCAGATCCAAGGAAGACAAATGCTTCGAATAGAATGAAGAGAACATTTGCAGTCCTCGCAGACACCCCTGTCAAATTAGTTCTTGAAAAACAACAGAAGGCAACGGAAGAAAGAAATAGTGCCAAAATAAAAATGATATTAAAAGAAGAAATCAGATTTAAAAAAACGCAAAGGAAAGCAATCTATGGAAAAAATTTTGTTTCCTTTTGATCCCTCCTAGCCTGGATGTAGTGGTCTGAACCGTCAAAAGAGGAAGAAGAAATTTATTAAAGAAAGTGACGTTGAGGAAGACAAAGATAATATCCGCCTACGTTGTCTGAAGGAGTTTAATCAAAGTATGCCTGGGGAAGAATGGATCCAGTGCGTGAGTTGCAAACGTTGGGCTCATGTGAAATGTGTTCGAAAAGAAGTTAACCCGCGAGTAGTCGCGACTTTTTTCACAACGTCATTAGTCGCGCTCGGTCTTTTCGCCGCTGGCCTCCCGCATACCAAATATGTAAAATAAGAAATATTTTTCACCTAATATACGAAAATAACATTACAACAAAAATATAAATTTGCAGTTTTCTTAAATTATGCATTTTATTCATGAGATCTGGAGTAATTGGGAAAAGTAAAAATGAACTCAAATTAATGACTTTTACGTAGACTTTTTTGCCAATTTCAACTTTGTTTCTAAAAATCTGCCTGAAAGAAAAACAGAGGTGTCCCGTTACTTCACTAAGGTGCTCAAGAAATCTTCAAAGTCAGCTACATGGTAGATTTCCGCTGTATTTTTAATGTGATATAAGTTAGGAGAAGATAAGTTATACGGGCGGCGAAAAGACCGATACGCGACTACTGACGGGTTAATGGATTATTTTTTGAATGCAATCACTGCAATGATCCCTCTGATTTGTAAACTTATTTTGAAAATAATTGCAAATAATAATTCCTATTCACTGTTATGAATTTTATTTAACTTCTAAATAAACGGGCCAACCTCTCAATGGGCCAACCTACCCTGTGCTCGGGGTACGTTGGCCCACATGTCATCACACCATAACTAAATTCCTAAACTTCTTAAAATTTCATATTAACTAAAAGTAACCGTTTTCCTCACTAGTTAAATGTACTAGGTATTGTAAAAAAGTACTTAATTAAAAAAAATTAGGTATTGAAAAGAATAACATAAAAAAACTACGCCAACGTGCCCCGGTCTCCCCTATATTACATCTTTATTTAAAACAAGAACTTTAAATAACTTTATATTGAAACACACATGAACTTCTGTGTTTAAGAAACTGGAAAACAAAAGGTGGAAAAAATATGCAAAATGATGTCTAGCATTTTATAAAAAAATTAAAGGTATTTTAGAAAAATTATAGTGGATTTTTTTTTCAACATAAAGAACTACAATAAA
The DNA here is from genome assembly GCA_964019185.1 of Maratus speculifer. Lineage (NCBI taxonomy): Eukaryota > Metazoa > Arthropoda > Arachnida > Araneae > Salticidae > Maratus > Maratus speculifer. Next base: position 248,281,377 of record OZ025297.1, on the reverse strand, counting down.
ATTTTAAAACATTTTTTGACTATGTAAAATTCTGTCACTCTATTTTATCACTGAACATTAGAAGGGAATTTCAGAACGTTCACACGTATTTAAAGAAATGGAATTTAAAATATCGAATGTCTTTTTGTAGAGGATTTCAAAGAAGGATTTAGAAACATTTCTTCTTTCTTTTAATAGTCTTTCAAAAAGTTTCTGTTTTTTTCTCGGTTTCCTCGAGAAAATATTAGGTTACGCATTATATTTATATATAATATATTCGAGAAATATTAGATAATAGGAAAAAAATAATTTAGAAAAATTTGATGTTTACTAAAGTTTTATTACTAAAGTATAAGAGGAGTTTTTTAATGCAATTGAATAGTTTGAATTATATATATATATATATATATATATATATTATTTTTTTAGGATACGTAAAAATGATTTAAATGTTAAAATATTTTCAAGACGCAATTCTGAACAGTACTATTTTTAGGTATTATTATATACTTTTTTTCAGAAAATCAAGATGTTTACTTTTTTAATGCTTTTAAAGAAGCATTAATATAAAAAGAAAATTACCTGTCAAAATAATTAGCTTTAACGTTCTGTACACTTTTATGCAATATTAATATGAGAAACAATGTAGGTAAAAAACAAGCAATCTAACAGCTGCGTATGTAACTAACGGACAGGAAAACGAATATTTTATTATTTTATAGAAAAAAGAAGAAGGTACATTTAGGGAAATTTCAAATGTTTAATATTATCAAAGATCCTACCAAAAAAAAATTCAATCATAGATTTTACTATTTATATAAAGATTAAACACACCATAATTTTAAAGTCTCGAAAAAGTTAGAGATGTTTAATCACAAGGTTTGATATTTGTGATTTCTTCGCAATAAATCTATGCGTGTAAATGTGTTGTGGAAGTGTTGTGTTAAAGCAGAATAAGATTAAGAAATTTTGTATAATTATGCAAGCTAAAGTTTTTCAAGACAATTTTACATTAAATAAATAGTTTCAAGAGTGTAACAAATGCATTTATTTTCTTAAAATGGAGGAGCAAGACAAAACTGGACAGGATAGTTCAGTTGAAATTCATAGTATTTTCGTAATCAAATTATGATTTCATATTGCAATTGTTAGCTTTAATCATAGGTAATATTATAGGATCAATAGGAATAACTGACTATCCTGTAAAAAATAATTACAATACAAATAAATATATTTTTAAAAATAGTGTATTTTGTATTAATATTTAAGAGTGCAGTTTTTGATTTTGACTCTGGAATTAATCATTTTAGTATAGCAAACTTGGTGCATTATTTAAAAATCATTATTTTCATAATATCTTATAATTTTTTGTCTATATAGTTTTTTTTTAGATATAGATTTACTGTTGTTTATAAATAATTATATTTCAACAGTGGTACTCGGAAAAAGAAAGAAAACAAAACTAAGAGGGAAGGAAGCATTGTATCCCATTGGTAGGGGAGAAAAAAAGGCCAAACTTGAAATTAATTAGAGGGAAGCTAGAAATTGCTTTAAACCATTTAATTTGGATCTAGATCGAATGGACTAAGTATTGTACCTCACAGCAGGTGAAGGTTAGAAAATGCGTACAGATTTATAGTCGAAAAACAGGTTTTCTTGTTTAAAAGACAAAGTCTAAAAAAACAAACTTCATGAAAAATATTATATGTACAAATGTGTTAGAGCTTCAAATTTTGAATACATTGATTCCCCATACTTAATATTTTGTAGAAAAAAACATCAGAACAGCTACTGATTTTTTTCAAATACATAGGCAACAGTTTTAATGAGAAATAAATATTAAAAAACGGAAACAATTTAAAGATAGAAAAGCCGATTATGAAAGAATTAAAGCTTTATTTGTGTTTCTTGACAGTTATAGAGTTAGTTAAAGAATATTTAAGGAATTTTTTTGCAATAGTAATCATATCATTTTTTTTAGTTACGTATCTGTGTGGGCTAGTTCCCAGTTGTAGAATAAAAAAGGGGATTTACATTGTTAGTTAGATATTTTTTTCAGAAAAGATGCTAATAAAAATATTTTCCTGTATTTTTCAGTGAAATAATTATTTGAAAGTTCTTAATCTAATAAGCCCACTTTTGAAAAATTGGATTTATTTATTTATTTATTTACTTTTTAAATTTTGATGAGATTTAATGTGTAAAATTGCGTTATGCTTATTTATTTTTAAGTTATGAAAATCTAAATTTATTAAAATTATTCTAAAATTTTATATTTTAAAAGGCAGCAGTATATGCAACATTAAAATAGTAAAAAAAAAAGGGGGGTTTCTAATCTTTTCCTTCGATAATAGAAAAACACTACACGTGACAATGCGGGTTCGTCCAGTTCAGTTGACATATGAATGAAATCTGAAGTACTTTTGGTGGGGCTATACTCAAAGGCAGCTCCAAAAAGGAAGTGACATTGATGTAATTCTAGTTATTGCAGTATTCAAATGCGGAATTCAACAACATAAAGAGTTATTCAAAAAACAATAAATGGAGATATCCTATAATTATAATAATAATAAGTTTTTTGACATAACTATTAATAATATAATTTTTAGGAATGATTTTGGTAAATTTTCTAGTTTAAAAGATTCTGCTAAAAAGGAACAATCAGTTATTTTTAAAAAATGTTTCCGTAAAAAATGCAACATTTGCTCATTTTCGATCACTTGCTTAATATTGCTGGGTTAGACAATTATCGCTTTATGCTTTAAGATCAAGTGAACCCAATTCTGAACGATAAACTTTTTCAACAAGTCTAACGTATTCTGGTGATATTTTCATTGATAATTTTTCATGAACGCACCTAGTATGTTCCATATATTCCTATCGTTCGTTACCGCATCCTACCTTAAATAACTGATTGAAAAATTTGGTCCTAACTAGCACGAACTTCGTCTGAATCAACATTAAATAACAAAGCAAAATAATGTTCACATTGTTTTCAGTAATTCGTATTGACATTCCAAGTAAAAGTCCATATTGCTTCAAAACTCATGATTAAGTTTTCAGATAATTATTAATTTGATTCAGAGTTTCTTAAGAAAAATTAATCAGTGCATCAGGCGAAGAGTGCTGTTTATTAAATAATTTTTTTATCTATCTTTAGACATTAAAAAGGAATTTTTTGTACTCTGTATAAAATTTAATTTAGTATTCAGTATAAACTTTCATTCATCAAACATACAATTATAAAAAATGTGTTCCTTAGTACTAACATTTAGTAAAGTAGATAAAAAATGCAATAGATAAAAAATATATATAAATTCGTTTATTTTTAATCATATGATTAATATTAAAGATCAGTTAGTTAAAGTAATCATGATACTATGGCAATTGCTGTATCAATTCTAGTTATTAAAAAGAAACACACAGAAACAACAACAACAAAAACATATACACACACATATATATATATATATATATACATATATTTGTGTATATTTAATAGAGAATTTTTAAATATGAAAATAAATATTAGGAATACAAAATAACAATTTAAAAAATAAAATAACTTTTATAGTATTGTGCAGCTTTATTCACATCACATAATTTTTAAATCTTACGATTATTACTATTATTATTATTTAAGTTTCTGATCGCTATCAAAGAATGACTACATATAATATTGCAATAAATAAATGTGTTTTAAGTAATGTGGTGTAAATAAGTGTTAAAATAAAATTAATAAATTGAAAAAGAAATTATTTTATCAGATAGAAATAAAAATTTCTCTACCAGCCTTTCATTATATCACAAGCTCCTTAAAATAAGTGTGCCATAAAGTTATAAATGCTCAACTTAATAAATGGTTTCAATTTTTTATTAATATTATTATATAAATCATCCTGAAATGTGCTAAAAATTCTCATGTAACGCTTCCTAATAGGTATTTGTCCACATAAAATCATTTACGTTTTCATAATGCCTCTTAAAGACTTTTATTATTTCGTAGATATTAGTGGAGTTACCTTTAAAACGCTGAATGAAAAAAAGAATAAAAAACTAAGAAAAGTTTTTCGAAGAAGTTCTAGAATAAATTATGTGTTACAAAAATAATCTAAACATTTTGTATATTAAAGAACTTGCTGTTTATACGCATATTTTACTACTATAGTTTCAAAATCATTTTAATGCTTATAAATATACTTCATGCTATAAATGTTTAACATGAAAAAAAATATATTGGTGTTTCAAAGAAAAGGAAATTTGTTTCTATAAGAACACTTTCACAGTTTTCGAAGTGATTGAAAGATATATGAGTATACACTGCATTACAAACATAATATACTTATTTAACTGCAATTTTGTTTTCTTATTTTCTTTAAATGCGCATCAGTATGGATATAATACAGTCACTGCGAAAAAAATCTTAACACTTGCGATTTTAGACTTTTGTTAAATATCTAAAAATATACACTAGGAATAACTCCGAAACTCCAGATATATACACAAAATAATACAAGTCATATGTTTTCACAAAGATTTTCTTCCGAAATTCCATAGAGGACCGTCAACAAATTGAAAAAGAACGAAGTTCTTTTGAATAACCCTGACAGTACTAATGTAGCAAAATCGTTCAAACTGTAGATTATGATTAAGTGGTTTATGGTTATAAACTGTGTTCATTTTTATGCAGATAGCATACATACTCGTAGAGAAATTAAGATTTATACATAATAAACGGTACAAATATAAAAAACGGTACAAATATTAGTAGTCCGTGCAATATAGGGTACACACTAATAAATGGAAAATGGATACAGCCCCTCATTTTTTTGTTTCATTTCGGGAATATCGGATTTTGATATTATTCTTCCGACGATAACTTTCAGAATTTTCAAGCGATGATTTTGAAACTTTAACAAAAGTTGCACTATACATTTATCTAACACAATATGCAAATGAAATTTTTTATAGAGTTGACGTATGCGCAGAAAAAATTTATTTAGTAAACCTGTTCATATTTTATAAAATTATTAATATTTTTTAATTCTGATTACAGGGTTTTATGTACAATGTCATTTCTCATATTTTTTGAAAGAATATTGTTCTTTATTAAGAACTCTGCAAATTATAAGCAAAAAGCTTGGCAAAAAATTTAGCAAAAAATTTGGGACTTATTATTATTTTTATTATTATTATTTGAGCTTCTAATTATGATCAAACTATAATTACATATAACATTATAACAAATAAATGAGTTGTTAATAAAGTGTTCAAATAAAAATTATTAATTTGAAATATTAATTATTTTACAATAGATAAATGAAAATCTCTCTTCCATCCTTTCATTACATCAGAAGCTCTTTACAATAGGAGTGCCATAAAGATATAAATGCTCTACTGAATAAATGGAATCCATTTTTTATTAATAATATTATATAAATCATCCTGAAATGTGCTAAAAAGTTTTTCTAGTAGGTATTTGTCATTTTCTCACATAAAAGAATTTACGATATGGTTTTCTTAAAGCCTCTCAAGGACGTTTATTACTTCAGAGATATTAGTGGAATTGCCTTTCAAACATTAAATGAAAAAAAAAAAAGTCAAAAATTGAAGAACCGTTTCTAGAGTAGTCGAAGCATAAATTATGTGTTATAAAGATTATTTAAATATTTTGTATGTTAAAGTACTTGATATCTTTAAAGCACAGTTCCAACTTTAGTTTTAAAATAATTTTAAAGCCTTTAATTATATTTCATGTTATAAATATTTAGCATGAAAAAAAACATATTTATATTTATGTTGTGAAATTAATACCGCGTTTAAATTAGAGTTAATACACTGAAAAATTAATTATTTTACCAGTTATAAATAAAAAGTACTCTGTTATCCTTTCATTAATCACAAGTTCCTTATAATAAGCGTACCATAAATTTATATTTTAAATGATACAAGGTAGAACCCGTCAAATTTTGACGAAAGAAAATGTTTAAGAAGTAACTGTTTCATTGACTTATAATAAATTTTTTAGTTATAGTAAAAATGCATTTTTATTGGTAAGTCTAAACCTTAAACAAACGATATTTAACGTCAAATTAACAACATACTATTTCAATAAAACTCAGCTGCAGAAATTGTTAAAATTAAACTTTAATCGTACATGTAAGCAGTGAAAAATAATAAAGTTACAGTTTAAAGTTTGATAAAGTTATCAATTAAGGTTTTTATGCTAGTATTTCAAAATGAAAAAAAGCAAAATTTATTCAATTTTGACTCAATCATAGAAATTTTCCCGTAATATCTAAACCCGGCATAATTTTCACCATATCAAAATTTACAAATGCACATTTTTTATCTGTATTTTTTTTAATTGGCAATTTAACTTGATCATTTTGATTTAAAACTTGAAGTCTAAACATATTTGCTGAAAGAGATATTTTACTGTTGATATTCTTACGTGTAAATAAAATTTTGTAAATATAAATGTAAAATTCATCGGGTTTTATAACAGAAAATATTTAAATTTTATTTTTTACCTTTAAATGACAAAATGGCAACATAAAGGTAGAGTAATCAATTTTTTCCTTTTTTTTCCTTTGCTTTTAATAGAAATGGAGCACTCCTGTTGCAACAATTAGAAAAGCGGTACTAAAAACTACAAAAGAAAAATTAATATTTATACAAATTAAGATACAGCTTTGAAGCAAATTTCATTTAAAAGCACATTTTTTTATCTACACGATGGTATAAAAATTGAAAATGTGTGATATTCCGAAGTTTAAAAATTTGTAGTAGCAAAATTGCAATACCGAAATTTCATTTAAAATTTGCAAGTGTTGTCATTCGCAAAATGACGTATGCGTTACGCAGAGATACGTTTGGCCTTTATAATATAGATATTTGATAAATGACATCCATTTTGTATTAATATTATTATATAAATCATCCCGAAATGTACTAAAAAGTTTTCATGAAACCCTTCCTAATAGTTATTTGTCATTTTCTCACATAAAAGCATTTACAATATGATTTTCTCAATGCCCCTCAACGACTTTTATTACTTCGGAGATATTAGGGGAATTGCCTTTCAAACACTGAATGAAAAAACAAAATAAAAACAAAAATTAAGAAGCCATTTTTGGAGAAGTTCAAGAATAAACTATGTGTTATAAAAATAATCTAAATATTTCGTATGTTAAAGCATTTGATGTTTTATAAGCATAATTTACTATTTTAGTTTAAAAATAATTTTAATGTTTATAATTAAATTTCATGTTATAAATATTTAGTAAAAAAATATTTTTCAAAGAAAATGAAACTTATTTCTGTTAAATCACTTTCGCAGTTTTTGAAGTAAATGACTGAAAGATATATGAGTAGTATACACATAACATACTTGTTTAACTGCAATTTTCTTTTCTTCTTTACTTTAAATATCCATGAGAAGAATGTAATAGTTGTATTTTCTAAATTTTTAAAGTTTGCATTTTTTAATTTAATTTTTTCCTCTTTAAAATACCTTTTCATCCCTTATCCTATTTCTAAACTTTTCTATTTTTATTTTTTAGATCCTTGTTTTTCTGTTTAAAAAATTCACTACGCATTAACTTTTTTTTTTTTTTTTTTTTTTTTTTTTTTTTGTTAATATATGTCTCTTGTTTTTTCATTTCCTGTTATTATTATTAATGTTATTTGAGCTTTTAATCGTGACCAAACGATAATATATATTTTATTACAATAAATATTTGCGTTATAAAGTGAATAATGTGTTAAAATAAAAATTTGTATATTGAAAAATTAATTATTTTACGAGATATAAATAAAAATCTATTTGTCATTTTATTATTACATCACAAACTCTTAACAATAATCATGCCATAAAGTTACAAGTGCTCTACTTAAAAAATGGCATCCATTTTTTATCAATATTATTACATTAATCATCGTAAAATGTACTAAAAGGGTGTTTATGAAACGCTTCCTAACTTTTATTTGTCATTTTCTCACATAAACGCATTTACGATACGGTTTTCATAATGCCTCTCAAGGACGTTTATTACTTCGGAGATATTAGTGGAATTGCCATTCAAACATTGAATGACAAAAATATATTTATCAAAAATTAAGAATCCATTCCTGGAGAAGTTTAAGTTTACATTAAGTGTTATAAAAATATTAAAAACATTTTGTATGCTAAAGCATTTGATGTTATATAAGCATAATTTACAACTTTAGTTTTAAAATCCTTTTAGTGTTTATAATTGTATTTCATGTTATAAATATTTAGTATAGCTTATAAATATATGTTATGTTATAAATACGGTTCATGTATTGTATGAAAGAAAATGATTTTTCAAAGAAAATGAAATCGATCTCTGTTAAAACACTTTCACACTTATTAAAGTAAATGATTGAAAGATATATGAGTATACACTTCATTATAAATATATTATGCATGTTTAGCTATAATTTTGTTTTCTTGTTTTCTTTAAATGTACATGATTATGTATGTAATAATTGTGTAATTTAAATTTTTAAATTTTGCATTGTTTAATTTAATTATTTCAACCTTAAAATACCTTTTCCTCCATTATCCGATCTCTAAAGTTTCCCATTTTCATACCTTCGATCCTTGTTTTTCTGTAAGAAAATTCACTACACTTTAGTACGTTCTTTTTTTATATTATTATAATCCTGATGTTTTTTTTATATTATTCTTTGTTTTATTGTTATTACATTATTATTATTATTATTTGAGCTTCTATTCTTGATCGAACGATGACCATATATAATATAACAATAAATCTTTGTGTTATAAATTAATAAAGTGTTAAAATAAATCTTAATATATTGAAAAATGAATTATTTTGTGAAGTATATAAGGTCTGTCACAATGTCCTATGAATAGGATCGCCATAATGTTATAAATGCTCTACTTAATAAATGGCATCCATTTTTTATTAATATTATTATATAAATCATTCTGAAATGTGCTAAAAAGTTTTCATGAAACCCTTCCTAACAGTTATTTGTCATTTTCTCACATAAACGCATTTACGATATGGTTTTCTTAATGCCTCTAAAGGACTTTTATTACCTCGAAGTTATTAGTGAAATTGCCTTTCAAACGCTGAATGAAAAAAATATCAAAAATTAAGAAGCTATTTCTGGAGAAGTTCAAGAAAAAATTATGTGTTATAAAAATAATCTAAATATTTTGTATGTTACAGCACTTGATGTTTTATAAGCATTATTTACTAGTTCAGTTTAAAAATATTTTAATATTTATAATTGCATTCCATGTTATAAATATTTAGTATAAAAAAATTGAAATTGACTTCTGTTAAAATATTTCACAATTTTCGATGTATATGACTGAAAAATTATATTAGTATACACTGCATTACATACATAATATAATTGTTTGAAGACATTTGCTTTTTCTTTTCTTGTCTTCAATTATGCATGAGTATGCATGTAATAATTGTATATTCTAAATTTTTACATTGCTTAATTTAATTATTTCAATCGTAAAATACCTTTTAATTACTTATTCTATCTAAAAAAATATTATTACTTTTGATCCTATATTTTGTGTACAAAAAAATTACGACGTTTTACAGTGTTGGTCATAATTATAAGGACAAGGCAAGAATTGCCAAATCTTGGTTATATTTGGCGGTAAACTTATGCAAATGTAATGGCTGGAAATCAATGAAAAATGAAGGTTTTTTGTATGTTTTTATGGAAATATGAAGTAAATTCATATTTATAAAATGTATTATAAATTCATACAACCATCTGATATGGAAAATATTATAAGAACAACTGTATTTGTGTGTTCTAAAAAGTAAAATTTGCATGTTTTTTGCTCTGCACATGGAACTTCCAGACGATATAAATGCGTAGTAAGCGTTTGGGGTTATATTATTCTGTTTTTTAATCATGTCGCAAGGTGCAAAGCTTTTGGAGTTTCAGAAAGAAAAAATGGATACATTTCAAAATTCAGGACTTTCTGTATGCTATATTGCTACAAAGTTTAATAGATCAAGAACGATTATTTAGAATTATCTTTAAAATACTGGTAAATATGGACAACAAAGAGATACAAGCTGGCCATCTTCTGTTTCTGTATGAGGGAAAAAATGATAATAAGGCGAGTTTGCTTCAGAAAACGGAAACAAAACGTGAATTGAACTTAGAATGCAAGTGCTCGAACTGTTCTACCTGTTTTACAAAAATAAAGAAAAAGGTTCGCTATAATAAAGATGTGTCAAGACCACCTCTTACAAAAGTTCATGGAAGATTGAGGAATGAGTTTGCCAAAAACTGCAATACAATCGGTTAAAAAGTCGTTTTCTGCTTTTAAAATGAGAAAAATATTAATTTGGATAGACTAGATTGTTTTTACAACTTCTAATATGATCTTTGTAGAGAAAAAAATAATTTTCTCAAAGCATGTATTTGGAAGTGACTCAGTAACGCTTTGGGAAGGTTTTACACAGGTAGAACTACTCCAATAGTTTTTGTGCAGGATTAGGAGGAATTTTGAGAGTTACATCGTTGTATTGGGTGATAATCTTTTACCAGAGTCAAGGTTAATAGCGATTGGAGGCCATTTTTTCTAGCAGGACAATCCATCGGTTCATGTTTACCAAACTTCAAACTCGCGTTTTGATGCTAATTTCGTGAAACTACTTGATTGGTAGCTCAGAAGTCCTCATCGGAATCCAATGGAAAATCTGTTGGGTATTCTGGTACACAAAATATGCAAAATTGGTAAAAAATCTAAAATAAACAAGAACTTATGTCTTCCATCGAAAAAGACAACTCAAATTTTTTCAAGAACGTTCTTAAGGAATTGTCAAACTCCATGGCGTTAAGACTGATTAAAGTAATTGGGAGGGGAGATTATTAATTATCAGTGTGTTTCAAGCAAAAAATTCATTGTCTTTATAATTTTGTCCAATTTTTTACAATGACATATTTTGTTAATTGTGACAAAACATTCATATTGTGCATTTTCCAATGTTTTGTATTCTACAATGATTTCTAGTATAAAAAGGCGTTTTGTGTATAAATTTCACTTTATTTAACTCAGAAATAATTTTTTTCTGCACAAATTTCAATTGTTCTTATAATTTCTGTCCACCACTGTAGTATGCTCTTATCTGTTATTATAAGCCTATGCTTTCTTTCAAAGCTACACCAAAGGCCGAGATTTTCTGTCTCCGAAACTGGTAGACGGCAAATGCTGGGTTCTAATCCAATAACGGCCGTCGGGCTATACATTCGGAGTTTTCCGTGGTATTTATTGAACCTTGTATTTCCTTGCGTAAATACGGGCTAGGTTCCTTTAGAAATACCTCCACGGAGGACAATCTCTCCCCTCTCCTTTAGGGCTCATATTCCAGGTGTAGATAATTGGCCGTCCAAAACACAAAATATAAAGAAAAACTTTCTTTTAAAGAATCACCTTTTAAATTTTTTAAAGCCAAAATTAACATACTTTTGTAAGGGTGTTTTTTTCCATTGCTTTTAAACAATTTCGTGATTCACCCGCTAACATTACATAATTATGTAATGATGTAAGAATAATATATAAAATTTTCGAATATTTTTGTCTATTTTAATAAATTTTAGATTATTTGAATGATTATGTTTATGAATTTAGAAATTGTTTATCATACAGAACAATTTTATTTTCTTATGCCTAATTTATCGGGATTTATTTAATATTTCTGATAGATGCAAGAACACACATTACATTTCATAACATAAAAGGTAAATGGATTATTTTGTCACCCATTTTTAATACTATTTACAAAATTAAAGGACGTAATAAAAATGTTTACCCATAGAAGACTGATGTTTAAACTGATTTTTAATTAGCATAAGAAAACCGAAAATCTCATCAACATAAACATTTAACATTGTATGAAAGCAGAGGCATATTTATATTTATCATTTCGCAAGGTGGAGAGATATTGTAAAAGTTTCAATCATAAGAAACTTGAAACAGATTATTAATATATCAGACATTGCATATATTACACACATCCAGCTAAAACTCAATCAATTGAAATTGTTAAAATTTTCTTTTAAAGTATGTTTTTGTCTTAATTATTATAATTTTATGGCTTGTAAAGAGCGTCAATATATAACTTACACTTGGCTGAAATAGTTATTTTGCGGTCTTAGTGAAATAACACCTTTTTAAAGGAAACCAACCTAAAACGGAAAGGAAACGGTTCTCCCTATAAATTCTATCTTGGCAGATTTCATTACATTTTGATAAACTTTGGTAATTATATTGTATGTTTTTTACAAATTTCGGAGGTGGCTGCCGCAAGCTCATCCAATCCCATGAATATCCCGCTATATTAAAATTGTGTAAAACTGCTGTTCAGTTACATTACCAATAAAAATTATTTTCTACTTCCAAAGCATGTATCAGCTGCGCTGCTTCGTAAAAGAAAATAGCATCAAATAACTCATTTTTTCTATTTCTTCTGTAATAATAAGTTTAATAAAGTTTATCTGTGTGTATGTGATTTTCTCTATCTGTTGCTAACTGCTAGTGAAATCTATAAGATTTCAACTTATTAAAAATTAGGATAAAGTTAAATGAATATGCATTCAATTGTGCCTGAGGCTAAAATTGAAATATAAGCTGAGATATAAATTAAAAACAGTAACAAACTTTTCAAAACGGCAAGCAGAGTGGCCATTCCTTTCATTATTCAAGCACAGTGGTCTTAATCTATAATGACGTTTTTCTGAATATGCAAACAGGGAAACGTTAATTTGCTTTTTCGGTATTTTGTAATCGCGATCACTGTTTCTCCCCCCTTAAATTTCATAAAATCTCAAAAGCAATTTTTATTTTACCTAAACATCCAAGTTCAAACTTTACATTTGTTTAAAATATATTGATTTTTACTATTTCATAAAGCATATATGGGTGATTCTCAAAATAGGGGACAATTTATGTCTTTCGGCATATAAAAAAAATTGAGAGGTTTTCTGTCATGTTTTTATATTTAGATATGTTTGTCTTAATATTATTCATTATTTGCACTCAAGAATTACTCACTTTTTAGTTAAAAACACCTTAAAATAACAGAATAAATGTTCAAAATGTCATTAGCATGGATGCCCACAGCAGTTGTACCTTATATATACTAGCTTTTTCAAGAGTTAATATCATGTTTATAAAATAAAACAAATGTTATTCTTTCTTTAAATTAATCAAGGAAAGGATTTATCCAATAAATTTCTTTTTAAAAATAAAATTATAGTACATAAAAAAAGAATTAAAGTTTGTCCTCCATATTCGATTTTCAAAACAAGGTCATACTAAAACAGCTGGTTATTAATCAAAATTTCATTTTCACATATGACAATAGTTTGAAAATATAAAGTTTTTCCATGGCAACAAGTAGTCATTTTAAACCAGCCAGAAAATAGAAGCATGTATTGTATTTTAAGAATAGAAGTTGAATATTAGGGGGTTACATCAATTGTATGTCATTAGAATGGATAATAATTTTCATGTTTATTTTATAGTTAAAATTTTTATTTTATTTATTTGCATAGAACTTTTGTGTTTTAAAAAGCCCCAGAAAGGAATATTGCATTGTGATTATATTATGGCTCATAATCTTATTTAAATTCAAATTTGTCATTAGCATGGACAGATATCAGTGTCATTAGCATGGTTTTTCTGTCCATGCTAAAGACTGATATGTACATAAATGTAACTAGTGCTTATATTGTATCCTTTATAAAGTTTAATTTTACGTATAAATTTAGGTATTACATTTATTATCCCTAAAATATGCATTAGATCTGTAGGAAAATCACTAAGACAGCTTCTTACATTGTTACTGTCAGAATGTTGCTCATGTAACAAAGTTCGCTCTTTGGTAATGTTTTTATTCTCCTTATATGTATATATGTAAAAATGGAAACCATTTGCTGAAAAAGAAGGCTAATAAATATAGAAAAAAATATTTAAACAGGAAGAAAATAAAAATTTCATAATATATTTATTCCATACAATTCGTTTTGTCATTAGCATGGTTCAAAAAATACTAATTATTTTTTTAAGTTAATTTTTAAATATTTAGCTCTGCTGACTACATGGAAAGTATACCTAATACTATATTAACAACACCTATTTTTTGCAGAAATTTTGCTAACAGTAATTTTTTTAAGATTTCATTTTTGAAATCGTCCCCTATTTTGAGAATCACCCATATACTCTGCATAGTTTCTGAACAGATACCAAGATGAATGTACCCAAACTTTGTATTAAATAAAAACTAATAAATATCAATAATATTAATAAAACGACGCAGTTTGAGGTGATATTCCATTACTAATAATGTGTATTGTTTAAGGTACATTTAATATATTTTTTCATAATAATATTTTATAGAAAGAGTTCGATTTTTTATTATTTCAAAGCTGCAGCATCCATTTTTCAGATAGACAAAAATATGCAAACTTGTTTAACCTACACTTTTGGTTACGTCTAACGTAGAAAAATATTGAAATTTATCTTTTTAATAGAAATATTTATCCAAAGGCGAATCCGTTTGTTTTCAACTTTTTAGGTTATTTTCCTCTATATTTAAAATGCCATCAATGTTATAATCCTCTCAGAAGCGCCGTTTGGAATCTGCAAACGGTTATTTTTACTGTTCGAAATGCGAACTGGCACCAGTAAATTTTTAGTACAATTTCGATCTCATAATATACTGAAAAATATCACTTGGTTATTTTCAAATAAATTTGTTCTTAAAATGAGATGTGAATCAATTACTTGGACATTTTTGGAGCAGAAGTACCTTGCCTCTAAAAGGGTTAATGAATAAAAAAAGAAAGAAATCATTTATTTCTGTTATATTTCCATTTCTGAGAATACATTTTTTTTGACAAAATAAAAAAAGTTTCCAGTCGATTCACGGTATAATCAGATATTTTTATTTTCTCTGCACTTTTGAAAATATAATTTCCTTTTTAAGAGTATTGAGCTTTGAATGACAGTTCGCAAATTAAATTTGTAGCACAATACTCAGATTTCCGCCGGAACTTATCGTTAGGATTGGGAGTTTAACATATAAAATAGTCAAAAATAGTTATAAAATGGTTTTTTCGTTACTTTAGAATTATTTTCATTCATTTTATATATAATAATTAAATTATGAGATTCTTCTAAAAAACAGACTGGAGCATGAGTAGTACGCACTGTGTACCAGGGATTTCTTCATATCATTCGACATATAACGCTAGAGAACGTTTGATTGATGTAAATCCTGTGTATCACAGATTACCGATGGTTTCGTTTTGATCTTGAATCACATTTTTGCATAGACCTTTAATGAATGTTATTATGAAGTCTCTGGTGGATTTTCATAAGCTACATAGACCTGAGATTTTTGTTTGAGGTTGTAAGCCACATTGAGTGGCAAACATTTCCAGAGTTTCTCTTTGATAGACTTTCGCTGCAATATCCGCAGTTGATGGCTTCACAAATTTCCATTAGATACGGTTCATCAATACTTAAGTATTTCTTGTTAGTCACTTCACATAGGGTACATTCTCTTGGTATCAATAAAAATACAGATAGCTACTCACATCCTGTCAACAATTATACTATTTCATGAGTGAAGTTTCTAGTCCCAATCGTAGTTTCATTCCGTGCGCGAAAAATGACAAAATGACGTAGTGAAAGCTCATTGGTGTGTAACAGGCACTAAAACCCCTATAGTGGACACTTCAAGATCAATTCCTCATTTCGGATAACACATGTTTTGAAGCCAGTGTTAACACATGTTCCGTCACAACCGATCGCAACCAACATTGTTATATCTATATTATTGCCATTGCATAACAAGGAAATTACAATGCGTTTTCCAAAGATTTGCGCTCTTCTGAAATTTGTAGATGGCCAATGTACTTGGAACCAGGTTTTTTTTAAAGCCTATGCGTTCTTAAACTATGATTTTTTTTCTATTATTTTCTAGAGATATAGTCCTGTCTTTACGCCCACTGAAGTATAAACTAAACTGATCATTGCTATAATCTTTTGCAACTACTTGAGACGATAGAGTGATTCTTGTCTTTATTCTCTCATGCAGATTTTTATTTGTATCAACAACGTTCGATGCATCGCATTGTGAGATAATGCCCGCATCTGGAAACGCAGTTGACTCGATGGCAGTACCTGTTATTGAAACACCAAATTCGGTTCATAAATGCCAAAATGTTGCAATGTTTGGCTACGGTAGGAAATTTCGCTTTAGGCCCAGTTTTCAATGGCAGCTGATGATGCAGAATGATGTAAAGTTTCCGAATTACGCAGAAGCGAAAGCATAAAGCGGGAAGCGAAAAAGATAGAGTATCCATTTTCGTTCGCAAATTTAACCCCACAGCGGCATTTTTAAATTTTTAAATTATTTTTAAAATTATTTTTCGCTTGGTCTCCATGTAGTATATAATTATTTCAATATAGGTAGATTTTGATTAATATCAAAACAACTTTTTTGAATGAAAAATCAATTAACCAAAATTATGTCTTTTTCCAATTTTTTTTTCGAAATTTCAGTTCTTTTTGCGACTGTTTTGAATTTCGAAATTATTTTTGTTTATTATTTTTTTCTTAATCATCATAGAACACAATACCTTTACCACATAGTTAGTGTTTTAATACTATTAAAACAATAATGTTAAGTAAAAAATCATCTAACCAAAATTAGGTGATTTTCCAATTTTTTTTCGAAATTTCAACCTGTTTGTGGCAGCATTAAAACTCAAAATTCATTCTTTTAGTTATGTTTCTTTTAATTTCCATGCATTTAAACATCTTTTTCGCATAGGTAGGTTTTGATTACAATAACTTTATTGTTTTAACATGGAACAGCGATTCACCCTAGGTACATTCAAATGCAATGGAGACCTTTACTCCGATATTCATTTGTTTAGATTTTTTAATAATAGTTTATACAATTTAAAGATTTAAATCTAGAAAACACAATTCACAGATATAATTAAGAGTATTTTGAAGTAATTTTGCTAAATAATCATCAAACGCATCAATTTGCATCAAAAGTGATCGCAGCGCGGTGTCCGAAACATAGGATCTTTTTGATATATTTTTTTAAAAACATATAAAATCATTCAAATTAGTAGATCTATGATACAAGAGGAACATGGAACAACAACATTATTTTGGTAGAAAAAAATACAATTAAAAATACTCTAA
Organism: Maratus speculifer; assembly: GCA_964019185.1. Taxonomy (NCBI): domain Eukaryota; kingdom Metazoa; phylum Arthropoda; class Arachnida; order Araneae; family Salticidae; genus Maratus; species Maratus speculifer. The sequence continues at coordinate 248,264,129 of OZ025297.1, read as the reverse complement.
GAAATATACGCCTAAATTTACACATTAAAACAGGTATATGATGATACCAAAACGATTTTTCTTTATGTTTAAAAAGGTGTGCAAACTACCAGTTACTCTCCCTTACGTGTCACTTTCAAAATGGTCATTTTCCTGTGTAGCGCATTAAGCGTTTTATATTATTAGGTAACGTAAGTTGAGTATATCTCTGTAATACTAAAAAAGGTAGATTATGTGTAAAATAGAAAATAACTTTTTAGTTTAGGATCTAAACTTTGAATTAAATATTTTTATGGTCTCAAAATAACATTGTATGAAAAACAAGCATGCAGGTTGTGTTGTTCCCTATGTTTCTTCATGTGTCATCTTTGCTCCTTAACACCATAAACTAACATAATATTAACTTTACAAAAACCAGGATCCTCTCAAATTATATATAATGCATGTTACCTTTCTGTTTAAGTTTTTTTGAATATCAAAAATATGTTTGTCATAATTATTAATAGAATCTGAATAAATACTTTATACAAAAGAAAAGAAAAGGAAAATATGGAAATCGTAATGTAGGCACGAAAAAGCAGAATTTCATTATTTATTTCAAACTACAGTAATCGAGCAGTTCTTTCGGAATAGAGAATTGAACTCGATAACTTGGGTATATATTCACTAATTTAATTAATTTATAAACAGTATAATATAATATCATTGTACATTTAAGTATACTTAAAGAATAGCAATAAAAAAATAAACCGAATATGTTAGCTTAGCATTTAATTAAATGCAGTTACAATTCAACAATTACAATTCAAATGGTAATTAGGTTGATCGAATTGTTCAAAGATAAATATTGATATTAATCACATTCAGATTAAAAAAATGCTTTTATTAAATAAAATTTAAGTGTAATTTAACTAAACCTATAAAATTGAATTGTTTTCTAAAAAAGAAAATACGTTTTTAAATTATTTTTAAAAGGATCTGAGATGCATTCATATCGCTAGAAATCTTCTTTTTTATAAATTATATATCCTTATCTCCCTGGAAAGTCTAAATTTATTATAGCAATCGATTCCTTCTGAGTGGTTAGAATAGTAAGTAAATAATATCAGCTGCAGTTAAACATTACAATAGAAACGTTCGGATAATTGATTTGCGCTTTGAAATTGTGTAATTTTGTTTAAACTAAATTTATGTAATATATTTATCAACATTGATACAATTAATATAAATTTTAATAAAGTAGGTTTATTGGATTTTGTATCTAATTTGTATCAAGGTTTTCCAAAATTAACTATGTTATAAATCAATAGGAAAAAAAGTGGTTAACTGCTAGAAAAAAAGGAAGAAAAAATTCCTTTGATATCTTAATTCCTATATTTTTCCAGTTTAAAATATATATATGTGTATAACTTATTTTATAATTTTAAAATAAAATATGTTTTTACATGTGCAGTAGGGTGGATCGATTGTCTATGGCGAAAAAAAAATTAACATTCATCAAAATCTACCTATGCGAAAAAGATGTTCTATTGTATGGAGATTAAAGGAAAAATAATAAAAAAAAATAATTTAAAAATTTAATGCTGCCACAAAAGGGTTGAATTTTTGAAAAAAATTGAAAAAAGTCCAAATTTTGGTTATATTATTTTTGTCAAAAACTAATTATTTTAATAATTTTTAAAATCCAACAATGCGAAAACGATGTTATATCGTATGGAGGTTAAGTAAAAAACAATAATAAGTAATAAATTCGAAATTTAATACTGCCACAAAAAAGTTGAAAATTCGATAAAATATTGAAAAAATGGAAAAAAATCTAATTTTGGTTAGATTTCTTTTTGACGCAAAATAATCATTTTAATATCAATCAAAACCTACCTTTGCGTAAGAAATAATATATTGCATGGATATTAAGTAAAAAAAAATAAAAATAATAAAAAAACTAATTTCGAAATTTAGTACTGCTGCAAGTGATCTAAAGTTTTGAAGAACTGGCACTTCTAGTTTTCTCAGTTAGGATTTATCTGCTTGTGTATTGTGTAGCTTAGTGTACCTTGAATATTACTGTACCATGGCGTTGTTAAAAAAAATAAATAAAAATAAAAGGAGAGAGACAGAGAGACACAGAGAGATATGAATTACACCCTATTTGGGTCTGGCTTTGATTTGCCAGTAAATATGCTCCCTATTACAAAAAGTTATAAAATTTATATATTGGTATTTAAAAAATAACCGAAGAAAGGAATCGGTCAACATCTATTTATTTCCTGCCAGTGAGAAGGAGTTGCTAATAAGTTACAAAAGACCTGTAAATGAGATTCAATCTCAATAATTTACCACACCAGCATTTTAAGAAAAATTAAACTGTTTCACGACAAATATTCCGCTCTTCTTAATTCTTGTAAAACAAAATGAGATATTGAAAGCTACTACAGTCTTTTGGATCATTTCCGAAAGTACTGTCTATTTTTTTTCAGTTCAATAGATTTGAATATGAATATGAATACTGAGTGTAAACGAAACCGACGTATTGAAAGCAAACTCACTTTTCTGCATCATCAGCTATCATTGAAAAGCCAAAATGCTGCCGAGCTAAGTGTGACATCACCTGTAGTGACGAAGATTAGCATCATCCAGAATATTGGACAGTTTGGGCCTTTCCGACCAAGCATGCCATCGTGTCTGGTGCACTTCAAGATGTGGGCATTATCTCACAAAACTATGAATCGAATACTATTGACAGAAAAAAATCGGCATGACAAAACAAACCAAAGACCACTCCATTGTTTTAGTCATTCTCTTTAGTCATTTGTAAAAGATTATGACCATGGGCATTTTCTTTAAACTTTGATGGGTGTAAAGACAGACTACATCACTAGAAAACAACAGAAGAAAAATCATAATAGAAGCAGATATGAGCTTGAAAAAAGAACTTGGTTCTGAATACATCGGCCACATATATGTAAATTCTGAGAGAGTACCAAACAATTTGAAAACACGACGTAAATTTTTTTCAGGTGTTAACAATAATATACATATAACAAAGTTGGTTGCGATCGATTGTGACGGAATATCTGTTAACATAGATGTTAAAGGATGTGTTATTCGAAATATGGAACTGATCTTCAAGCGTGCACTACAATGGTTTTTGTGCCAGTTACACACTAATGAGGTTCCAATATGTCATCTTTTTGCAGCGTGGATGGAACCGCGGCTGGTCACAAATGTTTCACTGGTGAAATAGAAAGATTATTCGCAGCATGTTAGAAGCTTTTTGTATTTTGTCAGTATATGAATTCTAAAAGCGCGCGAGTGAAATCAAACGGTCTGCTGTAATCCTAATCATCACATTAAAAATATCTATGTTTTCCATTTACCAGTTTTTTTACCTTTTGCGACAGATTATATAGATTTAATTAAATAGGAAAATGTGTCGAACCTCTACTAATTGACGGATTTAGTAACGGCATGATTTCAGAAGCAATAGGTAAATCCAGCAATCATTCCAGTGGCAATAACATCTACTATCAATAATATATATTCACGCAACGCTCATTCTACAAAACTAATAATCAAAATAATCACGGAAGTATTTCTGCTGTGTATGGACCATAGTATATAAAAAACGGTTTTATAAAAATCAAATTGAATTACGAAATCTCATGTCGATTTTCAGTACCGAACGTCATTATTGCCAATTGCAATGTTGACGATTTTTCTTGATTTAATACTAATGAAGCTGTTAAATAAGAAACTAAAGTTTTTATCTTGTAATCAAGCAAATATCCTCTCATTGCAATAAATGTTAAAAATTCTAAAATTTATATTTTATTTTACAAAAAGAAAAAAAAAGATTTTTTACCGTAAAAACGTTCAAATACATAAATTTGAGCCTCACTGCGGCAGCTTTAAATTTTGAAATTATTTTTTTTTATTATTTTTCTCATATTGAGTATATAATATAACATCTTTTACGCATAGGTAGGTTTTGGATAATTTTTTAAACTATTATTTGAATCAAAAATAATCTAGGCAAAATTAGGTCTTTTTTCACTTTTTTTCGAAATTCAACCTTATTGTGGCAGTAGTAAAATTTAAAATTAATTTTTTTAACTATTTTTCCCTTATTCTCCATCCAAGAGAACATCTTTTCCGCATAGGTAGGTTTTGACACTGTGAAAAAAAAAATTCGATCCACCCTAATGTGCAGTAGGGTGGATCGAAAGAAAAATTTTCACAGTGTCAAAACCTACCTATGCGGAAAAGATGTTCTCTTGGATGGAGATTAAGGGAAAAATAATTAAAAAAATTAATTTTAAATTTTACTACTGCCACAATGAGGTTGAATTTCGAAAAAAAGTGAAACAAGACCTAGTTTTGGCTAGATTATTTTTGATTCAAAATAATAGTTTAAAAAATTATCCAAAACCTACCTATGCGTAAAACATGCTATATTATATGCTGCGCATGAGAAAAATAATTAAAAAATTAATTTCAAAATTTAAATCTGCGGCAAAGTGGCTCAAATTTATGCATTTGAACGTTTTTATGGTAAAAAATCAACTTTTTTTTGTAAAATAAAATATGAATTTTAGACATTTCTAACATTTATTGCAATGAGGGGATATTTAATTGATTACAAGATAAAAACTTTAGTTTCTTATTTAACAGCTTCATTAGTATTAAATCAGGGAAAAATCGTCAACATTGCAAATGGCGATAATGACGTTCGGTATTGAAAATCGACATGAGATTTTGTAATTCAATTCGATTTTTATAAAACCGTCTCTTATGTATGGTCCATACACAGCAGAAATACTTCCATGACTCTTTTGATTATAAGTTTTGTAGAATAAGCGTTGCGTGAATAGATATTATTGGTAGTATATGTTATTGCCACTGGAATGATTGCTGAATTTACATATTGCTTCTGAAATCATGTTGTTACTAAATCCGTCAGTTAGTGGAGGTTCGACACATTTTCCTATTTAATTAAATCTATGTAAGCCAACGCAAAAGGTCAAAAAGCTGGTAAATGGAAAATATAGATTTTTTACTGTAATGATTAGGATTACAGCAGACCATCCGATGACACTCGCGCGCTGTTAGAATTTATAATGACATAAATGAAAATACAAAAAATGTGCCAAGCCGCGGTTCCATCCACTCTGCAAAAAGATGACATAGTGGAACCTCATTGGTGTGTAACTAGCACAAAAAACATTGTAGTGGACGCTTGAAGATCAGTTCCATATTTCGAATAACACATCCTTTAAAATCTATATTAACAGATATTCCGTCACAACCGATCGCAACCAACTTTGTTACATGTATATTATTGTTAACACATGACAAAAAAAATGTACGTCGTGTTTTCAAATTGTTTGGTACTCTCCCAGAATTTACATATATGTGGCCGATGTATTCGGAACCCATCTCTTTTTTCAAGTTCTAGTCTGCTTCTAGTATGATTTTTCTTCTATTGTTTTCTAGTGATGTAGTCTGTTTTTACACCCATCAAACTTTAAAGAAAATGGCCATGATCATAATCTTTTACAAATGACTAAAGAAAATGACTAAAACGATGGAGTGGTCTTTGGTTTGGTTTGTTATGCCTATTTTTTTCTGTCAGTAGCATTCGATTCATAGTTTTGTGAGATAATGCCCACATCTTGAAGTGCACCAGACACGATGGCAGCACCTGCTTGCTCGGAAGTGCACAAATTGTCCAATACTCTGATGATGTGACACCTAGCTCGGCAGCAGTTTGGCTTTTCAATGATAGCTGATGATGCAGAAAAATGAGTTTGCTATCAATACGTCGGTTTTGTTTACACTCAATATTCATATTCATATTCAAATCTATTGAACTGAAAAAAAAGCAGTATTTTCGGAAATGGTCCAAAAGACTGTAGTAGCTTTCAGTATCTTATTTTGTTTTACAAGAATTAAGAAGAGCGCAATATTTGTCGTTAAACAGTTTAATATTTCTCAAAATGCTGCTGTGGTAAGTTATTGAGATTAAATCTCATTTACAGGTCACTAGTAACTTATTAGCAACTCCTTTTCATTGGCAGGAAATAAATAGATGTTGACCGATTCCTTTCTTCGGTTATTTTTTAAATACCAATATGTAAATTTTGTAACTTTTTGTAATAGGGAGCATATTTACTGGCATATCGAAGCTAGATCCAAATAGGGTGTAATTCATATCTCTCTCTATTTTTATTTTTTTTAACAACGCCATGGTACAGTAATATTCAAGGTACACTAAGCTACACAATACACAAGCAGAGAAATTCTAGCTGAAAAAACTGGAACTGCCAGATTTTCGAAACTTTAAATCACTTGCAGGAGTATTAAATTTCGAAATTAGTTTTATTTATTTATTTATTTTTTACTTAATATCCATGCAACATAATATTTCTGACGCAAAGGTAGGTTTTGATTGATATTAAAATGATTATTTTGCGTCAAAAATAAATCTAACCAAAATTAGATCTTTTTCCATTTTTTCAATATTTTATCGAATTTTCAACTTTTTTGTGGCAGTATTAAATTTCGAAATTATTACTTCTTATTCTTTTTTACTTAACCTTCATACGATATAACATCTTTTCCGCATTGTTGGATTTTAAAAATTATTAAATTAACAAGTTTTTGACAAAAAAAAAACTAACCAAAATTCGGTCTTTTTTCAATTTTTTTCGAAAATTCAACCGTTTTGTTGCAGTCAAATTTCTGTATAAGAGTTTTACAGCTTACCTAATGAAAAAACTGTTTACCGCGTGTTACTATCGGTCTTTTTTTTTGAGAAATTTAATTTTGAAATCTGGGTGTTATTTGCTGGACACACTGTACGTAGTGTATATGTCGAACAAATTATGGATTATGTTGGCGGTTGCTGCATTCACTTTTTAATCAATTATCTGATAAAAAGCTTTACTTTGCATTAATCATGACCATGTTCTCTTCCTTTCTAAATAAATAAGTAAATCCATTTGATATTATTTTGAAACATAACAATATCTCGTTCCATAGCTAAAAACAAAATGCAGATATGATTATAATTGAAATCATAGATAATAACCGGCTGACCAGTGAAAAGTATTTCAAATAATAACCACTTTCAAATCGAAAATAGCATTTTTTAAACGAAATTCTTATCTATTGAATAAAAAATTTGAAACGGCATTGCTTTCGAAAGCACTAAATAAAAAATGGATAAATTCTTATGTACTATGAAAGGCATTCCTATCACGAGAATCATCATTTCATTGAAATCAATATGAATTTCTGGCACTTACGTATTAACGCCACCGCAGCTGAAGTTGCGCTAAAGCGCCAATAAAGATCAATCTTGTTGTTTGCACGCACACAAAAAATGGCGTCAAAAATGAGCAAAAAAAGAAAGCACTAAAAAAGCACGAACAACAAGATTGCTCTTTATTGGCGTTTTACCGCAACTTTTGCTGCGGTGGCGTTAATACGTAAGTACTGATATTCCTTCAATGATATTCTACAAGATAATCAGAAATTCATTATTATTTGTATGATACCTCTGTGAAAATAAGATACAATGACAGGAAATTAATATTAATCCCGAATGTGTATCACGGTCGGAAAATATAAATATTGGAATTCAAATGATAATCTTAAAGTATGTTATTTTTATAAAGTAGGTATGTATTTAGAAGTGCTAGATTTATAGTACATTTTATACCATTTTTTATGTTTGTGAATTTAAATGTTTTTTGTTTTGTAAAAAAGTGATAACTAGATATTGATAAATTCTTGTGAGTAAAACGCATTACAATTAGTGTGCATAAATGTATATAAAATTTCTATAGTGTTTAATTTCAACACGCTTTAAAATAAAATAAATGGATGCTTTTGATCCTAACGTAATTTCAAAGCAAAATGCAGCTATGTGTATAGCTGCAGTCGTAAAGTATTTCAAATAATAATCACTTTCAAATTGAAAACAATATTTCCTAAATGAAATTCTCATTCATTAAATTAAAATTTTAAAACCGCGTAGCTTTCGAAAACACACACGCAATGGCTAAAATATGAATAACTTCCTCTGTAGTACTTAAGACATTCTCATCTAGAGAATAATCATATCAACGAAATCCATATGCGTTTTCTGCGATGATTTTCTCCAATATAATCAGAAATTCCTTATTATCTATATGATACCTATGTGAGTATAGGATATAATAATAATGAATTAATTTTAATTCCGGATATACATTATGGTCAAAAGATTCAGATAATTGAATACCGATCATAAACATTATGTATATTGTTTATTAGGGGGGGGAGTGAAAAATCGAAAGTTCGAATTTTGATTTTGGATAACAGCCAAAAGTTGTCTTTTACTACCTCTAATACACATGCAAAATTTCATGATTTTTAAAATTCTTTTTCAGTTCCCGACCAGGACATTTACATTTTCTTTGATTTATACAATAAATTCGTACCATAAATTGTACATTAACAGGATTTTTTGGTAACCTCGTTTGACATTTTTATATTTAAAATGTTTAGTGTAATTCTTTTCATCAATTTCAAATTTTAAGTCTCTATTTTTAGATATTTGAAATTATTTATTGATTTTTAAAAATTGTATGTTGTCATTTTTACAGTCAAAATGAGTGTGTGTGTAACCAAATCGAAGTTTACTATTACTAGTGCAATGGAATTTCCTACATTTGGTGATTATTCAAAACTAAATAAAGCTTTTATGCAACAATAGAAGAATGATTTAAAATATTATTTTTATACAAGACAATAAATAAAACACAGCAGTAATTGTAAAGTTTCGCCAAAATCAGATGTAAAAAAATACTAAGAAAAAACATCTAAGGCATCAATTATTGTAGTTTTACAAAGACGTATTGATCAAATGTTAGACAACATGTTTTCAGAATATCTGAAGCCTATTCGATTTCCCCAAATCAAAGGAAATGATGGAAAATTGGAACTAGATTGCATAAAAGATATATCTGATTGAAGAGTCAAATTACTCTGATTGAAGAGATACTCTGATAGAAATACTCTGATTGAACAGTCAAATTACATTTATTTAAGACACATTACACCATCTTTTGGATCAGGAAAGTTCATTTCAGGAAGTATATAAATATTGCACTGAAAAAAATTAAACTTTTATAAATTTATGGCAATAGGTTGTAATGGAACGACTGTAAACAGTATGATAAAAAACATGCTAATAAATTTTTTAAACCAAGATTTAGTCGCCCGTTGTAGGGGTTAATATGTTAGCTTTCTGCAAACTAATTGCAACTAAGTCATTGAACTTGATTGATAAAATAAAGGATCACGAGTTTTTCTGTTCCAATTGGAAAGTCGATGGATCAATATGAACAATAAATAGTTATGGAAATTAAAAAATAGTTTTTAATATCACCGAGAAATGAACTCTGGAGAGTTAACTACAGGCTAAAATTATTTTTATTACATGTGTCAAACATTTGCATTTGGTTAATGCTCCCAATATCTAGTAAATCATAATACTGCAGCAAGAATGTTTCACTCTAAATGATTGACAACTGCCAACTGACTACTAGGTTTACAGGTTGGGAGTCAATATTCATCCCAAAATCTGAAGATTATGTCTGAAATTGTAATGAAAGTACATTCGTCTATGTTGTTTCCCTTCAAGAAAAATTCTTCTTGTAGGAATGGAGCTCAAAATGTTCTTTTTTTTAAACAATTATTTGAGGGAAGGTTTAAAGAAAATTTTCGATCTTGGTGTTCAACAAAACGTATAATTTTGCCATTGAGATAAAGATTTATAGGAACGATAACGGATTTAAAAAAATCCCCTGTCGGCTTGGCCTATAGGCGGAGGTAGATTTCGAAGAGTGCTCATTTCAACAACAAAAAATAAAGTATAATTAGAGAAAAACCAAGTTTAATAACTTCATTTGGCCGCTTATGAAAAATTCTTAATTTCGTTTTTCTACAAGATCTGGTTTTATCAGAATCATCTTAAGAGAAATTCAGCTTAAATGCCCATTTTGACAACATATTTTGAAATATATTCTAAATTTATTAAAAAGTCAACCAAAACAGTACATTATATAGTTCCTAAATACCAAAAAACCGTTAATTAAATGCGTTTGAGAGCAAAAAATGAATTTAAAAATGAGTCATAAAATAAGCGATTTGTTATTTGAATAAATCATTCATTCTTTTATCATGATCGCTTCCAAAAATTTTGTGCGAAATGCCCAGTTTGACAGCATTTTAAAAAATATATTCTATCTTTATCAAAAACTGACCAATGCGCCACATTATACAGTTTCAAAATAAGAGGATCTGTAAATTGAATGCGTTGGAGAGTGAAAATGGATTTTAAAACGAGTCAAGAAAAACGCAATTTGTAATTTGAATACTTTCTTAAATTTTCAGTCTCGATGACTTCGGAAAATTCTGTTCAAAATACCCTTTTTGGTTGTCTTTTTTGAAATATATTCTGTCTTTATGAAAAAACTGTTCAATGTGACTTTTTATAGCGTTTCTAAATAAGAGGATCTAATATTTGGATGCGTCTAAAATCAAAAATGAATTTAAAAATGAGTCAGAATATAAGCAGTTTGGATGTGAGGTTTTTTCTCCAACTCCTATGTTTATTTAATTTATTTTTGCTATACGAGATGGTCCTATATAAAACTTGTCAATATAAAAGTTGTAGATATTATTGAGAAGATGTAAAATAAATTTAATTAGATTTGATAGCTTAAAAATTGACGGAGTTATGGTTTTTTCCTTTGTTCACCCCCCTTTTTCTTTTTGTTTTTCTTTTTTTTTCATCGGTAAAAAATGGTCCTATCAAAAACCCTTCTTGCCCGATCTTGCCCGAAAATCTTGCCCGATTAATCGCAAATGAGAACTCATTTCAAAGAAAAATATTAAATAAATAATGAGACAATAATAGAATTATCAATATATTAATTGCATTGGAAAAACTATTTCAAAGAAAAAATATTAGAAAAATAATTAATTTGTAATTGAATATTGATAAAGGTAAACTTACAATTATCAATCGCAACCAGTAATCGCCATTGAGAACAGGAAAATAATAATATAATTGAATTATCAATGTTTGATTTCAAAGAAAAAATCATGTCAAAGAGAAATAATTAGACTGTAAATTAATTATATAAAAGATAAACTTACTAATATCAATTTCGACCATGTTATAGCAATACCACTTTGCATTCAGTCACTTTAGACAGTTAATTTCGAAGTTAAATTAGAAATCAAATTGTTTTTATTAAAAATAGATACTTAAATAATTATTTTCAAAAATAATTAATTACAAAACATAAGTAGACAAACATTTTTTTGAACTTAATAAAAATAGTTAAACTATTTAATACTAATTACAAGTTTTAAATTATAATTATAGAATTAATTAAATCGATTGATATCGATAATGATTTTGTACATGTGATATAAGTACAAATTAACTACAAAAGCGTCAGTGGCGCCATCTTTAGTTTCTAAACACAATAAAATAATGCAAAAAATTAATTAACTCTATAAAAACAAAATTTTACAAATTACGATAGATATTTGTTTAATGGAGGTTTGGATAAAACCATGTCTTTAAAAAAAAAAAAAAAACATAAAACGGTTTTTTATTATTGGTTTAAGGTAGGTTTTGTTTGTTTAAACTGTGTATCTATTTGTAAACAACCTATATACAGTTGATTAAGTAGATAATTGAAAAAAAAATCATTTTTAAAAAAAAGACCAAGGTCCACTGTATAAAATTAAAAGTCTGAAATTATAAAGAAAATAAATAAAAATAAGAATTATCTTTAGTAATTTTCGAAAGAAAAAAATAACTAGAGGATGTAATAAAAATATACATATGGTTTAAACCATAGATAAAACTAACCGACTAAACCGTTCCAACCCTTATTTAAAGCAAAAATCTGCGAATTAATAATTTATTATATTATTATAAAATATACCATCAAAGGATAGCTTATTTTGATAACTAAAATAAGAATTTAAAATGTTGTAAAAGTAATAAAATATTATGTTAAATGATCAACCATTGATCAGCCTCAAATTACATTACATATAAAATCCAGAGGAATAAACAAGGAATGCTATAACAATACATTACCATAAATAATAAATTAACACTATATTATTGTTGCACTGCACCATTTTCCTACCGCCAACACCCCCTCCTTTTTTGATATTTAATATTAACATAAGCGCATATATTTTCCAGCAGCTCCGCCCTACTTCCTTAATCTAACTTCTACCCACCCATCTGACCTATTAATTAATTTTTTAACACATTTTATAGTTTTTTATTATTTTGTGTAATTTTTATATATTTTATATTTTTTATTGATATATTTTTTATGCGCAATATGTTAAAAGTAACTCACAATAAACATTCTACTGCAAATGATAAGTAATAAAAGAATTAATTGTGTATTAAAGAGTAAATGAATTTCTTAAAAAATCCATGATTTATCGCATCATATATTAATTGTTTAATGATTTTGTTTATAAGATGAGGGGAACATAAACTTTTGATTCGGAACAAGTGATTGAGGAGTATATTTCGATAAACAGAATTATGGAGGCAAGATTTAAAAAGAGTAAAAGTATTAACTTTAATTTTAAAATCTTTACGTTTATCATATAGGTCAGTTATTAATTTGTTCTCCACTAATGTAATTTTTAAATCCAAAAAAATTACACTATTATTTGATAAAAGGTTTTCCTTAAGTTCCAGATTAGTGGGATAAGTTATAGGAAAGGAAGTACTGACACTATTAGTGGTGTCAATTAAAATGATGTCATCAATGTATCGAAACATAAAAAGATGTTCTGCGTTCATAATAATATAAGTATAAATCGGACAAAATACTTGACGAAGAGCCCCCTTGAGGAATGCCTCTTTATATATATCTATATATATATACAGGGTGTCCCAAAAGGTCGTTTACAAATTTAACATGCTGTTCTGTCATATCATGATGAACAATATTAAATAGGAAACTAAGGGTCCCAAACGTCTTCCAAAGGCGATATGCGCCATTAAAGTTTAGGGTCCAAAAATTCAAATGATTATAAAAAACAGAAAAATTGGTCGATTCGTTTGCGGTTTTCACTAAAACTATTCTTTATGTCAGTATTTTCTTGAAAATAAATTATAAAGATAAATTTCAAAAAATGACGATAGAGGGCGCTTTAGGCTTTGGAGTAACGATAAACTAGTTTTTACCATTATTTTTTGCATCTCATTGAATCTTTTTAGAAACTTAGACATAAACTTAAATTTTGAGCTCAAAATCTAAATCGTTGGAAGTGGTTAAGTAGCTCAAACTGAATTGGGGGGGGGGGAGGTTCAAATTTCAAATGTTTATAAAAAACGGAAAAATTGGTCAATTGATTTGCGATTTTCACTAAAATTATTCTTTATGTCAGTATTATATTTTCCGTTATTTTTTGCATCTCATAAAATTTTTTTAGAAGCTTAGACATAAACTTAAATTTTGAGTTGAAAACTGAATCATTGGGAATGGTAAAGTAGCGCAAACTGAACTGTGTTCAATGGGGCTGTGGAGGTTCAAATTTCAAAAGATTATGAAAAACGGAAAAATTGATCGGTTTTCGCTAAAAAAAATCTTTATGTCAATATTTCCTTGAAAATAAATTTTTAAAAAATCCGTTAGAAAGCGCCTTAAACTTTAGAATAACCAGCAATTATTTTTTAACTTTTTTTTAATATAATTAAATGCTTGCAAAAGTTTAGACTTAAATTTTGTTCCCAAAATCTAAATCGATAGGTGGGGTTAAGAAGCGCAAACTGAACTGTGTTCAGGAGTTGAAATGTTACCTTCCCCACCCCTCGAACGCAGTTCAATTTTTGGCCGCTTAATTACTCACAACGATGCAGATTTTGATCACAAAATTTAAGTTTGAACTTTCACAAGCATTTTATTAGATACAAAAAATAAAGGTTAAAAATAGTTATTGGTTACCTTAAAATTTAAGGCGCCCTCTGACGGAATTTTTTGAAAGATATCTGTAAAATTTATTTTCAAGAAAATATTGATATAAAGAATAGTTTTAGCGAAAACCGACCAATTTTTCCATTTTTTATAATCATTTCAAATTTGAACCTCCTCACCCCCATTGAACACAGTTCAGTTTGCGCTACTTAACCACTCCCAACGATTCAGATTTTTATCTCAAAATTTAAGTTTATGTCTAAGCTTCTAAAAAAATTTTATGAGATGCAAGAAATAACGGAAAAAAATAGTTGTACGTTACTCCAAAGTATAAAGCGCCGTCTATCGGCATTTTTTTAATTTTATCTTTATAAATTATTTTCAAGATAATACTGGCATAAAGAATAATTTTAGTGAAAATCGCAAATCAATTGACCAATTTTTCCGTTTTTTATAATCATTTGAAATTTGAACCTTCCCCCGCAATTCAGTTTGAGCTACTTAACAACTTCCAACGATTTAGATTTTGAGCTCAAAATTTAAGTTTATGTTTAAGTTTCTAAAAAAATTAATGAGCTGCAAAAAATAATGGTAAAAACTAGTTTATCGTTACTCCAAAGTCTAAAGCGCCCTCTATCGACATTTTTTGAAATTTATCTTTATAATTTATTTTTAAGAAAATACTGACATAAAGAACAGTTTTAGTGAAAACCGCAAACGAATCGACAATTTTTTCTATTTTTTATAATCATTTGAATTTTTGGACCCTAAACTTTAATGGCGCATATCTAATTTGGAAGACGTTTGGGACCCTTAGTTTCCTATTTAATATTGTTCATCATGATATGATAGACCAGCATGTTAAGTTTGTAAACGACCTTTTGGGACACCCTGTATATATATATAGTATTATCTTGTAAAATAAAGTTATTGTTTGTAATGAAATTAGTTAATGTGCGAAAATAAGCCTCATCCATATAATTAGGAAGAGTTAATTGATTTTTAAATTGTATGAATAGTTTATTAATGATTTTATGAAGGTCAACAAGATTGATATTATTGAAAAGATCTTTAAAATCATAAGATCTTATGTCTTTAACCCTTTTAAGTTCTTTAATTATGCTTACCAGTTGATAACTGTTTTTGATACAATGTGTATTATCTTTCGCTATAATAAGTTTATATATCTGATTTAAAATATCTAATAAAATATTGTTGGCATAATTGTTATAAATATTACAACCTATTGTAAAGTTCTAAAATTGATGGGATTCTATGAAACTCAGGAATTAGCACTAAATAAGGATAATTAAAGTTATTATGTGTAAAATTTAAGAGTTTATAAAAACTATTAATTCTACGATTATTTACAATGGTATCATCATTAGTTTTATGGAAAGAATTATTTGATGATATAGATAATGTTAAACGATTGTGACAATAAGGTTTACAAATAATAGCATAGTTATTTGGGGATTTATCTATATAAGTAATTACAAAATTCTGTTGCAATTTATTAATTTGTTGGAAAATCTGACGAGTATTCACTTTAATTAGCTCTGATACATTTTTGTTAAGTGCTTGAGCTAACTTATCTATAACCAATAATTTCCACTGGTGAAAATGAGCGATAGGTTTATTATAAGAAATAGAAATTTTATAAATAAATAAATTTATATCATAATTAATTTGTTTTATTATTGATTTAATATTAAGTGTGGATGGAAGTCGAAATTTAGTGCCATAACCCATTAATTTTCATAGTGTATGATCATTGACAATATTCAGGTTACCAGTAATTATATGACCATAATCCTTATTGATGTATGGTTGCATAGTAGGATCTTTGCAGTTACAAGGAAAGGTACTAGTGGCAGCGGTATTTTTAGAAAAGGAATTATAAGTAAAGATTTTGCGTCCTAAAGGAATCGGGTATCTTAATGCTCTAGATATTTGTAAATTTTTTATCGGAAATTTACAATTAGTCTCATTTATTATAAAATTAATATTATTTTATTAAAAATTTGATTAGAAAAAGTAATTAACATTTGTGTGTTTGCATTTTTAATTTTAGGTCTTTTTTGTAAATTGATATTGAATTGATTAACCCTTGTCATTATAAGATCAAAGAATAAATCTGCGAAATGCATATTAAACTTTATACTTTGAAATATATTTAAATACTGTTTTTATATATATTCAGACTTTTTTACTAATGGTAGTTTTGGGGTCTAGGGCTCATGGTCGGCGTGGATCTGCAAATTTTTTTTAGAAATTCCAACATTGGTGCGATCGCAATAGGTAGTATTTCATACGAAATCTACCTAAAAATCATGTTTGAGAATTTGGATTCCGAAGATTATTGAAGATAAAGGATATTGTATGTTCAGCAATAATTTCAGCAATAAGTTTTATATTCCAACATTAAAATTCAGTGTTACGGACTATATAAACATTATTGACTGGCAAGAATTTGAAATCACCCCACATTCCTAATAGAGTACCCAGAGAGGAACAGGAAATTCTCAGACAAAAGATAGAAAGTCACATCTTTTCAACTGAAAAATTCCCTGTTATATTCAAGCATTCGAAAGATGCATAAACTTAGTTACTGAAGAGTCATTAGCAGCTGTAATAGTAGAAGCAAAGAACACATACATATTAGCAAAAATTAAATCACGAAAGGTAATACCTAATTTTGGTAACAAAGACCAATATATATTAGAGTGAAATGAAAGATCATTTTACAATACATCGTATATATTCTTTTTATCACATTACTATATATTCAGAAAATATCATTTCCTTTATAATTAGAGAACTATCTTCCATGTGCATTCGAAAAGTAAAAGTTAATTGCATGTCTAATTATCATATTTTATCTTCTTTGCGACAATACGATCCACATTTTAGGGTTATATTTGCGATTTAAAGAGTTCAAACAAAACGATACTTAGACTGTTCATAAGTAATGCTTTAACCAGGGAGAACGCGCGCTTACCCAGGGTATGAATTGTTTTAACTTTGTCACCAATTAAATAAAATTACAACAGACCATTTTTAGTTGGAAACAGTTCTTACAAATTTTGCGATAAAATAAGTTGAAGAGTACTTTAAAAAAAAATTAGTGGTTACAATTGTTAAAACCATACGCACTCCCGGTCTTTTAGGCCCTGTGCGTTCTCCCGGGTTTTCACATATAAAGGGCATAATCTTTAAAAGCTGATAGGGAAGTAAAGATGAAATTCAAATGAAATGAAATTTTAACCTTATATCCATTGTGTCAAAAGGAAACCTTTTAGACCTATCCAAAGAAAAAATAACGAAAAAAAATTTTCGCCATTTTTACTCCATTTTACTGTTCATATATTGTGTATATTTTGATGTGTGATACCTGAATCCCATCTATAATAAAGTAACAGATTAAAAGTTTTTTCTAGAGTCATGTATAGTGGTGTCTACGAGCAATAAAACGATATGGATTTTATGAGCAGTTAGCTTATAGTGAACACGCCAATAAAAAATAATTAATATTGCTTATTCACACTGAAAATTTTCAAAACGCAAAATTAAAATAATTTCAGAACATTTTTGTCACAAAATGTAAAATACATTATTGTATTGCGAATCATTTTATGTGTTCTAGATGTATAACTGATATGTTTCAAAACTATTGCTATTTAGAAATGTGTTTTTAATATGTTGCAAAAGTGTTTTTTCTAGAAATATGTTCAAAGATAATGCTATTACTTGTTTTGAAATGGTGTTGTAAACAGTGCTACAGAAAATATTTTCTTACAATAGTGTTTGCTTCACAACACTTTGTCATAAAATTAACAACATATTGTAAACATAACACAATTCATCACACTATAAAAAAACTCATGTAAAAACTTTAAAATAATTTTGTACATGGTACTTGAAAATTACACAACTTTAAAACAAAAATAAAAGGCAATTTGCTATAGATAAAAAAAAAATGCAGTGAGAGATTGAGATAAATTACTGAGTGAATTAATTAATTATATAAAAAAACTATCAATAAAAGCATCTCTGGGAAAATTTTTAACAAATTTATTGCATAAACTTTTTTTTGCACAAAATATTCTCAACGCATTCAAAGACAATCAACAATTATTTTAGTTAGAAATGTTAACTATTAAGTTCAGTTTGTGTTGTCTTTCACTAACTTGCAGTAATATACATAAAAAAGGTTAGTATCAAAGAATAGCAATGCAACATCAGTATTTAGACCAACATCAATATTACACCAACATCAAAAACATGAGGTTTAAAACAAAGATATTAAATACTCTAACTGTGTTTAGGACAATCAGCATAAAAATCTTCTCATACCACCATACTATAAAGTTAAATTTCTTTTCTCGAAAATAATAAGGTATATTAGAAAAGGTCCATTTCAAAGTAGTAAAGCGTTCTCTGTAAAGTGCGAAACATAATTTACCAATAAATACAACATTTTAAAATATCATTAAAAGGCATTTTTTTAAACATATAATCGTTTTTTAAACACGCAACACTAATTACATATAGAAATTTAGAAAATTTTTTAGACACCTTTGTCGGTTTTTTTTGGGGGGGGGGGAGGGGTGTTGTTTGTTTGTTTTTTACATCCAATCAGATTTTTAAATACGCAACACTAATTACATATAGAAATTTAGAAATTCTTTTAGACTTTTTTTTTGTTGATGTTGTTGAAATTTCTCAAAACATTTATCCCGAATCTGTGGAATTTATTTTTAAGCAACGCTAGCAATTTAACAGCTTATGGGAAAATTTCAATGAAAATACTTGCTCAGATTTTTACACATGATAAATATGATATTTTTCCATTTAAATTTTATTAATATGTTATGTGGTCTTCTAACATCCATAAACATACCTATTATTCAAACCATTATCCATCACATGTAGGGGAAAGTCGGATAAAACAGGGACCCTAATGTTTTCTTTTTATTTTTGTGTCCTATGTAAACAAAACAATAAAAATTTGTATTAAAATGATAAATTGAAAAAAGTATTCATTTAGTCTAGAGCAACAGAAATTGAGATCATAACAACACTTTTTTTAGAAGTGTGCAATATCAAAAGCACATTGTAATTTTGCAATAAAAATTTTTATTAAAGGAAAACTGACATATTATGCTAATAGAATCTGAATCTACAATTCTACATAAAATAAAAATGAGTTAAGTTATGCTTTAAAAGTTAAAATTGTTTTATCACAAATGAAAGTTCAATCGTGTCCATTTGCGTTGCTGCATGCTTCATGTGCCCAACTCTCCTTAGGTTTAGATTGTTCATGTAAGCCGTTGCAAAATAAGCATGCTTCACTTTCATCTTCTTCCTCGTTTAATGTCAAGGTTTTTTTTCTTAGGCCATTTCTTTTTCACATCACTTTTTCTACTTTTCTTTTCTGTCATCATAGAAAGCTTCGCTTCAGACTTAAGTTATTATGGTCTTGTTTTTCCATCTTTTGTTTTTCGTCTTATTCGAGTTCTAATTTTTTGAGAATTGAAATAAGGATAGATGCTGCAATAGAAATGACTAAAAACAAACTTCTATATAACAACCTAATTTAAATAATATTCTTTGTATAGTTTTAAAATATTTATAGATCGCCAAACAATGCATAAACAAGTTACTTCTATTTCAATCACGCAAATAAATGAGTTGTCTAAAACAGGAAACTTCCCGGTTATGTCTGACCATCTGTATCCCGGTTTTGTCCGACTAGACCATTTTGATGAAATGTTACTCTAGCGTTGTTCAGATAACTCGTAGATACCAATAAAAAACGTTAAAATAACAAGTAAATAATAGAATAAAATAACGAGTAATTCATACGTTATACTTACCTAATCTAAATCCGTAGGTATTTAGGATTCGTAAAGTAATATTGCAGACGTCGAAATTTTATTATATTCACGGGAAATTTTTTAAAAATATGTACTGCGAAATGAGTTCGTCTATACGACTTCTGGTTACTGGGAGCTGGCATGACGCTCGCCTAAAAGTAATTCTAAAAGTTTCGGCTAGATACCGCTGTAAATAAAGCCATAAAGCCTGGTTCCCTGCTTTGTCCACCGACCTGGTTTTATCCAAATTTTCCCTACTGTTTTTACGACTTTATACAGGTAAACTCCTAATACAAAAGGGTATTTTTATATATATTCTATGTTGAAAAACCTATGTTTAAAAAACTATGCTATGTAAAAAATAATAAGGTATTTGTACCCTATATTGACAGGGCTCTCAATATGGACACCCCTAATATTTTTAAAGGTAATAATTTTGATCGAGAGATGGCTCAACTTTTTTGCGAAGAAAAGCAGTTGAAAAGATAATTAAGACTGGAAAGAGTAAAAAAGCGCGCTGTTCGCCATTTAGGAGTAAATTTGTTGTTTCGAGATGTGCTGATCTTCATTACTTCTAAGCTTAAATTCTCATTAGGTATGGTAAAATTGCATTAAATGTTGAAAAGTGGAGTATTTTAGAAAGCTAATGAAACATATATTTGATTGCTATGGCACGTTTTGCTTCAAAATATTTTCCTTATTCATTTGTTACAAAATTTAGTAAAACTACGCCCAGTTCCCAATATGGCAGCTTATGTCCCCATCGACTACAACTGAAAGAAAGAAGAAAATTCAACGTCGTCAATCAATAACTTGAAAAGGCATCAAAGTGGTAAAATTTTTGTTCAACAAGATGCCATTTGAACAATCCCCCCAAAACCTTCCTCCAAAAAATCCTTGCCCTTGCAGAAAAATAAAAAGAAGCCCTCCCCCAATAGGATATCTGTTGGCGAAATCTTAGGTACCAATAGTATGACTTCCTCAACAAAGGAGAGCAGGTACTACTTCTTTTGCACCATTGATGCTTTTTCAAACATGCAGCCATGCATTACATGTGGCAGATATGTTCATGAGGATTATGTGGGACTTACTGCCCATGGTGAAAAAGTTTCTATTTTTCCATGCTGTGAGGACTGAGTAACAACAGATGTAAATTCGCAGACCGATGCAATAAAGCTAAGCAAAACCAACAACATTATTTCATAATATTTACTAGTAACTAAGGAACTTTGCATGGGTGTTCGAAGGGTAAAAAGCGAGAATTACCCCCCCCCCTTTCTAAAATGCATGTTCTAAAGATATTTACTGTCCCCTCTCCCCCTAATAATTTAAGAAACATTTTTTTTATTCCCTCTCCTCTAAAATCCCTTGGAAAAGTGGTTTTCCCATACACACTGTGTAGAAAGTCAATAAGGAAACACCTGTCCATAATAGGGAGAGGTAGTTCCTTATATGGACACTTGTAAATATTTTTTTTCTTTTTATCATTTAAATTGAACCAGAATAATTACAAGGTCGCTAATTTTAATAATGATAGTGAATAGTCCAAGGATAGTGGTCACATATTTTTGGAGTCCTATGACTTGAAAATGTGGGTGAAA
Source organism: Maratus speculifer (assembly GCA_964019185.1). Classification (NCBI taxonomy): domain Eukaryota; kingdom Metazoa; phylum Arthropoda; class Arachnida; order Araneae; family Salticidae; genus Maratus; species Maratus speculifer. The sequence goes on along the minus strand of OZ025297.1, from coordinate 248,242,649 downwards.
AAAATACATTTTCCTTAGAGTGTCCAAATTGGGTACAGGTACCTTATTCATATTTTGCAGACTAGTTTCTTTTATCGTTGTTTCAATCGCAATCGTAAATGATTAAAGCCTTTAATTTAATAGTTGTCTTTTTAGGGAACATAATATTTTGCTATTTAATGTTTTTTAGTTTATTAAGTGGTCTTCTAACTTTCATAAACATGTTTATCTTTAATACCATTATCAATCAAACATGCGGGTTTTTTTTTTTTTTTTTTTTTTTTTTTTTTTTTTTTTTTAGATTTTGTACATGAAAACGCTTGTTTAAAAAGGCATTCTATTTATTTTATAAATAATCTGCATTACCAAAATATTACTTCCATTGATTTTATATTTATAAAAATATAAAATATTCTGAAGATGGTTTGCGCCAATTAATGTTTGAATCGACAGTGGTAAATGTTAAAACCCTTATAAGAACCGTTTTATGATGATGATGGATATGCTTATCAATAATAACTTATCGTCCGTCAATAAGATATATATCATTTATCATAAATATTTATAATCAACCGACTTGATTGCATTTGGTTGTTACAAAATGGATTATGTTTTGTTTATATTGTTGATTTTCACGTGAGAGCCTGTTTGATCTGGTGGCGTATGATATTTCAGTGAACATGAATTTCTTCGGTAGCTGAGTCCGGTATAAGAACGTTTGTTATGTAGGATTTGTAGGAACTATAGGATCTCTTTTAGCTGAATTTCATTTGTATCATTCTGCAATTTAGTACATGTAGGATAGTGGAACAACTTGGGCGCGCTCCCTAACAAACATTAGTTTACATTGAAAGATTTGCATTTAAATACATAAAATTGTTCAACACGGAATTTAATTGCAATTAATTTTATTACCAAGGGTTTGTTCAAACTACAGTTATGCGGATTAAGTATTGTTAAATAGAATTGAATTAAATTTCTCTACGCTTTGCCTCAACTAGAGATTTTTTATAAAGAATATAAAAAAAAAATTCGTTGCATTTGATAACGCAGATCTATAAGAAACATAAGCTTGATACAATGAATACTACCCAGCTAAAAATAAACCGCAGTGAAATTGCGAAGAAAATACAGTTGCGAAACTGTGGTGATTTGGCACAAATCACTGCAGTTTTTTCGAAGTCGACAACTGCAAATTCACTACAGTGAATGTGTAGTTCATAACTACACATTTACTGCTGTAAATTTGTAGTTAAATACCCCGCCTTCCCGAAAAAAACGGCTCTGCTGGCGCCATCTATTGACCATACTGGCCAGCTGGCTTTTTAACATTTCAAAGGCAGAAACTTCGACCCTGGAAAGGCTTGTACTAAAATCGACGAACCCAGGTAAAAGAGAGACATGTCTTGACCACTTGCCCACTCAGACTTGTGGGAGATTGTTGTGCGAGGTATTAAGAGGAGTCATTTCAATTAAAGGTGATTTTTTGATGAAGATGAATGGCAGGCAGAAAAACTGGGAGTTTTAAAGTGCTTTTATTGTATTATTTATTTATTAATTGCAATTGGCTTATATGGGAGTGTATTTTAAAAGTAATTCAATATTTAAATGAATGAAATAAATATTTTAGCGAATTAGCTAAAGCAAATGATTTTGTTTTTCTTATCGAAAAGATTAAAGAGAGAATGAGTCCTATCTGTAAATATGTAATAAAAAAATTTTATTTTTATACCATTTGTGAAATTAATCTATATATATATATTAATTTTGAATTATAATGCAATTACATGCGTTATGTTAATTTATAAAATGTATTTTTTTTTGACATGGAAGTACTTACCTTAATAAATAACAGGTCGGTAATTAATTACTTTTACTTAGAATAAGAGTTCATTTTAATGTCGTTTGATGATAAGGTAAAACATATTTTTTATTATTGTGTTACAATAATAATTTGTTACATATAAACATTTTTTAGTTTATTGTTTTTTTGTGAATTTTTTGAAAGAGGAATATTTCTGAATCTTTCTTGCAAATTAAAGCATATTTCATAAAATAAACGAATTTTAGAGGTTTTTCTGATAATATAATTTTCTTTTTAGGAATTATAATGTAATTAAATGTGTTAATTTAAGAAATATATATTTGTAAATAGGAAAAAATTAATTTTTATAAAAAAAGGTGATAATTAATCACTTTGAATTAGAATACGAATTCATTTTATGTCGTTTGATTTTTTAATGTAGCACATGTTTTTAATGACTATGCAGATATATTTGATAGTTAACTTATCTACATTTTAATCTAAAAATAAAATAGAAACATTAATTTACTTTTTTCTTTTTTATCTTTGGTAAATAATTTTTTACAAAGGGAAATTTCTGAATCTTGTTTGAAAATTTTAATATAAAAAATAACTAGATTTTTAATTCATTTATGGCTTGTAATATAAATTTAAACAATTTTAATAATTAAATATTTGCTTGAAATAAGAAACTTTGATGTGCTTTTAAAATGAATACATAATTAGAAAATACACTTCAATTAACTGATGAAGTTTTTTTTTTCTACGATTGATTAAGATTAGAACAAATAATAATTTTAAAGAGCGATTAAAAAAAAAAATATTTGATGATTCAAATATCTGTATGTCGATTTCAAAATGAAGTAATTGTAAATTAATTGGAAGTCCCTTTCAGTTATGGAGATGGAGGTGTAAAGGGAGCAGGAACAGGAAGCAGAGGAAACAAACAAAAAGCCCTCCTTGGATTTTAAAATTTAATTAAATAAAATTTTCTTTTCTACTTTTTTTCAAAAACCTAATGTAAATTTTATTGAGTAACTTAAAAAGAAACGAAAAAATAAATTTTCAATTAGGGGGGGGGGGGGGTAGACTCATTGCCCTTCCCTGGATTTTGAAATTTAATTAGCAATTTTTTCTCCAATTTACAAAAACATAATAAAATTTATTCTTTTAGAGTAATTTAAAATAAATAAACGAAGAATTTCCCATTAGGGGTGGGGGCATAGATGAGCCAGTTTTCCTCACTCGATTCTGAAATTTAACTAATTTTTTCTCAGATTTTTAAAAAAATACTAAATTTTAATCTTTTTTTCATAGCTTAAAATATAAGAAGAACTAAGAAATTTATGTTAGGGGGAGGAAGGATGAAGAAAGTTTTTGCATCTTCCTAAATAATAAAAATATATATATGTATTAACAAAATTTTTCTTTTCTAGTATTTTCAAAAGCATAGAAAAATGCATAATTTTCAAGACATTTACAATAAGAAAAAAAATAAGAAGTTTCCTAATAAGGGGCTTGTGAGTAAAAGGCCCATTGTTAATCATAACTTTTGAAATTTAATATATTTTTTTCTGATTTTGATAAACGGCGCAAAATTTATTCTTTTAGAGTATTTTAAAATAAAGGAACTAAGAAATTTCCGTTGCATGCAGGGGGCACAGGTAGTCACTAACCCTCACTGGATTTTGAAATATAACTTAGTGAAAATATTTTTTTTTCTCTTAGCTTATAATAATATAGGAACTAAGAATTTTAAGTTAGGGGAAAGGAAGCATAGATAGGTACGCCCATGCCTGAATTTAAAGAAAGAAATGGATTTTAATATATTAAAACTTGTAATTTCCAAGTAACAAAACAAAGTAGGAACTAATAAATTTTTCGCTAAGGAAGTAGGTGGAAGGGATGAGAAATCCCTGATTCGATTTTGAAGCATAATTGAAGTTATTTTTATCCGATTAAATTCTGTGAATTTATCGGACAATAACTACAGTTTTACTAGAGATGCATCACAAAGTATATTTGTAAATTAATGGTTCGACAATAACTTCAAATTCACTGCAGTTATTCTACGGTTATAAAGTCTTATATATTTTTTAATTTTCGATTATAAAATGACTTTATAAAAACTACAGTGTTCTTAAATTTAATAGCTATCAGTATGTTTAAAGTAAATCACTGCAAAATCACCTTTAATCAACTGCTAAATAACTGAAGTGATTTTATAGTTGAGATTGCACAACAGAAAGACTACAGTTAACTTTAAAAAACCCTCAAAAACACTTTACTTCTACAAAAAAAAAACTGCAGTTCATTTTTACCTGGGATTGCTTAAGCTGTTTAAAATGGCTAAAATTGAAGCAGGATAAATCTCAAGTAAACAGGAATTTATTGATAATTTAAAATATTGATCCGATACCACATTTTTATAAACAATGGGTAAGTCAACAATTCCCACACGATATAGTATGCACTCTGAAACCAGAAAAATAATATTAAGAATATTAATAATAATATATGTTATGTAAAAATGCTATTCACTGAATCTCTAAAACTTCATGTTTATTAGTGTGACCGCATTAAGTTATTTTATATTTTATCCCATTTGCTCATATCATTGTGTGTGTACCGTTTTAGTCCGATTTAGAAAATTACAGTAATGTATCGTGATTGTAAAGTGTAGTGCAGGTTTTAATTTTGGTAGTGATAGTTCTTTTCCAATTTCCGTATTAATTACTTATTAACTATAATTACATTTTCAGAGATGAGAGTCTGAATCAAATAAATGAAAAAAATAAGAGCACAAAAAACAGTGCATGTTTTCTTATATTTACTTTGTATTTATTTTACTTATAAATACATTCATATATTTGTTTGTGTTATAATCAATATTATACATTATCATACTAAATTTAACCTTAAACATTAGGAACTAAAATTTTTCACTAAATATAGATCCATTGAGTGTAGTAGCTAAATGCAATACTGAATACGATTCAAATGGCAAATGTTAAAAAGATCGACGAGTGAAAACGTAAATATCAACAATGATCATACTCAGATAAAAAAAAATTGCATTTTTTAAATAAATATCTAATTTAAAGTCATTAAGCTTCTAAAACCGAATTGCAATCTAAATGTATATCTAAAGACGTATATAAAGCATTTTTTTGTATTAACCTTTTATGCACTGATGATACTTTTAAGTACTATTGAGGAAAATTTAACATAAATCTCATTAATTCTGTCTATTATTATACATTTTTGTTCTTTCCACACAATGTACACCGCTCTATTAAAAATATATTCTGCTCTATCAAATTGAGATAGTGTTGAGAAACGGTCGAAAATAAATATTTTTAAAAATAATTGATTTTCTTAATCATTTACCTGCATAAGTTTTTTTTTCTTTTAAAAAAAGTTATATGAAACATTTTCAACTGAAAAAGCCTTTAAATTTTCAGAGAGGATCGTAATACATTTAAATGCATTGCTTTTAAAATAATTATGATATTTCCATAAAAGTCTTTTGGTTAATTAAACTGGTTTTGTCTAGTAATATTGTAATATTGTACAATATATATATATATATAACTAGCTATGTATAACTAGCTATGTATTTAATCAGTTTTAAGGGAAAAACATAGCTAAATTTCACATTAGCATTATTTAAAGAATTCAGTATGTCTTCAGATATTAAATAGATAATTATTGATATGAAGCAGTTTCGTGATAAATAATTCGGTAAATAATGAGTTCAAAGGATATGAAAGACATTGCTATCACTAGAAAACTTTCCTTTATAAAATCATTATACGTGTGTTTCAGTCCTTTCCTGTCAGTTTCTGTCTATTCGAAATTAATAACATCAATATAATCGTAAGTACTTAATATCAATTGTAGTTAAACGTTATATGTGAAACATTCAGGTTATCCTTTTAAGCATGCAAATTGTATAATTTAGTTTAAAATAAACTTATGTAATATTTTGTATCAACTTTCTTGTGAAGAACTTAAATTTTAAATAACGTAGTTTTATTGCTATTATGTATCAAATTTGTATTGAAGGATTGCAAATTAAGCTATACTATCACATAAAATAAATATATATAAAATATTTAGCTATCTTCTAGAAGAAAAGTGCGAGAAGAGTTCTCTCGAAATCTTATTTCAAGTGTTGCTTTCACTATTGAACACACACATATATACATTGGCGTTCAAAAAAATAAAAACGAAGCTTATAAATTAAAATTCACAAAAGGCAAGAAAACGGATTGTTTAAGCAATTTTGATCCCTTCTACCATATAACCCCACATTGGAGATCCTATGGAAATGTTTCTTTTTCTTTTTTTTTTTTTAATGCAATTAATTTGCGTTCAAACTTTAAGATACATTTTGTTACTATTTTGTTAATTGTAAAGTAATTAATAATTTTCTGTTTAGTAACAAAATTGAAAATTAGATGTATGTAAATTCTCCTGAAACAATGCGTTGCAATTAATGTGCATTTTCAAAGGTACGTTGTATGTATTTTTGACACTCTTTAAAAGTATATAGATAAATCCATTTGATCTTAATTAAAAAAAATAATAGTATCACATTACCATGGCTCAAAGCAAAATGCTTCAGCTAAATATAGCAAGATGTGATTGTAACTGGTATTATAATTAATAAGCTGCTTACCAGTGGTAAGGTAAATATTTCAGATAATACTCACGTTCAGATCGAAAATAGCATTTCCTAAATGAAATTTATATTTATTAAATTAAAATTCTGAAACAGTATTGCTTCCAAAAGCTATAGATAAAATATAATACGCTTCGTCTATACTACGAAAAGCATTTCTATCTCTAGAATTATCATATCAACGAAATTAATGATCTTTTTTTAAAAAAAATAATTTTCTGCAAGATAATTATAAATTCATTATTACTTATATGATATAAATGTGAGTGTAGAACACAATTACCAGGAATTAATATTAATTACGGACGTACATTACGCTGGGAAGACTTAAATAATTGAATACTGATCATAAAATTAATATCGACAGTTTATGCAACTAATTAATGTTTTTAGTGCATATAAGTAGTTAATAAGAAGTATAAAGTACCTATTATGCTACTAATTCCTGAATTCCGTTTTTAATCGTGTAACTGATAAAAAACTTCATTTATAATCATGGACGTTTTGTCTACACTGTAAAAAAAAATTCACGTGGTTAATAAAAATTTTTTAGTAAATTTGTATTCCACAGAATTTTTTAGTAACCATTACATTTTTTTTTTTTTTTTTTTTTTTTTTTTTTTTTTGCAAGTGAAACAAGCATTTCTTTTGTAAACTAAACAAAAGAATTTTTTGTATAAGTAACTTAAAAATATTTAGTATGAGCCACCAAGCAAATTTTAGTAATAGCTCCAAAATTTTTTTTAATAACCATTACGTGCCCCCGAAGGGCATTAGGTTCCTTCGAGCTGCATCCAAACTTCTGAAGCGGAAGATTTTCGGCAAAACTGCAGTAGATGGCATCACCAAACATTGCTAACTGCTCCGAAAGGATTTTCATAATCCCTTTACTAGCGAGTACTTACACTACAGACATTCGGGGCGTATTTGGCGGCGGCCAGTATCGAACCCGGGACTTTTTAGTCTGGAGTCCGTTACTATAACCACTATGCTATCAAGGCCACACCAAGTGAGTTTTAGTAATAGTTATTAAAAATATAAAACTATTAACTATCTTCGTTGCTAACTTTTTTCTAGTAATTCTTACAGATTTTCTTGTAACCGACTAAGATTACTAAAAATTTTTTAGTAATTACAATGATCACTAAAGTTTTTTTAGTAGATCGACCCTTTTTTTTCACAGTGTAGGTATTATAAAATGGTTATGGATTGCATGAACAATGAACATTTGGCGTGTAGCTAATCTCTCGCATAAAAATTTGCTAACATTAATTACTTATTTACAGTTGCAAGGCTTTTATAAAAAAGAGCAATTCAGCAACAACATTGTTTCATATGTATGAGGTTTTAAATGTTTATTTTAAATTCATGAATTGTGTTTGGAAACAACAGTAAAAAATTTTTCCTCTAACGTCAAACTACAAAGTTAAAGATCTTATCTTGAAAATAATAAAAAAAATGCTAAAACATTTCTGTTGCAAGGTAATGCAGATTTTTATATAAAGCGTTAAAATTTTTTTGCATGTACACATAAACATGGAGTATCCAAATCTAAGTAAGTTTCTTTTGTGTATATAAATAGTACTCCAATACTTGGTAGTTATTGAGAAAAAAAGAACTTTATTTTTTATGTGTGTTTACTTTGAACGGATATCTTTTGTTATTTATGTAATACATATTATACTATTTTTTAGTAAAATAGCAACTAGTGAAGATTTTCCAAGCTCCTCTTTACATACAGATCCTATTCCTGAATCATCTTTGCTTAGTGGTAAGTCAAAATTATTATTGAAAAATGAAGTAGTGTATTAGGAAAGAGTTCTAAACGGAAATAATTTAATTGCGATTTTGGAAATATTAAATGAAAATGAGATTTTCTAAGATGAAGAAAATAATACATATCAATAAAGAATGCGAAAATTGATCTTTGATATGATACATGTTGATTCGTCACTAGAACTATACGAACTCGAGAATAAAAAAAAAAAAAAACCTACATATAATTGGATTATAAAACAAAAATTATTAACATTAACTGAGGCACATATTGCTTAAAATTCGACACCTAACGTTCTGAGACTTTGAAATCAAAATCTTCAAATTGTGCTGCAGCAGTCAGTGCCCATTGTTGTAAGATACTTATTGTGACTTGCTGGTAGTCTTGTCTCGGCTAAACGAAACGATCGAAAGTCCTTAAGTCAACTATTTTTTATGCACTTTTTTTGCCACATAACTAATTACAGTGGCATTTTGTCAAAAATAGGTTTAATAATCCCACCGGTGTAGTATTGAATATTAAATTAAAACTTCAATCAAAATCTTTAATCCATTTTTTTTTTTTTTTACCATTTACGTCTTAAATTTGTGCGATCATTTCTGCGTAATCAAATTAACCCGTTTTATTCACATTTTATAAAAGTTACGATCAATGCGCCCTAATTGCACTTAATCAATAAAAGTTCGATTTTTTTTAATCTAAAAGAAACTTTACTTATAAATGTCTTGCTAACATACAAAAGAGTAATTGTCAAACATATTCTGATAATGCTAAAATGTTTATTTAACTTGTATAATGACCATAATATATCTTTAATTGTTGATAAACGTAGGACTGAAGAATTTTATCCGCGAAAATCTGATTTTAATAAATAATAACTTCAATGAAAAAAAATAATGATTAAACGATGAAATAAGATGATAAATGGTTATTTAACACGATTATCCTAAAATATGCTATCAAAGACTATTTTGTAAAACACATACAATGTCACATTTATGTATATTTATTGCTAACTATGCGCGTTTAATTGTGTCAAATATTAGTTCACATAAAATTCTTAAAGAAAATAATATAGGAAGTGAAAGAAACAAATACAGAAACATTTATCAAATACAGCAATGAAGATATTAACTCTTCGATGCACCGTGTGCCACTTCTGCCACATGCCACAAAAAACAAAAATTCTTATTATGTGCCATGTATTTGACCTATATGATCGCTGTAACTGATCAAGAACGATCCAAGGAATAAAATAGCACTTATTTCGCCCTGGGAAGATGGCTTAATGTGACAAAAAATTATAATTTGTTTTTCAGAATCAAAATAAATTTTGATCAAGCTATTACGGCAATATTAACTTTTATTATTTTAACTAAATACTTAAAAATATTAATCGAAAGAAAATTGCAGAGTACAAAACAGAAAAATTAAATTTACACTAGAATTATCGCGTTTCTTGTATACCTAGAAATACCGGGGTGGGTCACAGCTGACCCATGGCTTTTAAAGACGCTACTCTTGTTTTATATGGATGAAACAGACAAACAATAATTAGTGAAGATAAATACAATGATTTTTAATTAATAATTAATACAATCTAGCATTTAAACTATTACATAATATGAGATTTTGAAAATAATTACCACAAAGGAATTTTTTTATTTCTAATAAAAAAATTGCTTTGAAATTTTGATATTTTTTTATAATATATATACATATGATTTATCGATTTAAATTGTGTAATAATGTTCTTACAGACCAATTAGGTATTCAAATACAATAAATTTAAATATATATACATATTCGGGATTTTTTTTACTTACACTTTTATGTTTTATGTAGTTTATTGTCCAACAATTCATACAAAATGCGTTGTCTTTTTTTCTTTTTCTTTTTTTCTGTGCATAATGCGCACAAAAATTATAAGAAGTTTCCGCAAACTCTGTTAGTTTCTTTGTCTTAGCATTACTTTATGATAAAAAAAAAATTCTGTTGTTTGAAATTTGAGTGCTGGTGCGTGGACGGATATCTTCACATTCTTTTGCAATGCTTTTATTTATAATTTTAGCAAGAAGACTTTTCTACTTATATTAGAATCTGTTATATTTTTAAAAACTACCGAAACATTTAAGACCACTAGATCTTGAATTAGATTTTGCATAAGTCAGAAGATATTGATCACTGCGGCTATACCGCCCGTATGGTTCGATGTTTCAAATCGCTTCAAAGGGCGATTTATTTTGTATCTTTCTTACCTTTTGGAATTATTTCGGAAAAATGAATTCTTTTATTTTTAATTTTCTGCAAAATAGTTACAATTTATTTGCGTTTCTTAATTTTTCTACGTCATTTATTTGACTACTTTCATTCAGCTTGCTACTTCATGTATTGGTTTTGAACAGTGAAATTTTATTGTCATTTTTAAGAAAAATTGTTTCGTCATTTATGTCAAGATTGTCAGCATCATAAGATGTTGAAAATATCAATTTCGTCTCTAAATTTCATCACTAAAGTCATTTATAGATAATTAATATTACAATTTAAAAAATTTCTCATTCAAGAAACCTCCATACTACTATAAATGTGCGAAAATCAAGTGCCACAAACAATTTTTTTTCTCCATGTGATTTTAGAGAGGCAAAATATTTTTTTAGTTACTTTCTAAGGTATAATATAAAATCAGCTATTTACAACATCCTTACAGTAGTTTGAAATCACACAAAAACTCACACATTTACCCAGGGGCCTCGCTAAGGGGTGGATGGGGGGGAGCCTCCCCCCCCTTAAACATTCGTGAATGTTGTTGCACTTGGCAAATTCACAAACTTAGTTGGCAAATTTTCTTTAAAATTTTAATAAAAACTATGATATATTTTCAATTTTTGATAGAATTGGCGAAAATTACAAAACTAATTGGGAATATTATTAACCTTTTAACAAATAGGGGCTATATTACATTTTCTAATTGTGATAAGTTGGCAAAATTGTAAAATGAGATGGCAAATATTGAAATTTGACTTGGCAATTTTAGGTCATCTCCCCCCTCAATAAAAAGTCTTAGCGATGTCCCTGCAATTACCATCGACAATGCATAACAGATATGTGATCATGTCCCCCCTCCCGCGCCTGTACATATGCACATTCCTTTTACCCTTTTGTGAAAAGCAAATGTGTAACATATACGTACGCTATTCTTATCTTATTAATAAGTATAGAGTTGAAATCCTTGTTGAAATAAATGAAAAATGCAATTATTTTGTTCGGGTCAGCGATGACCCAGCATGGTAATTCTAGGTATAAAGGTGTGTATATAAAACAATTTTCGTCCGATTTCAACTAAATTCGTGCTAAGGTATTATACTAAGTATTTAGGAAAAGTCAATCAGTTTCAAAGCTTTACTTTGAAAAGCAACAGTGATACGAGCAAAATACCACGTCTTGGGTCACGGATGACCCGCCTCGGTAATTCTAGTGTTAATTTAAGCCCATTTAATTACAAAATACAGCAATACAATATTTGAAAAGCCTTCAAATGTGTGTATAGGGTACGTGCCATAAAATATCAAATTTTAGCTGAAAATTATGACACCAATATATAGATTTTAAATATGTTTTTCATAAAAATATAAAAAATCGTGCAATGAAGGGTTAATATTAAGAAAATTTATCTCTTATAATGATCGACTGTAGTGAAAATAATCATATTATTAAAAATCCTTCGACAACGATAACAGATAAGTATAAAATCTAATTTTATGAAATAAATTAAGGTTATATTCAAAATAAATTCATTTTCTCATTGTTGAGCCAAAATTTTTATTTATTGTTTTATTCGACTTTTGTAAAATTTGCAAAATGCCGTTCAGATGCTCTATGAAAGATTATTTCAAAACTCAATACAAACAAATCTTATAAGAAAGTAAACAATTTATCGAAAAAGCAATATACTGTCGAAATAAATTGGCGGACGGTAGGTTATACACTATATTGCCATTGATTATGGGACACTTGCGATTTTAGACATTTTACTAAATATTTAGAAAAATACATGAGGAATCATCAGGAAACTCTTAGTCTATAAATATAATAGTATACGTCATACATCTCCGTGAAGATTTTTTATCGAAACTCCATAGGGGACCGTCAACAAATTAAAAAAGAATGAATATCTTTTGAATAACCCTGTCAAAACTAATGTAGCAAAAGCGCTCAAACTCTAGATTATGATTGAATGCCGTATTGTAATACGCCTTATTCATTTTTATGCAAATAGCATGCATACTCGCAGAGTAATTAAAGTTTTTATAAAAATGGTCCCAAATTTTTCCAAGTTTTTTCCTTATAATTTTCAGAGTTCTTAATATAAATAAATATTTTTTTTTCAGAAAATATGACAAACAACATTGCACACAGTACCCTGTAATCAGAATTAAAAAATAGTGAAAATTGTACACAAAATGAGTTGGTTTACTAAATAATTTTTTACTGCGCATGCGTCAACGATATCAAAATTTCATTTGCATATTATGTTAGCTAAATGTATAGAGCAACTTTTGTGAAAGTCACAAAATCATAACTTGAAAATTCTGAAAATAATCGTCAATTGAATAGGTTGAAAATCCGTTATTCTCAAAATGAAGCAAAAACAAGAGGGGTTGTATCCATATATTCATTGATTAGTGTCAATATAGAATACACAATACGGGATGTACTACTACATTTGGATAAAATCCCTCATTTTTTTGCTTCATTTTGGAAACAACGGATTTTGTCCTTTTTCTATAGACGATTACTTTCAGAATTTTCAAGCTATGATTTTGAGACTTTTCAAAAGTTGCTCTGTACATTTAGCTAACATAATATGCAAATGAAATTTTGATATCTTTGACGCATGCGCAGTAAAAAATTATTTAGTAAACCTACTCATTTTTCATACAATTTTTATTATTTTTAAATTCTGATTACAGGGTACTGTGTGCAATGCTGTTTGTCATATTTTCTGAAAAAAATATTATTTTATATTAAGAACTCTGAAAATTATAAGGGAAAAACTTGGAAAAATTTGGGACCATTTTTATAAAAACCTTAATTACTCTGCGAGTATGCATGCTATTTGCATAAAAATGAACACAGTGTATTTCAATACGGCATTCAATCATAATCTAGAGTTTGAGCGCTTTTGCTACATTAGTTTTGACAGGGTTATTCAAAAGATATTCATTCTTTTTTAATTTGTTGACGGTCCCCTATGGAGTTTCGGTAAAAAATCTTCACGGAGATGTATGACGTATACTATTATATTTATACACTAAGAGTTTCGAGATGATTCCTCATGTATTTTTCTAAATATTTAGTAAAATGTCTAAAATCGCAAGTGTCCCATAATCAATGGCAATATAGTGTATATTACTGACAAATATCATTGGTATCCCTGTCGATGATAAAATCCATATAAACTAGATTCGGCGCTTTTATAGCAATCTGTTGTTGACTAAAGTAATTGCCATTTTTATCACTTCTTCGGACAAATAACGAGGACAAAAAATATGCTACACTATCATTATTACAAAAAGGGAGAGATTAAAGCACTGAAAAATTGAAATTCGATTAAGAAAAAGTTTTCATTAACTGCAACTTTTTTCTATTTTTTTTCTTTTAATGCCTATAAAAAAATGGATACCTTTTAGGAAATTTTTCATGACATACATATCTTTATCTGAGATGATATAATTGTAATAATTACTTTAAAAATATCACATTCTTTAGAACTAGCGCAGCGTTAGAGCACAAAACTTTCTGTGTTTAAGGATTACAAGTCATTCACAGATGCATGAAATTTAAGACAATTTGGAACTAATTTTTTTTTTTTTTTTTTTTTTTTTTTGATAAACATTTTATTTTATGTTTCTCATTATATTTTCTTGAAATTTGCTGTTATACCGAGTAAATTATTACAATCTCTTTTAATGCATTTTTAGAGGTTTGCAGTGGGGAAGGGGATTAGCAAAATGTTAAGAGTTATCATAAATATGTAGATTTCAAAGATTGCGAATTCAGCACAGGTAAAAAAACTATTGAATGTAATCTCAAATTTAGTATCTTTTATAAAAAGTTTGTTTTTCGTTTTTTTTTCTTTTAAAGATTTTTTGAAATTGGATTAGACGTTAAGATTTTGGGAAAATATTAATATCGTTTCCCTTACTCTTTTTATTATTTTTATTATTTTATTTTACTTTATTAATTTATTTTACTTTATTTTTATTTATATATTTTTGTGACGAAATGTTTATAATCATAGTAACATGTAATTGTTAATGTCATCATTATATTAAAAATAAATTTCTTTTCTTATTGCAATTGCGTTATCGTTATCGTTAATTGCTTTATTCTACTTTTGTAAAAATGCAAAATGCCGTTCATATGCACTATGAAAGAATTTTTCAAAACTCAATATAAACCAGATTTACAAGAAAGTAAACATTTTATTAAAAAAGCAATATATTGTAGAAATAAATTGGCTGACGGTAGGTTATATATTGTTGACAAATATCATTGGTATTCTTGTCGATGACAAAATCAATATAAACAACATTCGGTGCTTTTATAGCAATTTGTTGTTGACTAAATTGATTGCAATTTTTTTAGCATTACTTCGGACAAATAAAGAGAGAAAAAAATATACTAAACTATTATTATTACATAAAAGAGAGATTAAAGCCCTGAAAAATTGAAATTCAATTAACAAATATTTTTCATCAAATGCAACATTTTTACTTTTTTTTTTTTTTTTTTTTTTTTTTTTTTTTTTTTTTTTTTTAAGTCAATAATAAGAAAAATGGATACCTTTTAGGATTCTTTTTATAAAAAACATATCTTTATCAAAGATCAAATAATTGTAATAATTACTTTAAATGTATGACATTCTTTAGAGATAATGCAGTTTTAGAGCACAAAACTTTCTGCTTTTAAAGTTTACAAATCATCTTCAGATGAATGACATTTAATACAATTTTGAACTAAATATTTTTCTGATATGTATTTCTTATGTTTCTAATTATATTTTTTAGAAATTTGCTGCTATGACTGAGTAAATTATTACCATTCCTTATAATGCATTTTTAGATGGTTGGGGTGGGGTGAAGATTAACAAAATGTTAGGGATGGTTATAAATGTGTATGTTTCAAAGATTGCAAATTCAGCGCTGGTAAAAAAATATTTAATATAATCTCAATCTTATTATTTTTTATAAATCTTTTTTATTTATTTATTTATTTTATCGCTTTTTGAAATTAGACAGGACGTTAAGACTTTAGGAAAATATTACAATTATTTCCCGTATATTTATTTTATTTTATTTTATTTTATTTATTTATTTTGTGACGAAATGTTTGTAATGTTTATAATCATTGTAATGTTTATAATTTTTTTTGTTAGTAAAATACATGCACACACGCATATTTTAGCAAACAAATTTATACATTATTACCACATTTAATTAAATCGATATTTCGATTATGCTAGAAAGAATAATATTTTTTACACTACATGGCTAAATAATTTATTACACTAAATGCAATGTGTATTACACTATATATCATGTAATTCAGATAATAAGTTCTGTTTTCCTTTTTCTCCGTGGAATATCTGTTTTCATTAGCTCAAGCAGATGCATTCTTTCTGCTGTGTCATTGGTAAATGAGAAATAGCGTTTTTAGATCGTTACCTTAGTGTGAAGTTGTTTTGGAAGAGTTAAACATATTTTAGACAATCGAGTGAGATACGCTCGGTCATCTGATTTTTAAGCGTAAGTTGAGTAACCGAAGTGGTCATCCGAACGAGAAACACCAAAGCATGTTAAATTAACGGATAAAGGAAGTTGGCTGATAAGGGATATTTTTCGCCCATCATATACCCGAAAAAAGTTTCGAATTTCGATAATTGTTCAGTGATTTTGCATAATAAAAGATATTTATTTTTGTTTAGTATAAGCTTTACATGATAAATAAAATAGTAAATCATGGAAAATAAAGCCCGTATTTTGGATTTTTTCAAAATTTTTGTCGTTTTTTTATGTCTTTGAGTTAATTTTTTTCAGAAACGGACGATGAACAAAATTAATTTTGACATGAAATGATACTATTCTTTATAAGTTTTCATAGGAGTATTATTTAATTTTGGTTCAGTGTGCGCATCTACTTTTTAAAGAAAAAAAATGTATCATCGGGAGAATCAAATGCACTTTTATCGAAGTGCGTTCAGATTTCGTTTGCCGTACTCAAAAAAAAAAAAAAAAAAAAAAAAAAAAAAAAAAAAACGTTGCTGAGAGGTCAATGTTGTTTTCTGAAATAATTTTTGTAATTACTTATTAAAGAAATTACTAATAAATAGCTCTTAGATGTCAGTGTCATTGTTATAACGCCTGGCAGAAAAATTTTCGTATCGGTTCTAACAAAAAAGTTATATCGATATTTAGATGTTCGAAAAATTGCATCTACAGAGTGGTTCTAAATAGTTCTCTAAATGTAGATAGTATGTATTTCGTGATCTTTAGTCTCAAAATACTTCTATTTCTTCTTCTGATCTAACAATAACAGATTACGCGTCAATCATTACTGCCGACGAGACCACAAATAAGAGATCATATATATATATATATTAATACTTCATTGTATGTACTTTAACACTTGTTGGATCAGTCTTCAGTAAATTGGCTCTGCAAGATTTACGCTCTGTAAATGATAATACATCGTTGTATGAAATATATAGTGAAAGTATTTAAACCAATATCAGAAATGTACAAAGCAGAAGGACTAGATTTTTATACACTTAGACACTTTTCCAATATCGATTATTATACTCTCATGGGTATATCTATGTATCATTTTAACTATATCTTTGAACTAGTAAAGTTCA